>JANCRC010000005.1:2407500-3007500 GCA_024362995.1 Heteromeles arbutifolia
CAATGGCCGTACTTGGTTTCCTACTTCATTCTTGGGTTTCCGGTCTTTCTTGGATTTACTTGAAAAGAAACGAGGGGAGAAACATGTTGTAGGCACCACACAAGATGGCTGAATACAAGAGGGCTCGATGCAAGCAGGTTGCACACAATAAGCTGAGTTCCTTCGAAAAGGTTCAGAATCAGGGGCTGAAGATTTGACAAGGGTTGGGCTGACAATGCAGCGCAGGGAAAGGTCAAAGTCAGAAAGCATTATGTGCCCATCATCTCTCACAAGGACATTTTCTGGCTTGAGGTCACGATAAACAATCCCAAGCATGTGAAGATATTCAAGCGCAAGGAGAACCTCAGCTACATAGAACCTGCATATTGGTGGACAAATATAACACAAATGATCGTCAAAGTCAAATTACACAAGAAAGAGAGAGATTGTTTCTTTGCTAGGAAATGATACAGGATTGAAAGTTGTAACTGAGAAGAAACATGCTTGGCAGCTTGTATTCATTGTACAACAATTAATAGAAAAAGCTGGTGGTTTACGTTAGTGAAGGTCTGCAGCACAACAATAGGAAGCATCCCTTGATCAGCCTGAGCGTAGGTAGATCCCAGAAACAACTAAAATCTACGTTATAGGGATTTAATGTGTGTCTATGCTTTATTTAGCAATTTATTGAATTTTAGATCATTCAATAACAAGAGATATAAAAACTTTTATGCCACGGTATGAATCTTAATGGTATGCACCTAACAATGACATAGCAATAAACCAATGAAGCAGGGTGGCAGAAGAAATTCAAAACAAAATAAATGACTATATAAACCATGCAAGCTCAAATGACAATAGAGAACTGTTCATTTGCCAAATTTGAACTATATAAGATAATTGAGTATTGAGAGTACTTACTTCACTGCTTGCTCAGTGAAATGCTTTCCAGGTTGTCTCTGCCTAAGTGTGTGCAAGTCGCCTCCAGGGCAGAACTCCATCACCAGACATGAATACTTCTCTGTCTCGAAATGGGTATATAGGGTTGGAAGGAAAGGATGGTCTAAACATTGAAGTATTTCTCTCTCTGTCTGAGCACGAAGAAGTTTTTTACGGTTAGCCAAAGATGCTTTGTCCATAACCTTCATTGCAAAATAACATTTTGTTCCACTCAACTCTGAAAGATAGACACTTCCAATATCTCCACAGCCCAACTTCTTCAGAAGTCTGAAATGGCCCAAACCAAATACACCATCCTTTGATCGGACAGCCTGTATGGCTTCCCAATGTATGTCATTTGCCTTGTGAGGTTTGTTGATAGCGCTACTAAAGCTGCTACAAGTACTTTCATCACTGATGTCGCTGCTTGTGCTGCCTCTACAAATACTGCTCTTCCCACTCTCAACAAAATCAGCTCGACCACTCAACTTGGCGCTTCCACTAGTCTTGGCAATACTGCTGGTCCCATCATCACTTACTTTCGCTGAAGCTGGGCTAACTCCATTTTCTGATGTTTTCTTTTTTAGATCACCGGCTTCTGGAAAATTCCTAGTCCCACTCACTACAGGATCCACATCATGTGGAACCTGTTTTGCATCACCCAGTGATAAAGCTGAACCTAACTGATCCGCTAAAGTTTTGGCAGACTCCTTCTGATGAGGAATCTTATAGTTCTTTTCTTCAGTGATTTCTGTGGAAACCTGATTCAGTGCATCTTGTTGAACATGCCTAGGAATTTTTTTGGGAGTGACTGGCTCCGATTTGCTCATCTTTGTAATTGGTAGAGGTGAAGGTCTGCGAAAATTTCCTTCTGTTGTTTGACTACCAATTAATTTCTTCTGAGTTTCCGGGGACGAACTTCTGGCACCGGATTTAGAGGCCATCGACATAAATTACACTTGATATAAAAGATCGAATTGAACAAACCCATTACTCATTCCCCAACCTCACCAACTGATTCCCTCCATTGACACTCTCGATTAAATTCATCTTCAAGTCCATCAATTGTGAGTCAATTTCTACACACAAACAAAGAGTTCATCACCATGAAACAATAGATATGATACAGTACAGGAAACACTATCCAATCCAGTCTATAGAACTATGCACATCAAGCGACAACATTTCAACCCGAAAATAAAGACACATCAAAATCATTACTCCATCAACACGATGCAGATTCAACTACACAACCCAGAACTGTAATCACCCTTAAATTATTTCCAAATGAACAACACGCAAAGCAGTAAAATTTTTGTTCCGGCAGATCAGAATTTAACATTTCTTAAACAATTAGCAGAAACTGTAAAAACCCACCTAGAGAACATCAAGAAATGGGCATAAACGCACAGACTTGCATGCAACCCAGAAGCATCAAACTATAAAACAATCTAAAAAACTTTCTACCTCAAAAATGCCAATCCTTTTACCATGAAAGCCCAAAACTTTCTACAGAAAAAAATGCCATGGATCAAAGAGCCATGGGAGCTAAAGAAAAAACTCAACTGAATTTATGTAATTGTGTATCTATCAATACACACAAAACCGATAATCTATAGCAAAAGATAAGAAGCAAAGTAAAGAGAATCATACAGATCTCCAACAAAATAGAGTGCAATAAAGAAGCAAAAATCAGATCTCAAACATACAGATCTCATACAGGGACCCAACACTTTGGATCCAAAATACCCAGATGCTATAAAAACAAGATAGAGTGCAATAGAGAAGCAAAAATCACCAAACAAATCACAGGACCAGTTAAAAGTGAACAGAAAAGGAAACCCAGAAAAGATAGATACCTGGGCTTGAGAGAGAGAGGGGGGAGGAGAGAGAGAGAGAGAGAGGGGGGAGGAGAGAGAGAGAGAGAGAGCCTTCCACAAAAAATCAGAACTTTGAAAGGGTTCTTTGCTTTGGTTTTGCTTTAGCAGAGTGGAAAGGGAAGGAACAAGGAAAATAGCACTCACAACTGTTGTGGAGGAGAGAGAGAGAGAGAGAGAGGAGAGAGAGAGAGAGAAGGTTTCAGTGAGTTAGATTAGAAAGACTCAGAGAGAGTTGGGTCTGCGGGCTACCATAACCATCCATGTATTGAGGCTTTGAGTCTTTGACAGAGAGAGAAATGGGGTCAAAGCCAAACTGCAAAAGTTAGGGCTTTTTTCTTTTCTTTTCTTTTTTGTTTGTTAATTTTTTTTTTTTGTTAATTATTAAGTTTTTGTTGGGTAGTGCTATTTACACACCAGTTTTCACTTTGTAGACATTCTCAATTTTAGATTGTCAATCGAACGAAGTAAAATTGAATATGTGAAAACACTATCCTTTTTTTGTCTCTTAGCATTTCGTTTGGTTTTTTATATTTTTAAATGAGATGTTTTAGGTCATATTTTCGTATACGACGTTGCGAGGTTAATCTAGATTTATTTTTTTTGTATAAAAAGGAATGCTAAGAAGATTTTCTCAAAAGTGAGACTTTTTATGTACTTTATACCTCACAGTTTAACGTCAATTCTTGTGGTACTATTATAAAATATTGTGCAAAAAATATAAAATGATAGAAAGTTCATCGACAATCCAACCTCGAGAGAGTTTAGCGTATAAATATATTATTGTATTGAATTTCTTTTTTCTAATTATTAGGGTTCAATTATTTCGATGTATTTTGTCCCAAATACAATAGTCTGAATCAATGTATGGGCCTCTCCTAGGCTCCACCCTGTCCCTCATGCTTCGGGAGTTTTGAGCTTTCTTAATTATTTAAGGCTTTGAGGATATGCGAAATGACCAAATTGACCAGGCATGTCCCCTCCTTTCTGCCACTTTAAATAAGTTGTTTTTGTAAATTTGGGTGTTGATTAATGATAGGGGCAAATGCTCCATGGGAGTGCTAGTTGATGAGATCATGATCCAATTGGATGGTTAGGGATTGATTGTTGACATGTTGGAAATTTGGAGAGGTGGGCCATCAAGTGACCAAATTTTTATGGATAGTGCTTCTTTGTTGTGCACATAAACAAGAGTTGTTGGATCATGAAACAAGGGTCAAGATTTAGACTATAAATTATCAAAACAAACATATTTAAGTTAGATCAGTTGATTTCGGTTATGTATTTGCTTTTTCCAATTAATTTTGTATTATCACAACAGGTACTCACTTTAAAGAAAAATAAGACAATTTACCCGTTTGATCACCATTATGATTTTACATTTGTAGCGAGAGAAGGGACAATGTAAAATGTGTGAAACAAAAATTGGAAAATAAAAATGGTTTGACAATGGTTTGGAAAATGAATAAAAAAAATAAACGATAGAAGGTTATAAGACCCGTTTGGAAGTGTTCCTTAAATGGCTGAAAACACTTTTGATTTTGATGAAAATATTTTTGGAACCAATCTTTACTAAAAATACACGTGAATCCAGCTAAAGCGTTTTTTAAAACCCTAAATCATTTGGGAACAATTATTAGCATTAAAAAAAACTCATTATACACTCCTCATAAGTGTAATTTTCTTTTTAATTAAAGAAATTTTAGAGTGACAATAACAACTCCCATTCGTTTTCTCTAAAAACGCTTCAAATCATTTTAAAAAAATACTTCCAAACGAGACGATAGCTACATCTAAGGTTTTTTTTTTTTTTTTTAAGCTTTCCCACTCCTATCCCCAGCTAGTAACCTCATCTTTTTCACTTTTCAGGCTTAGGGTTAGGGTTTTGCCAGACGGAGATTCTGAAAATGGAGCCTGAGAGAAAGCTATCGGCGGTGGCTGGCTCCGTATTCCAGGAAGGCATAGGATTGGTTCTGTCTCGGTGGTCAGCTCTCCAATTGGCCGTCGAGAACGAGTGGGGCGGTCGTGACTCGCGCCGCAAAGCGGAGCAACTCGTCGCCGATACCTTCTCCTGGTTCAATCACTCCACAGGTACTTGATTCCCTCAGCTCCTCTAGCTCGACTCATCCAATTTTCCATTTTTGTGTAAAAAGTTGGGCTTGAATTTTGATTTGCTGCTTATTTTTTTTTTATGGAATTATTATATAATTATTGGGTTTTTGTAATATTTTGTGATGCATTGCGTTTCTGAGATTGGAATTAGGATTCAATTGGGAATTTATATGTGAAAGTAAGAATCTTTATCACAAGAAATTTCAATTTTGTGCTGAAATCTTCTATTTGCTTAACAAATTTTCTGTGTTTTAATCCAATTTTGGTGAGGATTGATTGGTTTTATAAATAATTTGCTATTATTAGTAGGAATATGATACAATGCATTAAGTGAAATTGGTAATTAAGTAAAACCTAAATGGTAATTATGTTCAAATTAGCAAATTTTCTACGTACCGAACTTTATATGGAACTGCTAATTTTTTTCTTGGGTTCTTGAATGAAAATTTTTGTCGATTCTAGCCGAGTAGAATGGATTCTGACAACCATGTGTTGATTCTCCGCAGAGCCTCTTTACATAGATGATTTGGAAGATATGCTGAATGAAGCTATGCTTTCTCTCAACACTATGACAGAGGATGGCAGCATCGAGGAGGTATGCGTTTGCTCCTCAACTTCGTCTCCTCGGAGAACACTTAATAGTATCTTAATGGATGAAAATGGAGAAGATTTAATATGCTTCTGGTGGGAAACTCAAAAGTAATATGTTTGTTCAATAGACTGCGTGACTTTGAATGGGCCACCGTTACAAAGATTTGTAATGTGTGTGTTCCAGACCACCAGCACTTGTTTGACCATTCGACTTTTAGAAACTCAAAACCATTTAGCATAAACTACATTAAAGTTGGCAGCTAAGAATCAGCTGCATCTCCAGCCATCGTAGATATTCTGCTCACATGTTTCATTCGACAGACAATTTATGGATGATTTCATTTCATGTGTTCATTATTGTTTCTCTAAAGTGGGGATGCAACTTTTACTTTTCGTAATGGTTTCCATCTTTATACTGTTTGCGTTTTTTTTCCACAGGTAGCTGAAAAGTTAATGACTATGCATGAAGAGTGTTTGGATTGTAATTTCAAGTCGATTGAAAGCCTAAGGGAAGCCAATCATCGGAGAGTTGCTCTTCCGCATGTTAGAGAGGTAAAGCTCCATTGAAACCTCTCAGCCTTAGAAGTTTTTACTATTTAATAAAATAAACTTCTCTTATGAACCATGACAAAGTGCTTTTCTCCAAATTTTTGTACGTTGAAAAGAACTTGTGGATGTTGTCTTGAAAGTTTTCCTCTAAAGCTGTGAGTGGCAGAGTGAGGATGATACGTTGAAATGTATGCCTTGCTAATAATATCTCTTAATTCTCTTTGTCACTCATGCCAGGTTGCAAATGATGACGATGAGGATAGTGACGAAGACAATGATAATAGAGATCATAGCATGGGAAATGATGACTCCTCAAACATGATGGTAGACATACCAGAGGCTCATTCGAACTTAAATCCCGTAGACGTCTCCAGCAATGAGTCAAAGCCCAAGCCGTCGGCCGAAGCAGAAGATGGATGGGAGGTAGTTGAACCTAGAAAACATAGGGGTAAAAGGAATTAGCTTGAACCCCCAAGTATGTGCAGTTCCCCTATATGCTAGTCGTTTTGCTCAACAATTTTGTCATCTAATTCTCTCTGAACTATGGTGAATATATGTATAATCTGGATCATGTACAAGTCTTCCATACAATTTCTCAGCATTAACCATTAATCTATAGATAATTGCTTCATTTATACGACATACGGCCCAACTATAGTACATTTCAAGCATATACAATCCCGTAATCTTACAATATACGGTCCAACTATTTTACATTCCGCTCATACAAACTCTACCGTTTGCATTGATCATGCTCCGAATGGGAGCAAGGGAGGTGTGGGTTAGGCCAGTTGACTAAGGCAGTGTATTTTGAATCCCATTAACCGTGACTGAGAATAGTTGACTGGGACAATGTACACCGAATCCCATTTCCCGTGACTAAGAATGGTTTAGAATATCGCTTTGTCAGAAAAGGAGGTGCGGGAAGTTTGAGCTTCACACAAAAGAAACAACAATAATTGGAAAGGCCTTTAGTCATTGGTACTGGATGATGGAACCAAAAAGTGAAGACAAAAGAAACAACTAATTAATGCCAACAGTTTGAAGATGGCACAAAGAGTGGCTTCTCGTGCTCTCCAACAGAAAATTGTCTGGCATTGTCTTACAAAACATAATACCCAACAGGCAACAACTAATGTCTCCAATAAAGATTTGATGCTTCACCTCTTTCACAAACGCGGAGCAGAGATCCTCTCTGATCTTTGTATTCAGAGCCCAAGGATCCGGAGATTTGGTCATTCAAGAGAGAGAAGGAGAGATCCGGACACTTAGTTTGTGTGAGGTGAGTCAGCGGAATGAACTAATGAAAACCACATGATTTAAAAGGAGTGGTCCAGATCTTTGGGTCCGTCGGCTTCGGACATAGGGATCCAGAGAGGATCTCAATTCTACAAAGTACAAACATGTCCACTAATTGCTACAATCATCCTTCCCACAAACTTCTCATGTAAGACAACTCCTCTTCGTGAAATCAGAATTCGACATTGTGTGCTAACAGTTTTCGTAATGTTTTTGTTTGTGTCGGGCAATGGTTTGCGGTTAAGGAGGAAAAGACCTTTACATGTAGGAACCCAAACATTGTTTTCGCAATCTTATACCCCGCTCAAAGAGAAAAATATAAGAACAAGTCGCACGGTCATGGGCGGCCATATGTAAATGAATTCTAGCCTCTTGACCGAATAAAACAAAGGAGAATCAAGAGACAGAAACAAACAAAAGTGCGCATACGTAGAAAAATGGTGTGTGAAAAATTTCCCGCAGCCATAGAATACTATGGGGAAGGACAGAGCTACTTAAGAATATACTTTGCACGGGCAAACCAAAACTTACAAAAGAAGAAGAAAACAGCTGATCATCTTACTGCAAATTAAGAATTTCGCTTCACATATCGGGATGTGGATTTGCAATCTAAACATACAGGATATCAAATATTTTTACTGTTCTTTCTAGCTTCATTTTCTTTCTACACAAATACCGGAGCATCACGAAAGATCAGAGATAACACGATCGCACTTGTCTTCCAAAATCTTCACAGCTTCAGTAAATAGCACTTCAGGAGGTAATACACCGGTTGATTCAATTTTGACTGTGCATGAGAGCAAGTGAGACAGTTAGAACTCTGAAAATCATTGATAGAAACAAATTGTGCTATATTGAAACTTTTTCCTATATGAACCCAACTTCACTCATATTACATGATGTAAGCATATATATTAAAGAAGTCTAGTGAGCTCGTATCAGACAATGATCCAAAGTTCCGACTTCTAAAGGCTCTCGAGTAAGTGATTATTACAAACCAAAGAATTGAAACTGAATTCTTATAGATTTGTACCATGAGGACTAAAGCTACAATTCTAGGACATCGTGAACAACGAGAAAGCAAAATGAATTTATAATTCCAACTTTGAACACAGAAGAAATTACTTACAAATGAAATGATCCTTCTTACGCTGCAGAGCAATTGAATTCTCCCAACCCTTCCCTTCTCTGATGCACTCCCTGCACAGTGTGCAAGCTCGTGGTCTGGCTACAGTAGCCTTTTTTTTACCTGCTAAGCGGTCAAATCATCAAATCAAGCCACTCCAAAAAATAATAAAAACAAGGCAAACAAATTGTATTTCAAAGCATGCAAATATAACAAAAGTTTTTACAATCCAAATACCGGGACAAACCCACAAAATTGTATCATTTTTGGAATAAACTTTGCTACCAGTCTAGTATCTAGAACAGTGAGAATAAATGCCACAAAAGGGTAATCACTAACCGTTGCCAATATCTTCAATATCAAATACTTTAACTGGGCATGTTGCCACAAGTTTCTCAGCCATCTCATCTTCAATATCTTGCAATATTATAACCTAATAAGAAATCAAAATCTTTAAGATTACTTTGACATAATCTTCAGAGTGTTTTCAAAATCACTAAAACAACTCCTTACCTCAGGAAGCATCCTATACCAAACAGGGGCAACTGGAGACCATTTAGCATGTGTTTTACCAATACCCTTAACAGCATGTGCTTCCAGATCAATTTCCTAAAAAGTGGTAAATTTAACATCACTTAAAAGTAAATTCACAAGAACAGTAAACATTACTGACTACTAGATAGAATAAATACTGAATCGATAAGATAGTAGTTGGCTACAATGCTGCATAATGAAACAATATTTGAAGTCGCCCTGTGCTTAAGTTGCAGAGTGAAAAGTGCTGTATATGATTTCTGAGCAATGACCACAACGATACAAAACAAAAAGCATGTTTACCTGACCAGGACCTAGTCTAGCAATTGTAATGTCTCCACTTGTGGGGCAAATTAGATTGTCGGAAAATTCTGGCAAGGAATCCTGACTGCAAGTAAATGATGTATATGTTTTTGGTTTTGAGGATGACTCTGAATTGGTATCTTGCGATTCCAAAGGATACTCACTCCCATTTGGCAACCAAATCAATTCTTTTGACTTGACTGCATAAAATGTTGCAAAGTCATCACAAAAAGAAAATTCCCACCAATAGTCTTGGAGAAAGATAGGTCTATAAAACTTACTGATAGTCTACAAAACAAAACAAAACACAGAACTATACCTGAAATACGCTGCCCCCCTCGTTCACACCGAACATGGAGCTTAAAAACGATGGTGTTCTTTTCATTTGGTGTATTATTTTCTACAAAGTAAAATATGACAGGAAAGAACTCAGTAGAGGAAATAAACAAATACAAATTTATTTTATATAAAATAATGGAAATATCAAACCATATTACCTGTAAATTCAAATAATCTAGGGTCAACCTTGATCGGAATGAGACCCAACCTGTGAGCAAGTACTTCATCTTGGATTACTGATGTATTGTTTGCAATAAGAACTTTTTCAATAGCCATTGTGGGAACCTGCGCTTGTATAATACAACAAGTTTAGATCGCTGTTAGTAACATATACTGCCAACTGAATAGCAATTCTCATAACACTTCCATGTATATCATATCAGTGAGAAAATATCGAATAGCATACAAATTTGCATTACAAAAAGTAGATACAAACTTCCACACATAAAACACCTAGCCTTAATTCAAGGAAATAAGAGAAGCAGACACAAACTCATATGAGATGGTTTAAGTAAACATGAGAAACTAACCATGAAGTCACTCAGGCTGTATAGAAGTAACAAGTTGAACTTAAAACACTTACAAACCCTAATACAAGTTTTTTTTTTTTTTATATGCCATGCATGATGCTTAAACAAGAATCACTATGTCACAGAGTGATACAGCTAGAAGATGATACATCTGCCCATGAAAACGGAATATGAACATAGAACTAGTATATGAACTCAAAACAATATTAATCACTGACGAAGCATAATTTAATCATGCATACTCAAGTACTCGTGAATTTAATCAAACCTCAGCTATAAGGATTCTCCGGAATGCATTGGCAAGTGCTGGATCAATGCCGATCATATCAAACTCCATCTCATCCTCCGTAAGATTAATAACTTCAACTTTAAAGTTGTCACAGAAGCTATCCACTAAGTTATTATCGACTCCCATTGATGCATAAGCACCATTATACTGAAAAGTATCAGTCTGTAAACACCAAAATTTAAAACTGTAAGAACTAAGACAACAACAACAACAAAGCCTTCTCCCACTAAGTGGGGTCGGCTATATGAATCCTAGAACGTCATTGCGCTTGGACTGTAAGAACTATGAAAAACAAGAAAAATTCATCGATGCCTTTCCTCACTGTATTGGGAAAAATGAAACAGACGACTCATAACTAATATCGCCGAATGCAGGTTTATGCCACTTTGGCAGATTGCTTACTTCGGTTTCGCCACTTCCACATAATCTTTTCAAAGAAACAATCTTGGTCCAAAGAAACATTATTTTCTTCATTGAAAAATTTACCTCTATGCATGAACGCGGATCGAGCTTATGTGTTCAGGTAACCCAATTAGAAAAAAACACTCCAGTAAGTACAAAGAAATTCACTTTCCCACATTTTCTTAGCAACCAAACATGATCATCAACAAAACCAACAACCAAAAGAACCCAAATTTCTACTCAAAACGGTCAAAATTTCTCAAACTAGAAACAAAAAAATCCAAAATCGAAAAAAATGTCAGAAACAAAATCATGGGGAAATGTAGATTTCATAAAACAAAAATCGAAAAATGAAAAAAATTGGGTGAAAAATTACGTACATGAATGGGAGCATCGGCCTTGCACTCGACACGTGTCCTCTGGAATTCAATGTTTGGGGGCAGCCGCCCCATTGGCACATCTGAGAGCTTCTCTATGAGTTCCAGCGTGGAGTTAGCCTTCGCAGAGTCCGATGCTTCAGACTCTGAACCCGACGTCGTATCTTCGGTATCGGACGACATCGTTTCTTCCTTCACTACTTCACCAGCCACCCTCAATCTCTCTCTCTCTCTCTCTTCGTTCTCAGCGATCGAATTTAAAGTTAGGGTTTTGGGGGTTTAGCGAGAGAGAGTGACGGTAGGGAAAATTTGGGGTTCAGGGTTTTGCAGAGAGAGACGATGTAAATGGGCCTTTCATAATTACCATGGGCTGGCCTTGTGTTTGAGCTATGTATAATAAGGCCTTGTGTTTGAGCTATGTATAATAAGGCCTCGTACACGAGGGGTTATTGTGAATGGCAATGCGTAAAAGGCAGTGAGGAGTTACATGAAACGAGAACAGTGTCTCAAACTAATCTTGTAGTAATGAGTTAAAACAAGTAGCAATGCTGTAGTCACTTAGTACTATGGTTTAGTGGTATTAATTTTCACTTGTAAGTGAGAGGTCTTAGCCCATTTCCTTTCTCCTAGTGTAGATAATATCGTTTATTCAAAAATAAAAAAAAGTAGCAACGCTTGATACAGGCGGGAGTCTACAGTGATGTACCTTAGGCTCGTATATAGGGCAACAATTTAAACGTGTGAAACTAATGTGAGGGGTTGGGTAACTGTGGCTTGCCACCAGTTGTCCCCCTTTAAAAAAAAAATGTGAGGGGTTGGGTGAGACTAAATACAGAGGGTCTCATTCTTTTGAAAGGTGTGTTGAACGGGTAACGTTGTCTAGCAGTTTGGAATAAAAAAATTTCTCTAATTGCGATATGGTTTGTGTAATTTTTCTAAATGCAAAGAAATATATGGCATCCGGCTATTAATTCAGGACGCCCCAGTCGCATTCAAGTGAGTGTTGCCAGCAATAAGTGATTCACGAATACAATAGCGCACATTAACCTGGCCATCCGGCCTAACCTACGAATTTCGTTTTAGTTTAAATACACAATTTTCACAAAACTTATCCCACTTATGAAACATAAATTACACAAAATAATATCCATTGACACTTGGATGGAACTCCCTCATATGCTTGATGAGTAGAAGATAGCTCATAAAAAATGGATAGAAAAATTCATCAACGTTGTGAAAATTCAACAAGGACAGTCTTCAAAACTAGTATGGGGAAAATGTAGGTAAAATAATCTTCATTTGTTACTGTGTTGGAGGCCAATGAAGATCCCCTCTGATAAAAGCTGCTTCTTCTCTTCCAAATATTTCACTGTGAAGGGAAACGGAACGAGAACTACTCCATGAGCCTTTGGCTAGTGAATAAACCTTAGCTATTGTTGGTTCCATGGGTAAAACCGAACCCTGGAAAGGATGGTTAGAAATTATATATTATAATTAATATTATAATTTTTAATTTTTATATGAATGAAAAATAAGAGTCGTGTCATAGTTGAATTCAAATTCATGAGTTGCGTCGGTTCGTTGGAACTTTAGGCAACGGTCACAATGTTTCAAAATGGGGTGGCTTGAGTTCTATATAAACTCAAACATCCCACATATCTAAGTATCGAAGAAAAGAGTTTTCTCCAATGTCTTTTATTCTTTGTTAGTCAAACTCCGAGTCATGTCTTGAGAGTACGGAATATATGAAGTTCGCTAGAGTCCGAAGATTGAAGTGTTTTGACTTCGAATTATAGATTGTTGAATTCTGGGAGACGGACGCCTACCGAACTACAAGCACAATAGTAGGGGCGAAATTCTGTCTTTAGGACATTGCATTTATGCAAGCCTCAATCTCCAAGTTTGTCAGTTTTTCTAACTTTGTCTCTACTTGTTTATATTGATCTCATACATAATTGATGTTGTGAATTTCTTTATGATTATTATGATTGGAATTATATTGTTATTTTTCATATTTTCTAATATTGCTCCAACAAGGGTCACTGACTTGCTAATAGATGGGTTCCATATTATAAAGCTGCAACATTGTATGATTGTATCATCTGCAAGGCATACCAGTCCGTCACAAATGCCGACAATACAAATAAGTATATATTGCACAGTAGTTGCTTGAGAGCCATTGGAAATATTCATGTATATATTGCATAGTAGTTGCTTTTTGCCAGGATTTGTTGTCATAATTCATGTGGTGAGTAAATATTCATGTATGATGTTATTTGCAGGTATAAAAAGTGCTGGTAAACTTTAGAATGATGAGAAAGCTGTTAAGCAGTGGATCATCTCCAACATTTTCTTGTCAGCAATTTTCCACAGATGTTCCAAAACTTATGCTACACGTTAAGCTTTGAGACAAGATTTAATGAAGAAAAGTGCAAAATGGGCAAAGACAAAGACTTTGGAAACTAATTGAAGACGTTGGGTCAGTGTCTTATCAGCAATTTTCTAAGGAGGATTGGCGCTCTTCCACCGCAGCTGGCTCTTTCAAGTGTGGAGGTATATACAAGCCAGAATTGTGTTTAAAAATATCTTAAGAATAACGAGTTTGCAATCAATTTATTTTAAAGCAGTGTGATCTATCTACATTTAGGTTTTCTGTCATAACAAAATTAGATTGGAATGTAATGGTAATAAACAAAAAATTGTGTCTAATATGGAAAAAAATTATGATTGGTGGACGATATGATTGATATCATTCATGGAGTACACTAATAAAAAACAAATACATGTTATAATTGTTAGACTAAAATTCGTAATCAACTAAAAAACACTTATGAGGATTAGAACCTCCGTTGAACAATCTCTATAGTTCTACATCTCTCTTTGTATTGTGACGACGTCATAGTAAAAGAGGTAAAATGTGAGAGCATAGCCACAGACCCTTGTCATATAGTAAAAGAGGTGGAATTTGAGTAGCCCATCATGTAATTCTACTCGAACAAGACTTTATCACCAAAACTTTAGTATTCACCATTCATATCTAATTAGGTTTACTAATCGTACCAGGACTACATCAGCTATACATTTGATATACTATCCTTATTAACGTATAAGTATCATCTCAAAATTTTGCATATTATCTAGTAGTATTACTCTTCACTTGTAAGTGAGAGGTCTTAGGTTTGATCTCGCCAAAGACAAATTTGAATCATATTATTGCTAGCTCATTGTGAGGCTTAGCCTACTCCCCCACCCCTTAGTGTAGATAATATCGTTTGTTCAAAAAAAAAAAAAAAGTCTTACAATATAAACTATTACAATTTCACTCATGCGCCCTGAGTTCGAAATTCCCTATTCCTCTAAATCATTGTAATAATCTTGAAAAATAAAAGTCTTCCAATAATTGGGGTGGAATAAACACCGCATGTCTGTGTTGGACCTTCTAGTTTTTTAAGAGGGTTTAGGTTTGACGTCCCCCTCTTTTCTTGTATTTTCATTTGTTTTCTTAAGAGGGATTAGGTTTATTCCCCTCTTTTCTTATATTTTCACTTTATTATTTCTTCTTGTATTATGATAAGGTTTATGTTCCTGGCTATGTATAATTTCTTTTAATCCAATTTTCTGAATATATATATCAGCATATATTTGGATTTATAAATGTATGGAAGATGAAATTTCTTAGAATTATTTTCATAAATTTTATTTATTTTTATATATACCTCTCTCACATGTTAAATCTTAAATGTATCACATAATTTCATATTTTCACAACTTATTTGAATTGAATTAGCTGTCCCCCACCCCACCCCCCCCCCCCCCCCCCCCCCCCAAAAACTGGATTTCTCATCTACCACTCTCTGTGTGCAGAGAAGGTCCATATTAGCATAAGTTTATTTTTTGGGAGTTTTAACGAAAAGTCTACGGTACTGTTCACTTTAACGAAAAACCATATTTTTACACTACAAAGTCAAACCTGGTACTATTTACTTTATCCTTTATTTTGTTCTTATTGTTAAAACTCAAAGTTTTCAAGCCATTTTCATTAGTTTTCCTTTATTTTTTTTGGTAAAAAGAATATCAAATATCTTCTTACCTAAAGGCTAAAAGACCCGGATCGATTTCCAATTTATCTTTCCCTTTTTTGGTTAAGCAGTTCGGATTGTGTTTTATTTTGAGGCCCAATACTAGTCTAGGTTCATTTGGTTTGTTTGTTACTTTCTGTTTTTCTGTTTATCTTCTTGCCACTTTATGTGGAAATGAATATTAATTAGCCTAAATTCCTGGTGAGCAAATTGAACATGATTCAGAATTCTTGCAAGATTCATAACGTACCGATTCGATTCCTATTGTGAATCTAATTACTCGCAGAGTTAATGCGAGATTAGGAATAATTAACACGTTACATGTTTTTTGTTAGGTTAAAATTTTATTTTTCCAAATTTAGATGCATGGCTGTATATTTGACTAATCTGCACTACAGCAGATGGTTAGTATGCCAAAACATGCACATATCATTTTCCTAATTTAAGAAACATCCCCTAACACGTTTGTTTACGAGAGAAAATCAACAAAATAAACAATAAGCATTTGTATATAAAGAGTGCCATTTCCATTTTCTTGTAGCCATTGAGGGTTTTGAAGCACATTGCGACCGAAAAAAGGAGGACGAGAGGGCAAAGAGGAAGCCCGGAGAGAAAGATGACGGGCGGCTTCGATGGAGTCTCTGAAGCAAACTTGCCCGGCAAGCTTCACTCGGACATTGATGTCATTGGTTAGTAACCCTAGCCGAGTAGTACTCCTTATGATCCCTGTACATTATTTTGTTTTGTCAACATTTTTATCCAGAAAAACCTTAAATTTTCTGGGAATATACATAAAGTGAAATGGCTACAAACTTTTATTAAAAAAGGAACTCAACGGACACTAATAAAATGGCAATAAATGGACGGCTTATTGTCTTTTCGTCTCTCTCTAGTTTTATTTTTTGTAAAAAGTTTGTAATCAGTTTTGTTTGTATTTATTTTACTATAATGTAGAGATCTATGTGCAGTTGTCCGGAAAATTCATGACTAACATCGCAGATGATGAAGGGCCAAATAATTCTGGAATTATAATCTGAACTTTTTTTGTATTTGTCGACGTAGGTGATGATGAAGTGAATGACTGCCCCATCGAGGAAGTTCGGCTAACTGTTCCAATCACCGATGACCCTTCACAGCCAACCTTGACGTTTCGGACATGGGTTCTTGGGATTTTATCGTGTGCAATTCTTGCTTTCGTCAACAAATTCTTTGGGTTCCGAACAAATCAGCTCTCTGTTTCTTCAGTCTCGGCGCAGATTGTTGTCCTTCCTCTAGGAAAGTTGATGGCTGCGACCCTTCCAACCAGAAAATTCCGAGTTCCCTTCACAAAATGGTCGTTTACAATGAATCCGGGGCCGTTCAATCTGAAAGAACATGTGTTGATCACCATATTTGCTAACTCGGGCGCAGGCGGCGTTTATGCAGTTCACATCATAACGATCGTCAAGGCCTTCTACCACAGAACACAGAATCCTACAGCAGCCTTCCTGTTAGCACAAACCACTCAGGTAAGTTTGGACGCCAATGATTGATTTATGACTAGGTTTTCTTTTGTGTGTTTTATTTCTTGCTCAACAAGTAATTGTTTTGTTGTGAAATTTAAAATCTTGCAGATGCTTGGGTATGGATGGGCTGGCTTATTCAGAAAATACCTTGTTGACTCCCCTTACATGTGGTGGCCGTCAAATCTAGTTCAAGTTTCTCTCTTCAGGTACTTTCTTACCAAATCATCTTTATTGAGAAAACTATTTGGTATTTCATGTCAATCATGCACTGTCAGTGTGTGATAGGATTTAAAAAAAAAAATTGTCACTTACAATCGCATGGCATTTCTTTGATTTTCTATTGTTATCGAAAAAAATTATAACTTGATTGGCAGGGCATTGCATGAGAAGGAAAAGAGACCAAAGGGAGGCCTGACTAGGCTGCAGTTCTTCCTTACTGTTTTCGTATGCAGCTTTGCTTACTACATTATTCCCGGATTTCTTTTCCCCTCCATCTCTGCTTTCTCCATTGTTTGCTTGATATGGAAGAGCTCCATCACCGCCCAACAGATCGGTTCTGGCATGAGTGGCCTTGGCATTGGCTCTTTCGGCTTCGATTGGTCCACAATTGCCGGCTTCTTGGGCAGCCCTTTAGCCACACCTGGATTTGCCATCATCAATATGTTAGTTGGTTTCATCTTGATCCTCTACGTTCTTACCCCCATTTCTTATTGGTCCAATGCATATGATGCTAAGAAGTTTCCAATCTTCACCTCTCACACTTTCGACTCCACGGGCAAGACCTTTAATATTTCACGGGTTCTGAATGAAACAACTTTCGACATTGACCTCGAAGCGTATAACAATTACAGTAAACTCTATCTCAGTACCTTCTTTGCCTTCAGTTATGGCTTGAGCTTTGCCACTCTTACAGCTACTATTTCACATGTTGGCCTCTTCCATGGAAAGTAAGTTCTTTTTTCTTTTCAGCATCACTTTCAACTTCGAGAAGTGATTTTCGAACTCTTGTTTCTTCCTGTGCACTCCTTTTTGTGAGCCATTCGATTGAATAAATTGAAGGAGACTTATCAAGGGACAAAAACAATGAGAGCAGTGCAGAAGGAGAAAACAGGAGCGTGAAAATCAATACACTCGATTATTACTCTTGTTCAAAGCTAATAACTTGTTCATACATGAACAGGTCAATTTGGCACATGTGGAAGAAGACAGCTAGTGTCGTGAAAGATCAAGTCGGCGACATCCATACCCGTCTGATGAAAAAGAACTATGATTCTGTCCCTCAATGGTGGTTTCAACTCATCCTTGTTTTAATGGTTGGCCTTTCCATCTTTGCTTGTGAAGGTTTTGGAAAACAGCTCCAACTTCCATGGTGGGGAGTTTTAATGGCTTGTGGCATTGCCCTATTTTTCACCTTGCCCATCGGCATTATTCAAGCCACAACAAACCAGGTATGATCAACATGTTGCAAATTTCGTCCGAAGAGACTCATATAAGTTTCAATTTGTCATCTAATTGTGTTTGTTCTGCAGCAACCGGGGCTTAATGTGATCACGGAGCTAGTTATTGGGTATATTTACCCAGGGAAGCCTCTTGCTAATGTGACCTTTAAAACCTATGGATACATCAGCATGGCACAAGCACTCACTTTTCTTGGTGACTTCAAATTAGGTCACTACATGAAGATCCCTCCAAAGTCAATGTTTATTGCACAGGTAACCAAAATTTATCGATAGTAGCAGCAATTGTTTTAATTTTCATATTTGTGATATAATTACACTTACAGTTCTTCATTCTTTATTAAAGGATCGGCTGTCACTTATAGCAAAACGTTTTGGCGTGTTATCAACACATTATGATACAAAATCCATCCTTTAACTAAGGACATACATCTTGCATAGAGAATTTTTAGTTAATTACACTCATTTGAGGAAAGTCTTCCCTTGTACAATAAAAGCGCATTAAACCCTAGTTTACACACAGCTTATTGTCTGCTTAATCCCTCCCAAGTTTACTTCCGATATAAATATTCATTCTTTAATCGTTCATATTTATGATATAGTCACACTAATGTGATTTAGATCATTTCCGTTTTGTGCATCTTCAGCTAGTTGGAACAGTAGTGGCTTCAGGTGTATATTTTGGCACAGCATGGTGGCTTCTCGAATCCATTGAGCACATATGCGATACATCAAATTTGCCAGAGGGAAGTCCGTGGACATGCCCGGGAGACGATGTGTTCTACAATGCTTCGATCATATGGGGGGTCATAGGCCCCCTCCGAATGTTCACCAGTTATGGAGTCTACAAGGAGATGAACTGGTTCTTCCTCATCGGCCTCCTTGCACCTGTTCCGGTTTGGTTCCTCTCCAAGAAATTCCCCAACCAAAAGTGGATCAGGCTCATCAACATGCCCATAATCCTCGGAGCAACGGGCTTCATGCCACCGGCTAAAGCAGTGCACTACATAACATGGTTTACAGTTGGTATTTTCTTCAGCTTTTATGTGTACAAAAGGCACAAGGGCTGGTGGGCTAGGCATAACTATATCCTCTCTGCTGCTTTGGATGCTGGCCTTGCCTTCATGGGAGTTCTCATGTATTTCTCCCTCCAATCCAAGGGGATCAATGGGCCTCAGTGGTGGGGTCTGGAAGGCAGTGACCACTGCCCGTTGGCCCAGTGTCCGACGGCTCCCGGGGTAGTTGCCGAAGGCTGCCCAGTTCAATGAGATGTGCTTTCGAGGAATCCTGCATTTGTGTTTTTATTTCATTGTGAATCTCATATATATCCCAGTTTCTATTCCGAACTTCAGATCCTGCATTTGTGAATGTCATGTTTCATTACGTACAGTGTGATTTGTTATTAAACTACTTTAATTACAGTTTTAAGATGTTAATCATTCTGTTGATAAATAATTCTTTTCATTTTTCTATCATTTGTAGCTAGTTAATTCAATTGACCATGCTCTTATATTGAAATCTGGTCTTTAAAAATGACGATGGCTACATTTATGAGTATATATGTTCTTCAATAGGACCAACTACCAGTAACAAGCGACGTGTTGTTTACACTCTCGTTTCTCTTTTCGCTCACTCTAAAATTGTAAGAAGACGACATTTAATCGGAGTAGGATTCTCTCCCCTCCTCTTACATAATACTTTTTGTCTTATTGTCTCTATAAAAAAATCAATATAAGATGTTGACGTGGCTAAACCGTAACCGTTCAAATAGAAGGAGAGTGAAGGAGAGAGAGATTAGGAGAGGAGAGAATCCTCCTCCCATTCAATCTAATGTCTCTGATTAGTTATGTCTTATCATCTTAGACCTAGCATGAGCAATGGGTTTTGAGTTGAACATGAAGCCCAAAACAGAGAAAATGTTATTGGTGACATTGTGTGTGATACATTACCCACAATGAATAGTTAAAAATATTCAATGCTTTGGGGCACTCCGCAATGAAATTCAATTATCTAAACTGACTACTTTTTAGATCTTCATCTAATAATCAATCTTGCAAAAAGTCATTGAAATCCATTGTCTAGTTTTTAGATCTCCATCTAAGAATCATCCCAACAATAACAAAAATGTCAGTAAACTTCAAAATCATTTTACCATTTTACCATTTTAATAAAGTAGTGAGCTTTAAATGATGATTACGTAAATAAACAATTCATATTATAACATGTGTACACTAAAAATCATAACTGCATGGACAATAAGACATCGAACGTGCACCTAAGCATTGTTTTTTCTAAACTCACTGTCATGGTGGCATCACATCTCCAGACATATGATCTTTCTCTTTGCTAAATTCCAAAGAAATGGTGAACTATCTTAAATTTTGAGAGTCCCCAAACGAGCTCACCCACGTGGTGGAAGCAGAGAGGTAGATAAGAATTAAAAGATAACCTTTCCCACTTTCAAAGGGACAGATCACCAAACTCAAAGCATCAATAGACGGCTCAGAAAAACAGGATCATCATCAAGAAGTAAAGACAATCATTGTTATCATTGACATCGTTTCTTAAACGAGTAAATCTATTTCACCAACACTTATGCAACATCACTGGCTTCCATTGGGTGAAAAAAATAAAGCATCATCATATCATATCTTCTCAATCCCTTCAACCACTTGGTCTTTGCCACAAAGGATGGAAAAGGATCCGGAGGAATCCCGTGATCTTACCCGTTCATCGTATATCGTGTGGTCAGTTTTCGTTAGGTATTATTCATATTTATTTTTAAATTTTGAAATAATTTCTAATCACATGATGTACGATGAACAGTTGAAATCACGGGATCCTTAAGATCCCTTGGAAAAGAATCCGGCGATGATCCTTTTCCACAAAGGATAACGTTTTGACAGATAACACTGTCATGCTCACTGCTCACCAGCAGCAAACACCAACAATGGGCCCAAATTTTTTTTGGCAATGCTAAGGTCAGTCACTTGTAAAGGCGTTTGAAGCTTTTCAATTTTTACTTCCCGTGCTTTCTATAATTAGGGTTTATTTGCATTTGTAATCAAGAAGAACGCACATGCAAACATGACTGACAATAACTATGAAAGAATAGGTTTAAGATCAGCCACGTCAAACTTTCTGGCTTGTATTGCCTTTGCTTACGATAATTAGGGCATACATACATTTGCAACACGAAAGGGCGCACATGATTACTAAGGTTAGCTGTATGTGGGCGTATACATGCTTTCTAGTTTTATTTGTAGTCAGGAAGAACGTACGCACCGACATGACACACAATTTTCACCAAATAAGGGTATCTGGGTTAGTTGCGTATGAGCGCCTTTGGGCATTCATTGCCCGTGATTCTGAAATTATGATTTGCATACATTTGTAATCAGAAAGAATGCACACACCGATTCCAAATTTTCATAAAAAAAAAAAAATACTAAGGTCAGCCGCGCGTGAGCGTATTCACACTTTCAGATCGCTAATACATGTGAATCAACTAGGTCGACATGAATTTGTACTAAGGGTAGGCCGGGGCCCCCGCTCGACTGAGCTCCCACTTGGAGATAGGCGTGATCAAAGCTGGCATGGGACATTACGCAGCACTGAAGCATTGACCCACCAAAATAGCAAGGTCCAATGACACAGTGCCAAAACATTAAATACATTTCATACTTGGAAGATAACGACTAGGAACTTATCTGTAAATCTCTTTCAAAACAAGCAACATTGTATACGTAAATATTTAGGTTCTAATGTTTAAGATATCAAGACTTTCATAGCACAAGTGCATCGTTATCCTCATGTCTAATATCAATGATACAAAAATATATGGAACTTATTGTTTATCCACAACGCATTCGATGACAATATACTCGTATTAAATAAATGTTGTTAATATTCAATAACTTATTATTATTATTGACTATTTGGTGAGGGTGAGCTTTGGCGTAATAAAAACGTTACATTTTTATGATTGAAATGTTACGAGTTCGAGTCGTGGAAGTAACATTTTTGTAAAATAAGAGTAAAATTGTGTACAATAGTTATTTTTCTTTCCGATCTTAGCAAAGCGGAAAGTATTGTTATCTTGATGTAGCCTTTTATTGACTGCTAAGTAACAGTTGCACATTTGGACCCAAAAAAAAAAAGAAAAGAAAAAAGATGAGAGGAAATAAATGGTCCTAGGTTGGCGGGTGGGGAGAGACTCTTGGTGGTGGAATCTGGCATACGGCCAACTAGTATATTGGTATGACAATAGAAATAAATAATCGAAGATAATGAAAACCCTTAAGTTGTACGGCTCGTCCAACAATGTAAGTATAGTATTCAAATACATATTCATGAAATAGAACACTCACCTCACACATCCTCTATCACTAAAAATATAAAATTCATGAATAAAACATTTGATTATTACAACTTTATAAGTGGGGTCCGAATGTATTATAATACATGGTAACTTTGGTAATGTATTTTGATGACAAGTGCAAGAAGATGAACATACTATCCTGATTAATTGATTCAATTCACGCGTATTATGTTTTATGAATGTTTAAAAATTGTTGTCAGGGATGGTTCTTAGTTTAAGAAGCATGCATCAAGTGGGAAAAAAAATGAATTGCATCAAGAACATGGTGGAGTTTTATTGTTGTCAGGGATGGCTCTTAGTTTAAGAAGCATGCATCAAGTGGGAAAAAAATGAATTGCATCAAGAACATGGTGGAGTTTTATCAATTTTCCTTTATGCATTAATTTTTCAGATTAGAGTTGATGAACAAATACAATTTAATTATTGTTTAGTGTCTCGATATGGTCCCTAGGTATAGGTATATAATTTTCAACTTGCTAGTAAGTGTATGAGGTCTTAAATTTAACTTTCATGAATGTCGAATTCAATATTAAAATTGTGCGAATCTAGTCCAACTCCACTCTTATTATATCAAAATGAGACGTTTTAAAGTGACATGGCTAGGGCTCATGATCATGGCCCCTTGTTCTAAAGGTCTGAAATCAATTGTTGTCCTTGATGAATAATGCCAAGAAAGGGTGAACAACTCCAAGGGTTGACTGTACTATCTACATTTCGATCTCACTTTAACTTGTACTTGATTTAGGGCTTTTGCAAAGTCATGTATATGTGACTATCTAGTGTGAACAGGTGTGAATTTATTTCTTTTTATAATACGATATTATATTTAGAGAATGTTACGAAGATTAAATTTGTAAATCAAATTTTGAAAATTAAATGACATAGAAATTAATGATTTAATTATTGCTTAAGTTTTGATAAATGTGCTCATTTATATTAATGACACATTATTTAGTTTACAAATTAGTTTACTTTAATTTGTAGAGAAAATATTCAAATTCATGTACAAAGCGATGATCACAATGTTCTGATCAAATGCTCTAACAAACATTTTGCACATGCAAATTATTTATTTCATTGGGAACATATTCTTAACTTTTTTTTCTTTCTATGAACTATATTGAAAAACACAAAAATTTGAAGTTTGTCATAAGTTCATAACCACATAATGTTAGACATAAACACCGCGTCAGCATAAATTTTTAACTCATCAACTCTCTTAAATACGAATCTGTAAAATCATCATAGAGATGGGTCAAATGTTTACTTCTAACAACATCAATATTGTTCCTAACTTGGTAATTACCATTTGTACATCCTTCAGGTATGAGATTTTATCACAAAAGGCTTGATATTAGTTGGAGTGAGATTAGGATATTTAAACTTTTTTTCTCAGAGATACGGTCAACGTGTGATATTTTAACACACCCACTTACGTGGGACCCAATTAGTGGGTTACACGTGAGAGATCCACATATCAACAACCATATGGAGCCAAAGGGACTCACCCTGCACATGGGACCACAAGACCCACCATTATCGTTCGGGACCAAGGGGACCCACCCATCACGTGACAGTACAGTACGAGCCCATTCTCTGACTCTGATACCATGTAAAATTATTATAGAGAAGGGCCGAATGCCCGCTATCAACAACATCGATATTGTCCTTAATTTGGTAATTACTACCTACATAATCCGTCAGGTGTGAGGTTTATCACAAAATACTTCGATATTAGTTGAAGTGAAGTTTAAGATATTTAAACTTCTTTTCTGAAAGATACGGTCATATATCCGACTTAACAAAATAATGTCATGAACGAACAACTTGGATGCTTTATTTTTTTTTCTTTGATCCACAATTTTTCTTTAAAAAAGGGTTCAAAAGGGACCAACTGATTATTTCGCCACGACAACCATCTTTTTGAGAGTTAGGAAAGTTCATGGGCATTTCAACATTCTCCTTATTATCACCTTGTGATTCACTAAAGTCATGAATCAAACCCAAAACATATTGTGTGAAGTACAAACTTAAAATTCGTTCCTAATTACTAGATCATCCTGATTGTTGATCCACATGTTACTTTTGACTTTTTTGTTTATACCTTATAAAATACCAACCCTCTTCTGTAGGGCTCAAATCCCCAAGTTTAATCTTGTTCTTTAGGATATGAGAATAAAAAATAGAGTAAATTGTAGCAATGATCCCTTAACTTTGACTCAATTGGAGCAATGGTCCCTCAACTAAAAATTCATTACTATTGGTCCCTCAACTAAAAATTCATTACCATTGGTCCCTCGACTTTAATCCAACTGGAGAAATGGTCCCTCAACTTTAACCAAATTTGAGCAATGGTCTCTCAACTTAAACCAATTGTAGCAATGGTCCATCCAACATAACTCGTTTTGACAAAATTCTGACGAAGTTGATGAAAATGACCATAGCTACACATCTTGATGAGTTAAGTGACCCTAATTGTAGCAATGATCATTCCAACATAACTCATTTTGACAAAATTTTGACGAAATTGAAGAAAAGGATCATAGTTACACATTTTGATGAGTTGAGGGACCAATGGTAATTGATTTTTAGTTGAGGGACCATTTTTCCAATTTACTCTAAAAAATAATATAGAGGTTTTCAAAGGGTTCAAAACGATGAATGAGGATCCTATCATCTTTGTGAAGATTCTAGAGATTCTCAAATCGTGTCCGTTCATCGTACATCATGCGATCAGAAATTATTTTAAATACTTTTATTTAAAATTAAACATGAATAGTATTTGACAAAAATTGGCTGCACGATGTACGATTAATAGACACAATTTGAAAATTTTCGAAATCTTCACAAGAGGATCTGGAGAGGATCCTCATTCGAAAACGATTATTTTCAAATCCCTTTCCGTTATTAAATTTCCTCCTCTCTTTTCTTCAATTGTGTCGTGAATATAATATAAAGGTTTTTAAAGGGTTGAAAACGTTTATTTTCAAATCCCTTTCCGTTATTTATTTTCCTCCTCTTTTTTCTTCAATTGTGTCGTGAAGATTAGTCGATACAGTGAGGGATGGAGTTGACATTTTTGTCTCTTATTAGAGCATATTCAATGGTCCAAAGCAAAAATAGGAAATTAGAGTTTGTTAGAACTTTTCATTTTTTTTTAAGACAAACGTGACTTTATTAACCACCCAACAACTATACAAAATAGGAGGCTCAATTATAAGTCCAGCATAAAATAAAAATAAGGCCTCCAGGCAAAACAAAACCACCCAACAACTATACAAAATAGGAGGCTCAATTACAAGTCCAGCACAAAATAAAAATAAGGCCTCCAAGCAGAACAAAGTCCAAACAGAGAATTGGGCCCAAAGAGGAAAACGAAAACAGACAACAAGCCGAAGCAGCCTGCACCACAACCGCCATCAACCGGAATCCACCATCGTGCACCTCCATCCACGACAAATACCAAAGATCCAGCCAATTGATGTCCCATAAGTGGTGGAAAAGAGAGCTCCAACCTGTTGAATTATAAGTCTACAGCTGATTAGTATTTAGAAATAAGATGAGTTCATTTGTGTATTCACTTGTGAAAAGAATGCCAAGTGTGAAGTTTTTTTATTTTGTAAGGCCATGAGTGCCATGTGGTGTTTGATCCATGTAATTAGATAGATGTGTGGCTGAGATCAAATGTGACGTGAGTTGGCCCACCTATTGCCAAAGGTTATGCAAATGCTCAGATGAGTGTTTTTTCTGCAAGAAAAGAAAAATCTCTCTCCCTCTATCTGCAACCTCTGCGAGAGAAGAAGAAGACCATTCAGTTTCAATCTCTCCATTTTTGCTCTCTGTTCAGCTCTCTTTTCTAGTTTTTTCCAATTCAGTTAATTCATTCAGACTAACATGGCCTCAGAGCCAGGTTCGATCAATTGAGCTTGGGCGTAAATCTATGGGTTTCTTGAGCTGATTCGAAGTTTGTTCGAAGCTCAGTGAAGGTTTGCTGGAAATCATTATCGTCTGAAAGAAGAAGAAATCGAACCTTTCAGACTCAAGATGTCTGGATCTGGGGGCTCGGAAGTGAGAACTCCAATTTTCTCCGGTGAGAACTACGAGTTCTGGAGAATTAAGATGATGACGATTTTCAAATCACACGGGCTATGGAATCTGGTTAAGAAGGGAGTTAAAATCCCTGACACGAAGAAGAAGAAGAAAACCGAAGGAGCATCAGAAGATGATGGAGATGAAGAAATGGCTAGTGTGCTGATGCAAGATGCGAAGGCGCTGGGTATCATTCAGAATGCAGTCTCTGATCAAATCTTCCCTCGAATCGCTAATGCCGAATCAGCAAAGACGGTATGGGATTTACTGTATGGAGAGTACCATGGTGGTGATCAGGTACGATATGTAAAATTACAAAATCTGAGACGTGAATTCGAGTATGCTAGAATGATAGATGATGAAACTCTGTCTGGGTATCTCACTAGGCTAAATGAGTTGATTAATCAGATGAAAATGTTTGGTGAAATTCTGTCTAATGAAAGACTTGTGCAGAAAGTTCTGATTAGCCTTAGTAAACCCTATGATCCCATGTGTTTGGTCATTGAAAATACAAAATGCTTGGAGACTGTAGATTTACAGGAAGTAGTTGCCATTCTGAAGAGTCAAGAGCAACGTTTTGACCTGCATACTGTTGATGTAACTGAGAGAGCATTTTCTACACTATCTGTGCATTCAAAGGAACATAACAAAGGTGGTGCTCATTCTGGTTCATCTCGATTTTAGAGAAACTGGAATTCTAAAGGCAAGAAATGGGAATCAAAACCCAAGTTTCAGCAGAAATCTTCTCTGAACACTTATCAACAGTTTCATGGAGCTCAATCAACAGGTCAAGAGGGAGCAAAGCCTCAATGCAAAGTGTGTTCTAAATATCATTTTGGTGAGTGTAGATATAAAGGGAAACCAAAATGTTTTAACTGTGATAAATTTGGACATTGGGCTAGAGAATGTACTGCAGCAAAAACAGTCCAAAAGGCAAACAGTGCAAATCAATTGGAGATGACGGGGAATCTATTTTATGTAAACAACACTGTTACAGAACCAAGGATGAATGGAGATTGGTACATTGACAGTGGTTGTAGTAACCACATGACAGGAAATGTGGAATTGCTGGTTGATGTGAGAACCAACATAGCTGGCAAAGTTCAAATGCCAACTGGAGATCTTGTGAATGTAGCTGGAATGGGATCACTGGTGATAGATACAAATAAAGGCAGAAAGTATGTGAGGGAGGTAATGTATTTGCCTGGTTTAAAAGAGAATCTGCTAAATGTAGGTCAAATGGATGAGCACGGATACTTCCTTGTGTTTGGTGGTGGAGTGTGTAGTGTGTATGATGGTCCATAACTGGAATGCTTAATTATGAAAGTGAAGAAGAAAGTGAATAGGTGCTATCCACTGGTTTTATTACCTGAGAATCAAGTGGTATTAAAGGCTAGTGTCACTCACTCTACTGAGATTTGGCATAAGAGACTTGGACACTTACATCTTGGTGGTCTCAAACAGTTGAGAGACAAGGATATGGTGCACGGCTTGCCTCAGCTTGAAGACTACAATGGAGTCTGTGAAGGTTGTCAGTTTGGAAAACAACACAGAGAAGAGTTTCCAAGAAATCAAGTGCAGAGAGCAATTACACCACTTGAACTTATACATGTTGATATGTGTGGACCCATGAAGAATGAGTCAATTGCTGGAAACAAATATTTCATGCTCTTGATAGATGATATGACCAGGATGATATGGGTTTATTTCCTGCGATACAAGTCTGATGCATTCAACTGTTTTAAAAAATTCAAAACTATGGTAGAACTACAAAGTGGTTTCAAGATCAAGTATCTGAGAAGTGATAGAGGAGGGGAGTTCAAATCATCCGAATTTGATTCATTCTGTGAAAAAGCTGGAATTCAAAGGCAGTTTACTCTTGCATATACTCCACAGCAAAATGGAGTAATGGAAAGGAAAAACAGGACAGTGATTGAGATGGCTAAATCTATGTTGCATGAGAAAAGTTTGCCATATTCTCTCTGGGCAGAGGCAGTTCACACATCAGTGTATGTCCTAAACAGATGTCCCACAAGAGCCTTGAATAACATTACGCCTTTTGAAGCCTACTTTGGAAGGAAACCAGGAATAGCACACCTGAGAGTATTTGGTTCACCATGTTATGTTCATGTTCCAAGTGAGCATAGACATAAACTTGAGCCTAAAAGTTTCAAAGGGGTGTTTGTAGGATATGCAACCTTTGAAAAGGGATATAGGGTGTTTGATCCTATATCAAAGAAGTTGATATTGTCAAGGGATATTGTCTTTGATGAAAAAGCTGTATGGAATTGGGAAGTGAACTCTGAGTAGCCTATTTCCATTACTGAAAACCTTGTTTATGGTGAGTTAAGCACATGAAGAAATGAAGGAATGATGCAGACTCCTATCCCATCAATAGCATATTCACCTAGGAAAGTTCTTAGTATTGGAGATTCTATTCAATCTAAGGAACTTACCTTAGGTAAATCTGTGAACAACTCAAACTTGAGTGAAAATGATACTCAAGCACTTGATCATACACCATTGAAGTGGAGAAATCTGAATGAAGTGTTGGCACAATGTAATCTCTGTATCATGGATCCAGAGAAATATGAAGATGCCAAACAAGATGAGTCTTGGTTAAAAGCCATGGAGGATGAGATGTTCATAATTGAGAAGAATGGCACCTGGATGCTTGTTGATAGACCATCTGAGAAACCTGTCATTGGGGTTAAATGGGTGTACAAAACCAAATTAAACCTTGATGGTTTAGTGTTGAAGAATAAAGTAAGGCTAGTTGCAAAGGGCTATGCACAAAAGCCCGGTTTGGACTACAATGAGACCTATGCACCAGTTGCTAGGTTAGATACTATTAGAACCTTGATAGCCTTAGCTGCACACAAGAGCTGGAAGTTGTATCAGTTAGATGTGAAATCGGCTTTTTTGAATGGAGTTTTACAAGAAGAGGTCTATGTTGAACAACCCGAAGGTTCTGTTGTTAAAGGCAATGAGGCAAAAGTGTACAAACTTCATAAAGCTCTCTATGGTCTAAAACAAGCTCCAAGAGCTTGGTATGGTGAGATTGACAACTATTTCATACAGTGTGGTTTTGAGAAGAGCTTAAGTGAACCAACACTATACATAAAGGCAAGGGGATAAGATGTCTTGATTGTTTCCATCTATGTAGATGACATAGTCTACACTGGAAATTGTAAATCAATGCTAGAAGAGTTCAAGGAAGATATGAAGATGAAATATAAGATGACAGATTTGGGACTTCTACATCACTTTCTTGGAATAAGAGTGATCCAAATTGACTCTAGCATCTTCATTCATCAGAAGAAGTATGCAAGCTCTTTACTGAGCAAGTTTGGATTGAATGAAGCCAAGACTGTCTAAACCCCTCTTGTGACTACTGAAAAGTTGACTAAAGATGATGGAAGTGGTGCTGCAAATGAAGAACTGTATAGAAGTATTGTGGGAAGTCTTCTATACCTCACTGCTACAAGGCCGGACATAATGTATGCAGCAAGTCTATTGGCAAGATTTATGCAGTGTCCTACCAATAAACACTATGGGACTGCAAAGAGGGTATTAAGATATGTCAAAGGAACCCTGAACTATGGTCTGGAATATGTGAAAGGAAGGAAAGCTTGTCTAATCGGTTTCTGTGACAGTGATTGGGGTGGTTCTTTGGAAGACAGCAAGAGTACATCAGGGTATGCTTTTTCATTTGGCAGTGGTGTATTTTCTTGGGCCTCAGTCAAGCAAAACTGTGTTGCACTTTCGACTGCAGAGGCAGAATATATAAGTACATCAGAGGCCACTGCTCAAGTTATATGGCTGAGATTTGTTATGGAAGACTTTGGAGAATTACAGACTCAAGCCACTCCTCTTCACTGTGACAACACTTCTGCCATTGCAATCACTAAAAACTCTGTGTTCCATCAGAAAACCAAACACATTGATAGGAGGTACCATTTCATTAAGGATGCATTGCAGGAAGACATCATTGATCTAATCTACTGTCCCACAGAGAAGCAGCTAGCAGATATCTTTACTAAGCCACTTGCAAAGGATCGTTTCACTCTTCTCAGAAACAAACTTGGAGTCAAATCAGCCTTAGACTTAAAGGGGAGTGTTGAATTATAAGTCTATAGCTGATTAGTATTTAGAAATAAGATGAGTTCATTTGTGTATTCACTTGTGAAAAGAATGCCAAGTGTGAAGTTTTTTTATTTTGTAAGGCCATGAGTGCCATGTGGTGTTTGATCCATGTAATTAGATAGATGTGTGGCTGAGATCAAATGTGATGTGAGTTGGCCCACCTATTGCCAAAGGTTATGTAAATGCTCAGATGAGTGTTTTTTCTGCAAGAAAAGAAAAATATATCTCTCTCTCTCTGCAACCTTTGCGAGAGAAGAAGAAGACCATTTAGTTTCAATCTCTCCATTTTTGCTCTCTGTTCAGCTCTCTTTTCTAGTTTTTTCCAATTCAGTTAATTCATTCAGACTAACACAACCTGCCTCCATCAAGCACCAAATAGATCTGAGCCACATATTGTGGTATGAGTCACATACTAAGGGAAACCAGAGGGAAGGGGATCCCACTGGTAACAATGCCAATAAAGGCATACACATGGAAGGTGGTGGTGTTTCCACCGAAGCCGGAGCTGTATGCACATTCCAAAAGGGCACGACAAGTCGCGTGAAGAAAAGTGGTCTGCAGAGCCTAACTTGAGTGAGACGGAGGAAGGGCAAAGTGAGGTATGATGGATATGATGGTGAAGAAAGAGAAACAAGGATGTCAATGGGAAACTGAAAGTGGAAGAAAAGGGAATCAGAGTTAGAAGTGCAGGGAAATTGGGCCGAACCGACGGAGACAAAACACAGGCCAACAAGCAAGCAGAAAATAAAAGGAGAAAAAGAGAAATGAGAGACAGCCAACGACCCTGGACACAGCCAGGGCCGGCGACAGAGGAGGAATGAAGCAGTGAAAAACAAACGCTCATAAGGGGAGAAGGAACTCTCATGAAGGGAGAGAATGAACACTCACGAAGGGGAGAGAAGTTAGAACTTTCCATTTTGGCGCAGTAGAAGTTATCGGTTAAGGGAAGTTGTGAGTATAGTCCGGCTAGATGTCGTTTCACTCATTTTTTCCCCACCCATTGTTGCATGACAATAACAAAATAATGCTAAAAATAGTGATAGTTTCACGCTTACGTACACTTATACACTTAAAGATGCTTAATCCGTTTGTTTGTATCTAATATTATGTATTTTTACGCTACTTATTACTACGGTCTAGTTGTGTTCCTCTTCACTTGTAAGTGAGAGTTCTTAGGTTCAATTCTCATTAGTGTAGTAACATCTTTTATTCAAAAACCGAACTTCGCCGTTTGGCCCTCTAAGAGATCGACCTCTAGTAGATTTGGCTTGAAGCCGTGATGCCACCACTGCCTGTGGGGATTGGGACATCATATTAAATTCTATGGCGCCCGACTGGGCATTAGTGAAGCTTTCTTCTACGAATTGGTTTAGCGCGAATAGGTAAGATGCTTGCTTCAAGCGGACCACTCCTCGCTCTTAGCCCTTCTCGGCTGATAGAATGTGAATTATCTAGTTTTGGTTCGAGCATGCCTGAAGTCAAGGGCTTGCTTGAGGGCGTTAAGCCCCCACCCACTTCCATGAGATAGTCAAACAAATTATGTACTTCTACAAGTGAGGCATCACGTTGTTTAGTTAAATTTGGATGGTGTGTATTTGTTTTGTCTTTTGCATACAACCAAATTTAGATGGTTGTGTACAGCAAAAACTGCGTTCAAAACTTTGACCAAACCATTGGTTTACTGAAAAATAAACTACGTATCGGTGTGGCTTTATTTCTACATTGCAAAGGTTGTATAAGGCATAAACTAAAGAAATTAAAAATAAATTAACAATAAAAGATAAAAAGAAAGAAACAAATAGGATGTGTACATAAATAAGGAGTAGATCTGTGACATTATTTTTTTACACAACTTTTGACACAAGTGTTTGTGAGGCTTACTCCGAAATGTATTTTAATGATCCGACCCGTTAATCTTTAAGATTTTTCCTCAAATATCATGTCTACCAAAAATCACCCAAACCTAAAATCATATGACTGTTAGATAAGGGTTTAGGGTTTCTAAGAGTTTAGGTTTTTTTATATAACGTATTCGTCTATTTTTTTCACTACAAATGAATATCTTAATGGTTTTAGATTTATCTAATTTTTTACAATGATGATCTATGAATAATGTTCTGAAAGATAGACAGTTTCAATTGTTAAAATACATTAGGGAGTGAGTTTTATAAAAACTCTATGTTAAAAGTTGTGTAAAAAACATATCATGGATCCGTCCCAATAAATAATGCGGAAAAATATTCTTATCCGATTTACGAAGATAACAAATTGGCGTGGTATGTGAAGGATGGGGTCTTGCCAAGTTGCGGCGAGAAAAGGTTTCTTTCAATCCAAACCTTGAAATAATTAGTAATAAGTCCAAATGGCACCAAGGGGTAGGATAAAGATTTCATCCGGATCCAAATTGTGGGGATTCTAGGGATCTTTATATCTTAGTCATTTATCATGTATCATGCGATTATAAATCATTTGACTTTTTCTATTTAAAATTAAACACAAATAGTACCTGACGAAAACTGGTCACACGATATACAATGAGCATGTTATTTTTCAAATTATAGCCCCTTTTAATTTATCTTGTTGATGGTGACCATCATGGCAGATTGGTAAATATAAGTCTGAATAGTTGTCACTTAATACTATGGTCTAGTGATATTCTTCTTAATTAATAAATGAAAAATTTTATATTCAAATCTTGTAGATGACGAGTTCAATAATAATAATAATAATAATAATAATAATAATAATAATCTAATGACCAACCTTAACACTGAGCTAGGCTTGTTTGAAATTACTTTTATAGGAAATGCTTTGGTTAGAAGTGTTTTGTTGGAAGAATGCCGATTGCATGTAAAAAAATTAAGTTCTGCACGTAGAAACACTTCGAAGTGCTTTCGAAAGAAAGTTTTAGGTGCTTCATTAGAAACCAATTATATGACTCATAAGACCTTTTAAGTATTTTTGTAAAACGCAATTAACAACTCATTAAGTTGTTAGAGAACACTTTTAGTTAACTTTAATCTGCATAAAATAATTTATTTATACATTATTTGAAGCTAGTGAATGTCACAGTGGTTAAAAAATGAAGTAAAGTGGCCTTAATTTAATGTCTTTCTAGATAAAGTATCACAGTCCTTCCCTTTCCATGTGTGATGGAATCATGGACAAGAAAGCTTCCACGTTTTAATATTCACACCTCACATTTCAATTCTCCAACTATAGTAACCCTAATTATTATTTAGGAAAACTAATGAAAATGACTTGAAAACTTTGAATTTTAACGATAAAGACAAAATAAAGGGTAAAGTGAATAGTACCAAGATTGACTTTTTAGTGTTAAAATGTGATTTTTAGTTAAAGTAAACAGTACCGGGAGCTTTTCGTTAAAGTTCTCTTATTATTTGCTTACCACCACATGATGATTTAGTAATTAGGGATAAATTTCAGACATGTATTTCACACAATACATTATAAATTCGATTCTTAACACTAATAAATCATATGATGATGGATAGAAGATGCTGAAATAACTTTGTGAGTCTTTCTAACCCTCAAAAATGTCAACTGTGATGAGTAAACCACGAGCTGATCCTTTTAAAACATTATTACGCCATCTTCCAAAACTTTTGACTTACATTACTTGACTTGGAATAACAGCTCTCAATTAGTCCCGTAATAATGTCAATTTTCCAACCACCTCTGATTTTAATTTTGCCTTTTTTTATTACACTTAGCTGTCATCCCCCAAGATTGGAGTCCATATCCTCTACGGATCAGGATCCTCTCCTGAGCAAAGGATGAGGATCCTCCTGACCAAGCCCATCGAATCGTTGAAATTTTATCCAACGGTTACAAACAAGAGGCTCATCTAAAAGTTATAATAATTGCAATCGTTAAATAAAATTTCAACGACTCGATGAGCTTGGTCAGAAGGATCCTCATCCTTTGCTCAGGAGAGGATCCTCATCCCATATCTACCACTCACTGTCAGCACACAAGCCTCCACACCGCTGTCCGCATACCATCCTATCTTTCACGTGAATTATTTTTGGACGAAATCAGTAGTTTTCATTGCGGACAGATCCAACATCCAAGATCCTGAAATTCATTTCTTTAGAACTCTTCTTCAAGGACAAGTTTTGTAGCGTGACAGTTACACTATAACATGAGACTAGAATTCAGTGAGACTGTCGCATTACGACACAAAGGGTAGAAACCATAAGTCACTAGGTGGTGAGACCTGATACAGGGGTGCGGCGATTTTTTTTGTTTGTGCGGGCGGCTGGGTGAGACATGGTCCAAATGTTTGTATTGAAAGTTTTTCTCGAGAGCTAAAGAAGGATCAACCTCGAGATTTCTTCAAACATTGTATTACTAATTCACGTAACATAAAACAAGTGAACAATAATGTTAATATTTCACAAAAGTATAAGATTAATATAAATATATAACATTAATAAATAAATAAATTTTAAGGGTTTTTATCACAAATGGTCCTTGACATTGATCAAACACATCATTTTGGTCACTGACATTGAAAATCAATAGAAATGGTCCCTGAGATTGTCCACCATCCATCATTTTGGTCATTCCGTTAAAAACTCCGTTAAGTGTCCCGGAGCTCTTGGCCAGAAGTTTGGGCAATTTTCAAAGCTTCGTAACTCAATCGTTTCTTAACCAAATTCGACCCATAATATATCAAAATGAAGATAGGAAAGTGTAGAATAAGATTATACCTATTTGGAAGTCCAACGGTTGCCGGAGATGGCCGGAAAATAGCCTCAAAGTTGACTGGTCTGAATGAAAACTTGAAAACTCGCCGGAAACTGGGTAAACTTTAAACTTTCATAACTTCTTCAATACTTAACGAAATCAAGTGATTCAAAAACAAAAATCATACTTCTCGACGAGACAAAGAGAATGGTACCTTTTTTGACAGCTAAATCGCCCTGGTTTGTTCGGAAAAAGGCTCGAAAGTGGCTGTCTTGGTCTTGAGTTAGCCACTTTCGAGCCGTTTTCCGGCCAAACCAGAGCGAGTTAGCCATCTAAAAAGGTACCATTCTCTTCATATTGTCGAGAAATATGATTTTTGTTTTTGAATCACTTGATTTCGTTGAGTATTGAAGAAGTTATGAACGTTTAAAATTTACCCAGTTTCCGGCGAGTTTTCAAGTGTTCACTCGGACCAGTCAACTTTGAGGCTATTTTACGGCCATCTTCGGCAACCATTGGACTTCCAAATAGGTATATCTTATTTTACACTTTCCTATCTTCATTTTGATATATTATGGATCGAATTTGGTTAAGAAATGATTGAGTTACGAAGCTTTGAAAATTGCCCAAACTTCCGGCCAAGAGCTCCGGGACACTTAACAGAGTTTTTAACGGAAGGACCAAAATGATGGATGGTGGATAATCTCAGGGACCATTTCTATTGATTTTCAATGTCAGGGATCAAAATGATGTGTTTGATCAATGTCAGGGACCATTTGTGATAAAAATCCTAAATTTAATATAATTGAACTAATAACCCTTGCACTGAAAATTTCTTCTTGTTTGGGTTATAAGTAGTTTGTATTAATCTTTGGGGGGAAAGACAAGTTGTCCTTTTCTTCTTTTTCTCTTCCCCTCATCTCCTGCACAGTGCACATGAAGCTTTGTACAAGATTCCTGCTCACCCAAGAACATATTCTAGAATCCTTCAAAAAAACTCACTATATGCAACTCCATTTTACAAGTCAAATTACTCATGCTATAAGTACACAATAACCATCATCAAATTACATAAACTAAAAAAGAAGGGGAGGTTGTGTATTTGTCCCTTAGCTATGCTAGTGGTAGTCCTACTGCATCACACACCAGAGAGCTGAGGGCAAAAGAAAAGTAAAAAAACTGGTTTCTTGAAAAAGAAACTACCAGCATTGCTTTATTTCTAGGCACCCCATTTCAAGCTTGTGAACTGCAAAATTTGACTAAACAAAGAAGAAAGTTTGCATCTCTATAAAATTGGTGATGTGGGTTTGCAGCCATTGAGGGGTTTGCAAGCAGGGGGAGAGAGAGAGAAAGAGAGTAGAGAGAGAGAGAGAGAGAGAGAGAGAGAGAGAGAGAGAGATGGGTAGTTATGTAGAGGATAGAGTTCCTCATGAAGCAAGGCAGCAATCAAATGTTGATGTAATTGGTAAGTCCCTCTAAGCCAGTAGTAATTAATCTCTCTCTGTTTTATTAACCTCAACATGTTTATGCAAAACTGGAAAATGGCAAAGATTAAAAAAGATTTCATGGAGTTGTATGGATATGCATTTTATATGTAAAAAATCTATATGCAATTTCCAAAAATGTGTGCTTGAACAGATTTTAAAGAGAGAGAGGATTGAGAGCCATGAAAATTTAATCAGTCTAAAACATAAGATTCTACCTTTCGAATCTCTATGTTTTATTAATCTCAACATGTTTATGCAGAACTGGTAATGTCAAAGCTGGATTAAGATTTGATAGAACTATGAACTTTCCAAGTTTTGATGTATTCTTCACTTTTTTGAAATGTTTCTTAAGTTTAAAGAGATGGGATTTATTTATTTTTAGCAAATCTTCTAAGAACAAGCAGTTTTTACAAATTTTAATCTGCAATGTTGCCAATTTTTTGTTGATGCATCAGATGATGAAGTGAATGACAACCCAATAGAGCAAGTGAGGCTAACAGTTCCAATAACCGATGACCCTTCACAGCCGACCTTGACGTTTCGAACATGGGTTCTTGGGATCATTTCATGCTCTGTTCTTGCTTTTGTCAACCAGTTTTTCGGGTACCGCCAGAATCAACTCTACGTTTCTTCAGTCTCAGCGCAAATTCTTGTCCTGCCTATGGGGAAGCTGATGGCTGCTACCCTTCCGCAGAAACCAATCCGGTTCCCGTTTACAAATTGGTCTTTTTCGCTGAATCCGGGGCCTTTCAACTTGAAAGAACATGTGCTGATCACCATCTTCGCCAACTCTGGATCGAACAGCGTTTACGCTGTTAACATCATCACGATTGTCATGGCTTTCTACCACAGAAAATTGCATCCTGCAGCTGCCTTCTTGTTAGCACAAACCACTCAGGTAAAATTTAGACACCAATTGCTAATTTGTGAGTTGTGAGTACTGTTCTAAAAATTTCTCCTAGCGCTGTGTAGGCCCCGAGTCACCGATTAATTCCTAAGCGTTTGAAAATTAAGAAAGGGCGTTTAGGCCTACTTAGGCGCCCGCCTAGGTCGCACAGACCCGCTTAGGCCGTGACTCTCACTTAAATAGAAAATGGATAACATTTATTTTGCATTATGTTATAATACTTTGTAATCTATAAGTTATTATATTATGCAATTTATGTATCATAATGCAATTATGTATTTTTTAAGTATAAGCTGCCACTTATTTATACGATATATAATAAAGAGTATTTATCAAATATAGCCAAATATTAGCCCCTAATTTCAAAAATGTCAGTTTTTATAAAAACTTTCAAATATATCCAAAATATCACTTAAATAGACATAAATACCCTTAAATTTTAAACCTAATAAATTAAAAAACCAAAACCCTATTAGATGAAGAGTTCTTATAGCTAAACCTTAAAATTGGACGAGTAGGCATCGACTGTTGGTGAAGAATTGTGCACCCCTAAATGAAGATGAGTGTAGATGGTTAATTTTTTGCACTTTTCCTCATCTATGTTTTCTCTTTGCTTTTGCAGTTTCTTCATTTGATTGAATATATATGGAAGAATGAATTGTCAATTTTTGTATCATTATTTATCTCAATTTTCCTTTGGATTATATGTGATTCGTATTTAATTTTCCACACCTTTGCATTATTAAGGGTGCTGTCTGTGTTCGGATTCTGTTTTGAAGGTTATCATTGACTATGGTAGTGAATTGAGAGATTTGTTGTGTTCGTAGAAAATGCAAAAAGCATATTTTAAGGTTTACATAATAGAAATTCTTCGGGTGCATCTTAGAAAAATTAGTGAAAGCATCACTTGATTATCGCACAAGAATCTTTTAATCAACAACTAGTTATTTGTATGAATTAAGGGTATTTGTGTCTATTTAAGTGATATTTTGGATATATTTGAAAGTTTTTATAAAAACTGATATTTTTGAAATTAGAGGCTAATATTTGGCTATATTTGATAAATACTCTATAATGAGTATTTATCCCAGACCCTAGCCCACCGCCCGATTGGTGCCTAGCTTCTTCTAGAACCTAGGTTGTGACTTCTGTTGTTAGATAAATGTGTAAGTTTTCGTGTCGTGAAATTCATGTGTTCGGAATGTGAAAACCTTCAGATGCTTGGGTATGGATGGGCTGGCATTTTCAGAAAATACCTTGTTGACTCTCCTTACATGTGGTGGCCTTCAAATCTTGTTCAAGTCTCTCTTTTCAGGTACTTTTATTGAATTTTTTTTCCACTTAAAATCGAATACCATTTCTTCAATTTTTTCTGTAAATAATGGAAGAATTTAATGATTTGAATGGCAGGGCATTGCACGAAAAGGAGAAGAGGCCGAAGGGAGGCCGGACTAGGCTGCAGTTCTTCTTCATGGTTTTCATCTGCAGCTTTGCTTACTACATTGTTCCGAGTTTTCTTTTCCCCTCCATTTCCGCTTTCTCCTTTGTTTGCTGGATATGGAAGGACTCCATCACCGCGCAACAGATTGGTTCCGGCACGCATGGGCTTGGCATTGGCTCATTCGGCTTTGATTGGTCTACTGTTGCCGGTTTCTTAGGCAGCCCTTTAGCCACTCCTGGATTTGCGACCATTAACATCTTAATTGGTTTTGTATTGATTGTTTACATTGTCACCCCCATTGCCTACTGGAACAACGCATACGAAGCTCAAAAGTTTCCAATCTTTACATCACACACTTACGATTCCAGTGGCCAGAGCTATAACATTTCCAGAGTTCTAGATCAGAAAAATTTCGATATGAACATGGTAGGGTATAACGGTTACAGTAAACTCTATCTCAGCACCTTCTTTGCCTTCACTTATGGGCTGAGCTTTGCCACTCTGACGGCTACTATTTCGCACGTTGCTCTCTTCCACGGAAGGTAATTAAGCGGATTTTAACATCAGTTTTAAACTCAACTGAGCAAATATTTCTTTACATCTAAACTTGTACATTTTTTTTTTCATGTGACGTGTATACATGAACAGAACGATCTGGAAGATGTGGAAAAAGACAACTAGTGCAGTGAAAGATCAAATCGGTGACATCCATACCCGACTGATGAAGAAGAACTATGATTCAGTGCCTCAATGGTGGTTTCAAATCATCCTTGTTTCTATGGTTGCTCTTGCTGTCTTTAGTTGTGAAGGTTTCGGAAAACAGCTCCAACTTCCATGGTGGGGAGTTTTAATGGCTTGCGGCATTGCCCTATTCTTCACCTTACCTATCGGCATTATTCAAGCCACAACAAACCAGGTACGTCCATAACACACGGACAAATCATTTGTATGCATCAAACAGAAGAAGAAAATGTTAATTATGAATGATATAATCAGAGTACACCACATACCTTTGTTGCACATTTTCTTCGAAGTGTGTCATATTAAGTTCTGATTTCTCATTTGATTCTGTTTGTTCTGCAGCAACCGGGGCTTAATGTGATCACAGAGCTAATTATCGGGTACATTTATCCTGGGAGGCCTCTTGCTAATGTGGCTTTCAAGACCTATGGATATATCAGCATGTCACAGGCACTCATGTTTCTTAGTGACTTCAAATTAGGCCACTATATGAAGATCCCTCCTAAGTCCATGTTTGTTGTGCAGGTAATTTAATTACGTTTATCGCATTAACTAACGGTGGGTTAGACAACCATTTCAGTTTTCAGCTCTCAAACGGGCCCTAATTGTTCATATTTGTGACATAACTAATTACTTGTACCTATTTTTCCCCTTATCTGCTTCTTCAGTTAGTTGGAACGCTAGTAGCTTCAAGTGTCTACTTTGGCACATCCTGGTATCTTCTCACAAGCATTGAGTACATCTGTGATCCATCGAAGCTGCCAGAGGGAAGTCCGTGGACATGCCCTGGTGACGATGTGTTCTACAATGCTTCGATCATATGGGGGGTCATAGGCCCACTCAGGATGTTCGGCAGCAAAGGTGTCTACCCGGAAATGAATTGGTTCTTCTTCATTGGCTTGCTTGCACCAGTTCCGATTTGGTTCCTCTCCAAAAAGTTCCCCAACCAGAAGTGGATTAAGCTCATAAACATGCCGATCATTCTGGGGGCAACGGGCAACATGCCGCCTGCTAGGGCTGTGAACTATTTGACATGGATTTCAGTTGGGATTTTCTTCAACTTCTACGTGTACCGAAAGTACAAGGGGTGGTGGGCTAGACATAACTACATTCTATCTGCTGCTTTGGATGCTGGTGTGGCCTTCACAGCTGTTCTTCTGTATTTCACCCTTCAAACCAAGGATATAATGGGGCCAAGCTGGTGGGGTCTCGAAGCAGATGACCATTGTCCGCTGGCCATGTGCCCAACGGCGCCAGGTGTAGTTGCCAAAGGCTGTCCGGTTCACTAAGATATGATTCGGGAATCAAAACCCTAAAACCCTAAATGTGTGACAATGTAATATTGCAAAACCATATATAGGCCAGTTCTGGCAGATTGGTGAAGAAAGATATGAATATGTACAGTTAATTGAACAAATTTGGCTTTAGTTTTCATAATTTGAAATTAGCGAATGTAAACATGCTTTAATTTTGAAATAAGCAGCACATAACTGATAATTACCGGATAGTGTAACAACACAACATTATTACGTATGAACCAACCAAATAATGGGCTAGCAACTAAAATGGTCAGTAGAATTCACACCTAAACTCGAGGTCTAGTATTTAGTTTCGCTCTCTTCAAATCGTTACGGGCAACATTTTGTTATGCATAGTACTTAAGAAATATACATGCTGACGTCATTAATGCCAAGTTTACATTATGTCAAAACTTTTTCGATCAGATGCATATAAGAATTTTTCAACGTTACATATGTTTTCCAAATTTATATTTTTGTGTCTTTGACCAATACCTTTATTACAAAGAGTTTTAGGTTGAACCAGATTTTAGGCCTAAATAACGGTTTTTTGAAAGAGCGTTGCTATTTGGAGCACAATTTTTCTCACCCCTATCTCCGCTGGTCAAATCTCGAATAGAAGAAGTGACACCAATTGCACTGAGTGATTCTCAACTCTATAAAAGCTCGTCAACAAGATGATCAGTAAATGTACTTCAAATAATTTGATTCTTGGAAAATGAAAGGATCAAGAATTCAACGTAAGTGTGTGCACTGCAGAAACTAGCATACATAAAACTGGTGTGAGAGGCTTTGTTATTTGTTTGAAAGAGAAACAGAGACAGTGAAGGAGGCAAAGAAGGACCGATGACGGTGAAGTACGATGATGACATCCCTGGCGGGAAGTCTCACTTCAACATCGACGTCGTCGGTAAGCGCCCCCCACTCCCCCCAAATCGATCCACACATTATTGCTTTTTTTTTTTTTTTTTTTTTTTTGCCCTTTATGTTTTTGTTGTGTTTAGCAAGGGTTTTTTGTATACATGTGCACATGCAAACAGATGAAGAAGTGAATGACTGCCCAATTGAGCAAGTTAGGCTAACGGTTCCAACCACAGACGACCCATCGAAGCCGACCATGACGTTCCGGACGTGGGTTCTCGGCCTACTATCATGTGTTATTCTTGCTTTCGTGAACCAATTTTTCGGGTACCGGCAAAACCATCTATACGTTTCTTCGGTCTCGGCCCAAATCGTAGTCCTCCCCCTTGGAAAGCTGATGGTGGCGGTCCTTCCTGCGACGGAGTTCCAAGTCCCATTTACAAAATGGTCGTTTTCTTTGAATCCGGGGCCTTTGAGTATGGAAGAACATGTTTTGATCACAATATTTGCAAACTCTGGATCAAACAGTGTTTATGCAGTTAACATTATCGCAATTGTCAAGGCTTACTACCACAGAGATATTCACATCATGGCAGCCTTCTTGTTATCTCAAACCACTCAGGTAAGTTTTTGTACCACATTTTAATACCACATTTTGAATAAAAGTTACTATAGGCGGGACCCGTTCGAAGAAAAACTTGAGACTAGACTTTTGGTACGTGGAGCGGCCCGTACACCCTAGTTAAAGCATAATATGTGTTACAAAATCTGAATCATTGAGAAAAACCTATAACACAAGCTATGTTTTGAATCAAGGTTCTAAAAGATGCTAGGCACTAGTCGGGCGGCGGGCTAGGGCCTAGCGCCTAGGCGCCTAGGCCGGGTCTAGGCGGGCGCCTAGGCGGATTAGGCGGATTTAAGTAAATCTATTATATTTTGTGTAAATAAGTGTCTGTTTATATTTCAAATATATATAATTTCATCATAAACTACAAAATAGAATGACATATATATATATATATTATGAAGTATTGGAACATAATGAAAATATAGAGAACAAACATATACTGTGTGTTCATTTAAGTATTCAACAAGACTCTTACAATTTATTGAAAAAATAAATGCAAAATGAAAGTTATCTGTTTTCTGTCTAAGTGAATCGCAACTTAGGCAGGTGCCTAGGCGGTCTAGGCAGGCGCCTCAACAGGTATAGGCGCCCTTTCTTAATTTTCAAACGCTGAGGCATTAATCGGGGCGGTGGCTAGCCGCCTAGCGCCTATGCGGGGATTTTTAGAACAGTGGTTTTGATCGGAAAACACGTACGTCATTCAAACTGACACGTGGCAGGGGAAGTAAGATCCTCGCCTAGGGTTTTTTTCCAAAATGGGCATCGCATCACAATTTTTCTTAAATACTTATAGGCACTTAGCGCCAACGCATATTTGATTGTTGGGTTTGATCCAACGGGCTCAGTCACTCTATTTAAACAGTTGGGTCAAATTCAGTGGTTAAATATGTCAGTTTAAACCACATCAAGCATTACTTTTACGAATTTTTTTTCAGATGCTTGGATATGGATGGGCTGGATTACTCAAAAAATTTCTTGTTGACTCACCTTACATGTGGTGGCCTTCAAATCTTGTTCAAGTCTCTCTATTCAGGTACATTTATGATCGATTTTAGCAAAAGAGACGTTCGTAGCTCAAGCAGTTAAGAGTATCCAAACCCGTTTTCAAAGTTTTGTGTTCGATTCCCGCTCCTTGAATTAACTAAATCATAAAATGTGAATTAATGGCAGGGCATTGCATGAAAGGGAAAAGAGACCCAAAGGAGGCAGAACCAGGATGCAATTCTTCATCGTTGTTTTCATATGCAGCTTTGCTTACTACATTGTCCCAAGCTTATTCTTCCCTTCCCTAACAGCTCTCTCATTCGTCTGTTGGATTTGGAAGGACTCCATCACTATGCAACAGATTGGTTCCGGCCTCAAGGGCCTCGGAATTAGCTCGTTTGCCCTCGACTGGTCCACCATCGCCGCCTTCTTGGGCAGGCCTCTAGCCTACCCAGATGTTGCTGTGATCAACATGCTAATTGGCTTTGTTCTGATTTTTTACATCATTTTGCCAATTACGTATTGGACAAATACCTATGATGCTAAGAAATACCCAATCTTTTCCTCCCACACATTTGATGTTGATGGCCAAAAGTACAACGTTTCGAGAATTCTTAATAAGAAAACTTTCGATATCGATTTGCCCTAGTATAACAGTTACAGTAAACACCACCTCGGTACCTTCTTTGCCCTCACCTATGGTTGGGGCTTTGCCACTCTTACATCGACTATTTCACACGTTGGACTCTATCATGGAAAGTAAGTTTTTTTCTTTTTTGACGTTAAAAGTTGGGATAGTTACTAGCATAACTCGCATGTTAGAATGTGGTAAAGAAATATGATCTCCCTAACATTACCTTAACATCAGACGAAGAAATTGAAACCTAACCTCTCGTTTGTAATCTCCTATACACGAACTCTGCAATGTTTCTTAAGAACTAATAACTTTTCCTTGTTATCTTCTTTTATGGGACATGGATCATGAAAATCAGAGAAATCTGGCATCTGTGGAGAAAGACGACCGGTGCAGTGAAAAATCAGCTCGGCGACGTCTACACAAGACTTATGAAGTGGAACTGTTGATTTTCAAGAGTTGGTTTTTCCTTTCGTTCATAAGATCATTACAAAGAGTGCAGCACTATGTAGGGAGATTATCTCTCCTTGGTTTACGCCACAACATGCGGCTGGGGAAAACTGAAAAATAGAAGCTAGGAGGTTGTCAACATTAATTAAGGCGTTGACAACTAAGACTCCTATACATAGAGATGCTAATCACATAAGAACCGGATCATTAACCACCTAGGGAACCATTAATACCTAAAAGAAAACTACATGAACAATTCCCTTATTATCCAATGTTAGCATAAACCATCCTAATAACCAGGAACCCTAATAACCATTGGATAACTTCCAATACTCCTCCTTAAGCTAGATCCCGAAGATTGATGGATCCAAGCTTGGAGATGAGCCTTTGAAACTGATGGGATGCCAAAGGTTTGGTGAGTATATTGACCAGCTGATCGGAGCTTTTTACATAATGCGTTTGAATCACATGTGACTGTACTTGTTCACGGACATAGTGGCAGTCAACTTCAATGTGCCTCGTCCTCTCGTGAAAGATTGGGTTTGATGCTATGTGCATGGCAGCCTGGTTGTCACAAAATAAGGTCATTGGTTGAGTCGTAAACACACCTAAGTCACATAGAAGTCCCTTTAGCCATATCAGCTCACACGCGGTTGAGGCCATTGCACGATATTCAGCTTCGGTACCTGATCTTGCGATGACAGTTTGTTTTTTTCTCTTCCACGTGACCAAGTTTCCACCAACAAAGGTACAGTAACTAGTGGTGGACTTGCGATTGATTGCATTTCCTCCCCAATCTGCATCGCAGTACCCCATGATTTGAGTGTTGTCATTCTTCGTCATGAGAATGCCACGACCAACGGACCCTTTTAAGTAACGTAAGATCCTTTTTACAAAGTTCAAATGCTCGATGGTGGGGGAGTGCATGAATTGACTGGCGATACTCACTGAATATGAGATGTTCGGTCTGGTGATCGTTAGGTAGATTAGCTTACCGACCAGCCTTTGATAAGAGCTGATATCCGAGAGTGGCGTGCCTCCCAAGTCAAGTTTGAGCTTGCTATCGAGAGGGGTAAGAGCAGGCTTAGCATCACTCATATTAGCGTCCTTGAGAAAGTCCATGAAGTATTTTCGTTGATTAAGAAATAGTCCCTTGTGAGAAGATGCCATTTCGATTCCAAGAAAATACTTCAACACCCCAAGATCTTTAATCGCAAATCTTTGTTGAAGTGACTGTTTGAGTGTGGAGATCTCTGCAGCATTATCACCTATAATTATTACGTCATCCACATATATCAACACAACTAATTTGCTCACAGCTCCCGTGCGAACAAATAATGATGAATCTGCATTACTCCTTTTGAAACCAACACTATGAAGAACTGAACTTAGTTTTGCATACCAAGCACGAGGCGATTACTTTAATCCATAAATCGACTTATGCAACTTACACACCAAATCAGGCTCCTGGCTTTGAGGGTGTCTTGGTGGCAATCTCATATAGACCTCTTCTTTAAGATCACCATGTAGAAATGCGTTCTTCACGTCCATTTGGTACATGGACCAACCCTTATTGACGGCAACAGACAGTAGAACCCTAACTGAGTTCATTTTTGCAACATGAGCAAATGTTTCTTTGTAATCCACCTCAAATGTTTAAGTGAATCCTCTAGCCACCAGCCTGGCTTTATGCCTCTCAATTGAACCATCTGAATTAAACTTGATCTTATATATCCATTTGCAACCCACTGCCCTTTTTCCTTTTGGAAGTTTGGTGATGCTCCAGGTGTTGTGTTGGTCTAGTGCTTTGAGTTCATCTTGCATTGCTTCTTTCCACACAATTTGGTTATTAGCCTCATGAAAGTTTTGAGGCTCACTGTGACTTGAAATGGTGTTAAGAAAGGCAGCATGAGATGGAGTCATATTTTGATACGACGCGCAATTGGAGATTGGATGCCTCGGTTTATATGTGACAAAATCTTGAAACCTTGTGGGAGGTTGTCTATCATGCCGAGGATTGCATCGAGGTACTGGGAGAGTTGTCTCATCCTCGTTCAAATTATTAGCCACACTTTGAAGATTTTCTTGGTTGCCGCTGTCATCATCATGCACGGAGCCATCAGGATGAGTGCCTTCATTGTTGACTTCAGTGAGTGGTGTAGGAGATTCATCATTGTTGACATGGTTAGAACCTCTTTCGTTTAAAACATCTGGAGTCCTGATTCTTGGTAGAGGAAGCAAATCAAAGATACACTCCCCCTGACTTGTGGTTTCAAGTGACTTGCTGAAAAAAGGGTTAGCTTCATGGAATCGAACATCTTTGGATACAATTATTTTTCTTAGTTGGGGATCATAGCACTTATATCCTTTTTGTGTTGATGAATACCCAAGAAAAATACATTTGAAAGCTTTAGGGTCCAATTTATCTCGATGGTGTGGCTGAACATGAACAAAACAGACACAACCAAAGACTCTAAGATGTGAAAGGTCATTTTTTGTTCCTTTCATGACTTCAGGGGGATATTTGAACACCAAGACTCGGCTAGGAAGTCTATTGATGATGTACACAGCCACCATGACTCCTTGGGACCAAAATCTCTTTGGTACATTCATTTGTAACATTAATGCTCTCGTTTTTTTCCAATATGTCACAATTTTTCCTTGCGGCTACACCATTTTGTTGAGGTGTGCCAACACAACTTGTTTGATGCATGGTATTATGATTGCTCAAATATTGTGACATGATATGGGACATATATTCGGTGCCATTGTCAGATCTTAAAGTTTGAATTTGAGAGGAGAAATGGTTCTTAACAAGGTTGTGAAAATCCTTAAAGACTTCCATCACTTCACTCTTAGACTTTAAAAGGTACAACCATGTGGCTCTAGAGAAATCATCAACAAATATTACATAATATTTATAACCATAAAAAATTCAAATGTTGGTCCCCATACCTCTGAGTGAACTAGTTCGAAAACTTTGCTAGTCCTAGATAAGGATGAGTTAACAGGCAATCTAGTGGCCTTAGATAAATGACAGGTTTCACACAAAATTAAATCATTCCCTAAGTTTGGAAACAAAGATGACAGAACGGGTTGAGAAGGATGAACTAGACGTTGATGCCACAATTGACTATCTTGGAATGGATTGGACTTGGCTTGAAATCCTCTAGGACTGCTCTTTGATATGTAATCGAGACCATCTAGATAAAACCCTTCACCAATCGTTTTCTTGGTGAGATAATCCTGAAAAATGACATTGTGAGGAGAGAAGATGGCTAAACAATTCAAGGTATTGGTGATTTTTCCCACAGATAGAAGTTGAAATGGAAAAGAAGGAACATATAAGGCTATTGACTCAATTTTGTCTGATCCCTTGCCTAAAACCTTGGAACTCTCACCATTGGCAGTTGAGACTTGAGAAGGTTGTGAAAATTTTTCAAACTTGTGAAACTTAGAAACATGATTGGTCATATGATCTGTGGCACCCGAATCAACAATCCAAAAATCATGCATCATATTTACATTAAGAGCAGTTTTGAAAGCAGTCATGATACCTTGCATGTCATCTCGGGACATGTGTTGTGTGTCTGTCAGAAAACCAGCGAACTTGCCTAGCAAAGCTGTTGAGTTTCCATCTTCAAAACCGACCGTTCGATCACTGTTAATCCTTTCTTTCTTGCATTGAAGATATGTTGCAACTCATTTATGAGTGCAGCCGGATTTGCTGTGAAGCTCTTGAGTGTGTCAGACCAATGTGAGGTTAAGGCAGATGCATTGTTGGCTCTGTGTGTAGCACAGTTCGGTCTTTATGAGCCCTTGTTATTCTTCATGAACTCCGGCTTTAATTTTGGATGTAAAATCCATCATGTCTCCTTAACATGACCAGTATAGTTGCAGTGTTGGCACTTCAAGTGTGGATTCTTCACTTTGTATTTTCTTTCGTTGGTTAGGTATGCCCTTGCTTCAGTTACATTGGTCTTTGTGCCAATGTTCCACATACACTGGTGAAGGAAGGTAGTTCGGGGTTCATGAGTATATGGCTTCGTATCCTGAATCAAGGCTTGACAAGAGTTGGAATATCTTGTTTTCTTCTACCCTTTTCAGTAGCACGGACGCTTCAGTTGTATGAGGCCGATACATTTCCAACTCATTCTACATGCTCTTCATGCTGCCTAGAAGTTGAACAAAGGGCTTTCCTTCTTGTTGCAGGTTGGAAATGTCTTTCTTTAATTGAAACACACGTGCAGCATTGTTCTGACTGCCATACATCTCCTTGACTGTCTCCCATAGCTTGAATGATGATTCAGAATAACTAAATATTTCAGCTAGTTTACGTTCCATGGAATTTAGGAGCCATGACATAACTAGCTGATCCTTGCAAAGCCAGGTTTCATAATTCGGTGATGAAGCATCAGGAACTTTGATGCTTCCATTTATGAACCCTCGCTTGGACCTTCCACCTAGGGCAAGACTCACTGCTCTCGACCAAGGCAAGTAATTAAACTCATTTAACAAGTCCGAGCTTAATCTTTGATTTGGGTTGACATCCACCGAGACAAGTTTGAGGAGGAAAGTATCTGTGAATTTTCAGCTTCAGACGAAGAAGAATTTTCTTCCGCTATATCGAAGATGGAATACGATCAGACGGTAGAAATGCAGAAGCAGGTTATTTTTCCTGCTCTGATACCATGTTGATTTTCAAGAGTTGGTTTTTCCTTTCATTCATAAGATCGCTACAAAGAGTGCAGCACTATATAGGGAGATTGTCTCTCCTTAGTTTACGCCACAACATGCGGCTGGGGAAAATTGAAAAACAGAAGCTAGGAGGTTGTCAACATTAATTAAGGACTTGACAACTAAGACTCCTATACATAGAGATGCTAATCACATAAGAACCAGATCATTAACCACCTAGGGAACCATTAATACCTAAAAGAAAACTACATGAACAATTCCCTTATTATCCAATGGTAGCATAAACCATCCTAATAACCAGGAACCCTAATAACCACTGGATAACTTCCAATAGAAACTATGTATGAGCCAGTTCTCGATTCCGAAAATGATGACGAACCTGTCATCGTAGATAATAGAAGCTGATACAGTTAGAAACTCACCTAACAATGTCGGTGTCGCTCTCAGTCGTGGCAGCCGAACCTGAAACGGCCGAGTCCCTAGCAGATGAAGCACTACTTTCCCTTTTCCCTTGAAATTGGACCAAATCGTACAACATTTCCTCCATCCTGCCTAAAACCGAGATTTTCCGATAAAGTATTACTTTCCCGAGAAATGGGCGCTCAAGAAAACGGAATCACATCGGCGTTCGGTTATCCAATCCCTTTCTCTCTTTCCTTACTCTTTCTGTATCCAATTAGAATTGCGGAAAGACGGAAGAAAAATTCTAGAGAGAGAACGAGAGTTTCAGGCGGTTGTTAGACGGTACGGTAACATGATGTGGCAAGATCGGGACCGTTGATGGAGGCTGAGCTGGGTGTGAGTTGTGTTTTCGTACATGATTCTTTCAGCTTGTGGATTTTCTCGCATGCTGATTTGTCGGGAGGTTGGGATACGTGCGAAAGGGAGAGTATGTGAGGGAGGGGGTTGAGGAGGTTGAAGGGCCATGTGAAAATTAGAGAATTGGGGTGGTTCTGGGTGGGTGGTGGGGGCGCGATTCTGGGTTTGGGGTGGTTCTGGTTTTGGGTTGGGAGAAGATGGGAACGGGAAAGAAGGGTGAAGGGGATAAAGGGTGGGTTCCTTATGCAAAAAAAAATTATTAAATGATTTTATTTTTTATTTTTTAATTTTTTTTAATTTTTTTAATACGTCACTATTTGACAGAAGAATTGAGAGACAAACAGACGGAATGTATGAAATTGTAACAAATTCGTAAAATGAGGTATGTCATTGAAATGTATTAAAGATGGGGTATGAAACTGTGACTGGCCCAATAGTTGAGGTAGTTTTATGTAATTTACCCTATTATTATTATAGTAGTAGCATTGACTAGTTGGTGAGGGTGAGCTTTGGCGCAATAGAAACGTTACTTCTTTGTGATTGAAAGGTTACGACTTTGAATCGTGGAAGCAGCTTCTTTGTAAAACAAGAGTAAGATTGAGTACAATACATATTCTTCTTTTGGATCTTACAAAGCGGGAAGCATTGTTATCTTAATGTAGCATTTTGTTGACTGTTAAGTACAGTTGCACATTTGGACCATAAAAAAAATGAGAGTAAAAAAATGATCCTAGGTTGGCGGGTGGGGAGAGATTCTTGGTGGTGGAATCTGGTGGAACCGGATCCCCTCCGAATCCACCAAAACTGAGCCCACTAATCAATGAATCCAGGCCGTTGAAATTTGATCAAACGGCTACAATTATTATAACTTTTAGGGTAGTCCTGTTTGTAGCCGTTGGATCAAATTTCAACCATCCATATTCATTGATTAGTTAGCTCAGTTTTAAAGGATCCGGATGAGATCATATAGCCAACTAGTCCAATAATGGTATGACTAGAAATAAATAATCGAAGATAATGAAAACCCTTAAGTTGTGCGGCTCGTCCAACATTGTAAGTATAGTATTCAAATTCATATTCATAAAATAGAGCACTCACCTCACACATCCTCCATCACTAAAAATATAAAATTCATGAATAAAACATTTGATTATTACAACTTTATAAGTAGGGAAATGGATCCTCTCCGGATCCTTTCCATCAAATCCATCAAATCAACCAATCCAGACCCTTGAAATTTGATCAAACGGTTAAAATTATGGGACTCTTTAAAAGTTATAATAACTTTAGCTGTTAGATTAAATTTCAAGGGTCTGGATAGGTTGATTGGGTGGATTTGGTGGAAATGATCCATTTCCTATAAGTGGGGTCTGAAAGTTGTAGATGAGATTAAAAAGAGACAATTTTAATTTAATTTATAGGGTCAATATCAGTTTATTACCCTTAAGTTTCGTGGTTTTCAATATTTAGTACATCTATAACATCCCACATCTCCCAGGGGAGTGATCCTTAAATGTATATTCGCATCCCTACATAGCACGAGGCCTTTTGGGAGCTCACTGGCTTCGGGTTCCGTAGGAACTCCGAAGTTAAGCGAGAAGGAGGCTAGAGCACTCCCATGATGGGTGACCTACTGGGAAGTTGCTCGTGAGTTCCCAGAAACAAAACCGTGAGGGAATAGTAAGCCCAAAGCGGACAATATCGTGTTACGATGGTGGAGCGGGCCTGTGAAGTGGTCCACCCCGGGCTAGGATGTGACAAATGGTATCAGAGCCAATCATTGGCCAGAAGTATGCCGACGAGGACGTCGGGCCCCTTAAGGGGGGTGGATTGTAACATCCCACATCGCCCAAGGGAGTGATCCTTATATGTATATTCCCACATCTTCCTAGCACGAGGCCTTTTGGGAGCTCACTGGCTTCGTGTACCGTAGGAACTCCGAAGTTAAGCGAGGAGCGCGCGAGAGCACTCCCAAGATGGATGACCCACTGGAAAGTTCTCGTGTGAGTTCCCAGAAACAAAACCGTGAGGGCGTGAGGAAGGCCCAAAGCGGACAATATCGTGCCACGGTGGAGTCTATTTTAATTTAATTTATAGGGTCAATATCAGTTTATTACCCTCAAGTTTCATGGTTTTCAACATTTAGTACATCTGTAACATCCCACATCGCCCAGGGGAGTGATCTTTATATGTATATTCCCACCTATTCCTAGCACGAGGCCTTTTAGGAGCTCACTGGCTTCGGGTTCCGTAGGAACTCCGAAGTTAAGCGAGTAGCGCGCGAGAGCACTCCCAGGATGGGTGACCCAGTGGAAAGTTCTCATGTGAGTTCCCAGAAACAAAACCGTGAAGGCGTGGGGAAGGCCCAAAGCGGACAATATCGTGCTACGGTGGAGTCGAGCCCGGGAGGTGGCTGTGCTCGGGCCGGGATATGACAACATCAATTTTTTTTCATCCCAGAGTCATACCTAAAGTGTGACATCCCATATCGCCCAGGGGAGTGATCCTTAAATGTATATTCCCATCCCTACCTAGCACAAGGCATTTTGGGAGCTCACTGGGTTCGGGTTCCGTAGGAACTCCGAAGTTATGCGAGAAGGGGGCCAAAGCACTCCCAGGATGGGTGACCTACTGGGAAGTTGCTCGTGAGTTCCCAAAAACAAAATCGTGAGGGCGTAGTCGGGGCCCAAATCGGACAATATCGTGCCACGGTGGTGGAGCAGGCTCGGGAAGTGATCCACCCCAGGCCGGGTCAATAAAGTGTTAATTTTAGGACAGTTTCATACATCCGTTAGTCAAACTGTTAATTCTCCCGTTAAGTGATGATGTGGCGCGCCATATGGACAATGACTGGGCACCACGTGTCATTAAAAAAAATTTTAAAAATTAATTAAAAAAATTATAAAAAAAAAACCCATTCCTTCCCCCCCCAAGCCCCTAACCCAGAAAAAGAAGAAGAAGGAAGAAAAAAAAAAAAAGGCAGCCCAAACCCAATTCGTCCCCCCTCCCCAAACATCCTTAAACCTGTAAGAAGAAGAAGAAGAAGAAGAAGGAAGACACAGAAAAAAAAAAAAAAAAAAAAGAGTAGCCCAAACCTAGTTCGTCACCCCCTCCCAAAAACTTACAAGAAAAAGATGAAGAAGAAGAAGGAAGGGAAAGAAAAAAAAAAAGCCGCAGCCCAAACCCAGTTCATCCCCACCCCCCGACCCACCTGCCTTCCCCCTACCTTGCGACCGTGAATGGGAACCCAGACCATGAACTCCATATTTTTGGGATTTTCAGTGTGGGTGAATTTCGAAAATACTTTGAGATGGGGAGTTTGAGTTTGAGATGATTTTTGGATTGGTTTTGTGGTAGATCTCCATTAATCTGGAAATGACGAACTGGGTTTTTTTTTTCCTTCTTCATCTTCTTCTGGGTTGGGGACGGGACCTTCTTCTTCTTCTTCTGGGTTAGGGGTAGGGCTTCTTCTTCTTCTTCTTCTTCTTCTTCTTCTTCTTTTGGGTTGGGGCGCGGGGGGAGAAAAGATGGGTTTTTTTTTTTTTTTTTAGATTTTTATTTAATTAATTATTTTAATAATTTAATGACAAGTGTCGTCCAGTCATTGTCCACATGGGCGCCACGTCATTAGTTAACGGGAGGATTAACAGTTTGACTAACGGATGTATGAGATTGTCCCAAAATTAATACTTTAGGTATGACTCTGGGATGAAAAAAAATTGATGTACTAAATGTTGAAAATCACGAAACTTGAGGGTAGTAAACTGATATTGACCCTAATTTATAATACATGGTAACTTTGGTAATGTATTTTGATGTCGAGTGTAAGAAGATGAACATATTATTCTGATCAACTGGTTCAATTCACGTGTATTATGTTTTATGAATGTTTAAAAATTGTTGTGTGGATGGCTCTTAGTTTAAGAAGCATGCATCAAGTGGGAAAAAAAAATGAATTGCACCAAGAACATGGTGGAGTTTTATCAAATTTCCTTTCTGCATTAATTTTTCAGATTAGAGTTGATGAACAATCTAATACAATTTAATTATTGTTTAATGTCTTGATATGGTCCCTAGGTATAGTGATATAATTTTCAACTTGCTAGTAAGTGTATGAGGTCTTAAACTTAACCCTCATAAATGTCGAATTCAATATTAAGATTATGCTGAGTTAGTCCAACTCCACTCTTATTATATGAAAATGAGACGTTTTAAAGTGACATGGCTAGGGCTCATGGTCATGGGCACTTGTTCTAATGGTCTGAAATCAATTGTTCTCCTGGATGAATAATGCCAAGAAAGGGTGAACATAGGGTTGACTATACTATCTAAGGGTCTTTATGACACAATCAATAATTCGATTCATTTTCAATTAGGCCTTGCTCTAGCCTCTTTGGGAATTCTCCATCATAATTATAATCATAATTATTGTGATGAAACATCCACAATAATTCGTCTGGGGCAGTTTATTTGTGAAAATCTATGTATAGCCAAAAAATGATCACACCTAAAATCAGGGCAAGTTATAATACAACTCCAAGGGTTGATTATACTATCTACATTTCGATCTCAATTTAACTTGTACTTGATTTAGGGCTTTTGCAAAGTCATGTATATGTGACTATCTAGTGTGAACAAGTGTGAATTTATTTCTTTTTACAATACGACATTATATTTAGAGAATGCTACGGAGATTAAATTTGTAAATAAAATTTTGAAAACTTAATGACATAGAAGTTGATGATTGAATTATTACTTAAGTTTTGATAAACACGTGCATTTTTATTAGTGACACATTATTTAGTTTACAAATTAGTCTACTTTAATTTGTAGAGAAAAGATTCAAATTCGTGCACAAAGTGATGATCACAATGCTCTGATCAAATGCTCTAACAAACATTTTGCACATGCAAACTATTTATTTCAATGGGAACAAATTTTTAACTTTTTTTTTATCTATGAACAATATTGAAAGACACAAAAATTTGAAGTTTGTCATAACCACATAATTTTAGACGTAAACACCGCGTCAACATGAATTTATAACTCATCAACTCTCTTAAATATGAATTTGTAAAATCATCATAGAGACGGATTGAAGGCTTACTTCCAACAACACCGATATTGTTCACAACTTAGTAATTACCACTTGTACATTTGTCAGGTGTGAGGTTTTATCACAAAAGGCTTGGTATTAGTTGGAGTGAGGTTAGAATATTTCAAATTTCTTTTCTCAGAGACATGGTCAATGTGTGATATTTCAACACACTCACTCACGTGGGATCCAATTAGTGGGTCACACGTGAGTAAGGTATTAAATATCGGTAATATCGAAAATATCGGTAATCCGAAAACACGGACATATCGATGGAAATATCGGGATAATATCGATATCGATAAAAATTATATGGAAACCACGGAAATTGTAAGAAAAACTTGGAAATTTTTATTGAAACTTTGCAGGATGTTTATTTAGTCAATTATCTATTAGTTTATCACAAAAAATTGGAAGGAAATGCATTGCATGATGGATTTAACTGATTTAAGTTGATTATATAGCGAGCTGGCAAACATTGTGAGTGTAAAAAATATGTAGTAATTAATGAAAAAAGTTTAAACACACCATAATCATTTATATATAATGAATTAGTACAATATTTTATACTGCATACATTGCATGGTAACATACATGAGTGACTTAGTACCACATAGAGTTCTTATGATGTTCAAATCTCTATGTGTAAAGTAAGTGTATTGTGAAGAGTAGTCAAAATGATAAATTCTCAAAATAATTTTGCATGTAATTGTTAACATGCGTTAGTAATATCCGTTATTTTCTCCTTATTTTCTTTATTTCTTTTTCCAAAATAACAATACAAAAAAAAAAAAAAAAAAAAAAAAAACAGAATTCAAAGCAATATTTGATTCATCAGGAATCCCATGCTTTCCTAGCTTTCTGTCATTTCCTCCATCTCTTTTCAGTCCTGGCTTTGCTTTTTCCCAGCTTGCTGTCATTTCCTTTCTCTTCTCTGCGGACGAAATCAAACCCCTTCTTCCCCACCCCTCACCTTTCTCTCCCAGATTCCCTTCTTTCCCCCCAACTTTCTCTCCCGATTCCCAGATTCCCCTTACCTTTCTCCCCCTCTTCGCCGCCCCCCTTCTTCCCCCCACCCCCATTCTCCCCCCCTCCACTTTTGCGTCCACGTTCTGCTTCCCACCCCCCATTTCCCCCGCACCCCCCACACCCCTCCTTTCTTCCACCGCACCGCCCACCCCCAGCACCCTCATTTCTTTCCCGCCCCCCCCAACACTTTTGCGTCCACGTTCAGATCCAACCATTACTTTTGCACCCTCGTTTCTTCGCCGCCCCCCCGGGACACTTTTGCGTCCGTGTTCAGATCCAACCATTACTTTTGCGTCCACGTTCTGCTTCCCCGCCCACAGATCCAACCATTGAAAAATGCAGATTTCCAAAAATCCGTTTGTCTCTCGGGTTCCCCCCACTTTTGTGTTTCGGATTCCCACCCCCGCCGCGGCTCGTCTTCCCCCCTTCGAATCTCTTCCACCCCCACTTTTTTGTATCAGATTCCCTCTTGCCGTGACCTCCGGCGTTCTTCTCCGGTTAGCATAATTTCAAAATATCGCGATAATTTCGGAAATATCGCGATATTATCGATATTATCGATAATATCGCGATATTTTGAAGAAAACCAGTTGGATAGTAATTAAAATATCGGTACCATGAAAAATCGATAATATCGGCGAAATATCGCCGATATTATCGGCATTTTGTTCCTTGCATGTGAGAGATCCACACATCAACAACCATATGGAGCCAAAGGGACTCACCCTACGCGCGGGACCACAAGACCCACCATTATTGTGACGGGCCAAGCGGACCCACCTATCATGTGGCAGTACAGTACGAGCCCACTCCCTAGCTCTGATACCATGTAAAATTATCAGAAAGACAAGTCGAATGCCCACTTTCAATAACACCGATATTGTTTCTAATTTGGTAATTACCACCTGCATAATTCGTCAGGTGTGAGGTTTATCACAAAATACCTCGATATTAATTGAAGTAAAATTTAAGATATTTAAACTTTTTTTTTCTCAAAGATACGATCATATATCCGACTTAACTAAATAATGTCATGAACGAACTCTTTCTCATTTGATTTAATAAAATTTTCTCGTACCTTCGAGTTGCATCAAGAAAAAAATATCCAAAATCATTCCCATATTCCAATCATGGGCAAGAGTCTTCAACTTCTGATTTGTTAGCAATTTCGAAAGAGATTGGGCACATGGACCACAGACATCACTCGTTTTCTCACTTCTATAGAATATCATATTTGTCATGCATGGATGACCAAGAGCCATCGTAATCTCTATATAAAACGCCCAGATTCTTATTCCTTTTTACTCCTTTATTTTTTGGGTTATAATAAATATTAAATAACTTGGATGCTTTTTTTTTTCTTTGATCCACATGCTACATTTTTTTCCTTAAAAAATGATTCAAAATGGACCAGTTGATTATTTTGCCATGACAACCATCTTTTTGAGGGTCAGAAAAACTCATGGGCATTTCAACATTTTCCTGACTACCATCCTATGATTAAATAACGTCATGAATCGAACCTAAAACATGTCGTGTGGAGTATAAACTTAGAATTCGTTCCCAATTACTAAGTCATCCTGATTGTTGATCCACATGTTACTTTTGGCTTTTTTGTTTATAACTTATAAAATACCGGAACCGGATCCCCTCCGGATCCACCAAAACTGAGCCCACTAATAAATGAATCCGGGTCGTTGAAATTTGATCCAACGGCTACAATTATTATAACTTTTAGGGGGGGTCCCTATTTGTAGCCGTTAGATCAAATTTCAACGGCCTGAATTCATTGATTAGTGGATTCTGTTTTAAAGGATCAGGAGGGGATCCGGTTTCTAAAATACCAACCCTCTTCTGTAGGGCTCAAATCCCCAAGTTTAATCTTGTTCTCTAGGATCTGAGAATAAAAAATAATATAGAGGTTTTTAAAGGGGACAAGGATTGTCTGCCCTCCTTGTTTCCATCCCCTTCCGTGCCCTCCTGTTTTGTGTGGTCACGGTTAAGCCACGTCAACATTTTATATTATTTTTTTATAGAGATAATCAAACAAAAATGAATAGTAATATAAAATGTTGACGTGGCTTAACCGTGACCACACAAACAGGAGGGCACAGAAGGGGATGGGAACAAGGAGGGCAGACAATCCTTGTCCTTTTAAAGGGTTGAAAACGATGAATGAGGATCTTCTTTGGATCTTTCATGTGAAGATCCTAGGAATTTTCAAACCTTATCTATTCATCGTACATTATGCTATCAGGAATTATTTTAAATATTTTTATTTAAAATTTAACATGAACAGTACTTGATGAAAATTGGCCTCATGATGCACGATGAACGGATACGATTTGAGGATCTCCGGGATCCTCATAAAGAGATCTGGAGAGGATCCTTATTCGAAAACGATTATTTTCAAGTCCCTTTCCGTTATTAAGGGGGATGTATTCAATTGGGAATTGGAGAGATTTTAATGGATGTTTATAGAGTTTAATTGATTTGTAGTGATTTCATGTAAAATTTTGATTCATCTCCCTCGAAATCTCCTGGGCGATGTGAGATTTGTGGATGCTTAAAATACACTACAAAATCTCTCCAATTCCCCATAATTCCTTAACTTTTTGAAATTCTTTAAAATCAAATTCTAATTGAATATACCTGGAATGTTATAAAAAAATTTAAAATCCTAATTGAAAACACTCAAATTTCTAAGGATTTTAATAAACTATCTTAAAATTCTGATTGAATACACATTGAATTTAAGAGAATTATTTAAAATCCTGATTAAGTACTCCTAGATTTATTAAAAGAATTAAATTTCCTCAAAATCCTAATTGAATACAGCACTCTAAATTTCCTCCTCTCTTTTATTCAATTGTGTCGTGAATATAATATAAAGGTTTTTAAAGGGTTGAAAACGTTTGTATTCAAATCCCTTTCCGTTATTTATTTTCCTCCTCTCTTTTCTTCAATTGTGTCGTGAAGATTAGTCGATACAGTGAGGGATGGAGTTGACATTTTTGTCTCTTATTAGAGCATCTATCAGTAGATACAGTGAGGGATGGAGTTGACATTTTTGTCTCTTATTATGGTCCAAAGCAAAAGTAGGAAATTAGAGTTTGTTAGAACTCTTCATTTTGGCGCAGCAGAAGTTACCGGTTAAGGGAAGTTGCGAGTATAGTCCAGCCAGATGTCGTTTCACTCCTTTTTTTCCCCACCCATTGTTGCATGACAATAACAGAAGAGCGCTAAAAATAGTGACAGTTTCACGTCTACGTACATTCATACACTTAAAGATGTTTAATTCGTTTGTTTGTATATAATATTATGTACTTTTACGCTACTTATTACCACGATCTAGTTGTATTCCTCTTCATTTGTAAGTGAGAATTCTTAGGTTCGTTTCTCGTTAGTGTAGTAATATCGTTTATTCAAAAACCGAACTTCGCCGCTCGGCCCTCTTAAGAGATCGACCTCTAGTAGATTTGGCTTGAAGCCATGATGCCACCGCTGCCTGTGGGGATTGGGACATCATATTAAAGTCTATGGCGCCCGACTGGGCATTAGTGAAGCTTTCTTCTACGAATAGGTAGGATGCTTGCTTCAAGCGGACCACTCCTCGCTCTAAGCCCTTCTCGACTGATGGAATGTGAATCATCTAGTTTTGGTTTGAGCATGCCTGAAGTCAAGGGCTTGCTTGAGGGCGTTAAGCTCCCACTCACTTACATGAGATAGTCAAACAAATTATGTACTTCTACAAGTGAGGCATCACGTTGTTTAGTCAAATTTGGATGGTATGTGTTTGCTTTTTCTTTTGCTTACAACCAAATTTAGATGGTTGTGTACCGCAAAAACTGCGTTCAAAACTTAGACCAAACCATTGGTTTACTGAAAAATAAACTACATATCGGTGTGGCTTTATTTCTACATAGCAAAGGTTGTATAAGGCATAATCTAAAGAAATTAAAAATACATTCACAATAAAAGATAAAAGAAAAAAACAAATAGGATGTATACATAAATAAGGAGCGAATTTGTGACACTACTTTTTTCCACAACTTTTGACACAAGTGTTTGTGAGGCTCATTCCGAAATGTTTTTTAATTATCTGACCCGTCAATCTTTAAGATTTTTCCTCGAAGATCATGTCTACCAAAAATCACCCAAATCTAAAATCATATGACTGATAGATAAGGGTTTAGGGTTTCTAAGAGTTTAGGTTTCTTTATAGAACCATATTCGTCTATTTTCTTCACTACAAATGAATGTCCTAATGGTTTTAAATTTATCTAATTTTTTATAAGGATGATCTATGAATAATATTCTGAAAGATAGACGGTTTGAACTGTTAAAATACATTAGGAAGTGAGTCTTATAAAAACTCTGTGTTAAAAGTTGTGTAAAAAAACATATCAAGGATCCGTCCCAATAAATAATGCAGAAAGATATTCTTATCTGATTTCCGAAGATAGAAAATTGGCGTGGTATGTGAAGGACGGGGTTTCTCTAGCCAAGTTGCGGCGAGGGAAGGTTTCTTTCAATCCAAACCTTGAAATAATTAGTAATAAGTCCAAATGGCACCAAGGGGTAGGATAAAGATTTCTTCCGGATTCAAATTGTAGGGATCCTAGGGATTCTCACATCTTAGTTATTCATCATGTATTGTGCATTCAGAAATCATTTGACTTTTTTTATTTAAAATTAAACACAAATAGTATCTGACGAAAACTGACTGTACGATCTACGATGAATGACATGTTATTTTTCAAATTATAGCCCTTTTAATTTAGGGAACTTGAACGAAAAACTCCTGGTACTGTTCACTTTAACGAAAAACCATATTTTTACACTAAAAAGTCAATCCTGATACTATTGACTTTACCCTTTATTTTGTCTTTATCGTTAAAACTCAAAGTTTTCAAGCCATTTTCATTAGTTTTCATTTTATTTTATCTTGTTGATGGTAACCATCACGGCAGATTGGTAAATATAAATCTGAATAGCTGTCACCTAATACTGCAGTCAAGTGATATTCTTCTTCACTAATAAATAAAAAGTTTTATATTCAAATCTTGTAGATAACGAGTTCAATATTCATAATAATAATAATAATAATAATAATAAACATGTATAGTTTTTATTTTATTTAATGAAAATTTATATTGCTGTTCTCATTAATATTAATAATGATAATAATAATAATCTAATGACCAACCTTGACACTGAACTAGGCTTGTTTGAGATTACTTTTATAGGAAATGCTTTGGTTAGAAGTGTTTTGTTGGAAGAATGCCGATTGCATGTAAAAAAATTAAGTTCTGTATGTAGAAACACTTCAACTTCAAAGTGCTTTCGAAAGAAGGTTTTAGGTGCTTCATTAGAAACCGTTTATATGACTCTTTTGTAAAACGCAATTAACACCTCATTAATCCGTGTACTTTTAAACATGTCCTTGGTAATTAAATACGCATCATTCATAAAATTTACACTCAAGATCCTGAAAATTGGAAGTCAATCTACTAAATAGTAGTTCTTTACTTTAGTTAATAATATAAATCCAAGTTAAAGTTGTATATAGTGAATTAGTTTACTTTAATTTGCATAAAACAATTTATTTATACATTATTTGAAGCTACTGAATGTCACAGTGGTTAAAAAATGAAGTAAAGTGGCATTATTTATTTAAGGAAAACTAACGAAATGTGGTTTTTCGTTAAAAAGTGGCATTATTTATTTAAGGAAAATTAACGAAAGGTAAAAATATGGTTTTTAGTTAAAAGTGAACAGTACTGAAAATGTTTCGTTAAAACTCCTTTATTATTTAAGGAAAATTAATGAAAATGGCTTGAAAACTTTGAGTTTTAACGATAAGAACAAAATAAAGGATAAAATGAGTAACACCAGGATTGACTTTTTAGTGTAAAAATATGGTTTTTCGTTAAAGTGAATAGTACCATGAGCTTTTCGTTAAAGTTCTCTATTATTTAATGTATTTCTAGATAAAGTATCACAATCCCCCTTCCCTTCCCATGTGTGATGGAATCATGGGCAAGAAAGCTTCCACGTTTTAATATTCACACCTCACATTTCAATTCTCCAACCATAGTAACCCTAATTATTATTTGCCTACCACCACAGGGTGATTTAGTAATTAGAGACAAATTTCAAACATGTTATAAATTCGATTCTTAACATTAATAAATCATACAGTGGTGCCAGAAAAGGCTCAAATAATTTTGTAAGTCTTTCTAACCCTAAAAAAGGTAAGACTGTAATGACTAAATCACGAGCTGATCCTTTTAAAACATTATTATTTGTCATCTTCCAAAACTATTTACTTACATCACTTGACTTGGAAGTTATAACAGCTCTCAATTAGTCCCATAATAATTTCAATTTTCCAACCACATCTGATTTTAATTTTGCCTTTTTTAATTACACTTAGCTGTCATCCCCCAAGATTGGAGTCCATAACTACCACTCACTGTCAGCACACAAGCCTCCTCCGTTTCCATATACTATCTTATCTTTCACATGAATTATTTTTGGACGAAATCAGTAGTTTTCATTGCAGACAGATCCAAGATCCTAAAATTCTTTTTTTTTAAATTCTTTCTCAAGGACAAGTTTTTTAGTGTGGCAGTTACACTATAACATGAGACTAGTATTCAGTGAGACTGTCGCATTACGACACAAAGGATAGAGACCATAAGTCACTGGGTGGTGAGACCTGATACAAGGGTGTGACGATTTTTTTTGTTTGTGCGGGCAGCCGGGTGAGACATGATCCAAATGTTTGTACTGAAAGTTTTTTCTTGAGAGCAAAAGGAGGATTGACCTCGAGATTTCTTCTAACATTGTATTACCAATTCACGTAACATAAAATAAGTGGACAATAACGTTAATATTTCACAAAGGGAACTGTTATTAGTACTCTAAAAATTTCATTCTACACTCCTCACAAATGTATTTTTCTTTCTAATTATAGAAAGTTTGGAGTGCCAAATGAGATTTTTGGAGTGCTAATAACAATTTCCTTCACAAAAGTATAAGATTAATATATATATATATATATATATATATATATATAACATTAATGAATAAATAAATTTATTATAACTGAACTAATAACACTTACACTGAAAATTTCTTCTCCTTTGGGTTACAAGTAGTTTGTACTAATCTTTGGGGGGAAAGACAAGTTGTCATTTTCTTATTTTTCTCTTCCCCTCATCTCCTGCACAGTGCACATGAAGATTTGTCCAAGATTCCTGCTCACCCAAGAACATATTTTAGAATCCTTAAAAAAACCCACTATATTACTCATGATATAAGTACACAATAACATCATCAAATTACATAAACCCCAAAACAGAAGGGGAGGTTGAAAATTTGTCCCTTAGCTAAGCTAGTAGTAGTACTACTGCATCACACACCAGAGAGCTGAGGACAAAAGAAAAGTAAAAAACTGGTTTCTTGAAAAAGAAACTACAAGCATTGCTTTATTTCTAAGGAAAACTAAAGAAAATGGTTTGAAAATTTTGAGTTTTAACGATAAGGATAAAATAAAGGGTAAAGTAAATAGTACCAGGTTTGATTTTTTAGTGTAAAAATATGATTTTTCGTTAAAATAAACAGTACCGCGGGTTTTTCGTTAAAACTCCCTTATTTCTAGGCACCCCATTTCAAGCTTGTGAACTGCAAATTTTGACTAAACAAAGAAGAAAGTTTGCATCTCTCTAAAATTGGTGATGTGGGTTTGCAGCCATTGAGGGGTTTGCAAGGAGAGAGAGAGAGAGAGAGAGTAGAGAGAGAGAGAGAGAGATAGGAGCTAGAGAGAGAGGGTAGTTATGTAGAGGATGGAGTTCCTCATGAAGCAAGGCAGCAATCAAATGTTGATGTAATTGGTAAGTCCCTCTAAGCCAGTAGTAATTAATCTCTCTCTGTTTTATTAATCTCAACATGTTTATGCAAAACTGGAAAATGGCAAAGATTAAAATAGACATGGAGTTGTGAATTTTTTTCATGTTTTGATGTATGAATATGCATTTTATATGTAAAAATTCTATATGCAATTGCCAAAAATGTGTTCTTGAACAGATGTCAAAGAGAGAGAGGATTGAGAGCCATGAAAATTTAATCAGTCTAAAACACAAGATTCTACCTTTCGAATCTCTATGTTTTATTAATGTCAACATGTTTTTGCAGAACTGGTAATGTCAAAGCTGGATTAAGATTTGATAGAATTATGAAGTTTCCAAGTTTTGATGTATTCTTCACTTTTTTGAAATGTTTCTTAAGTTTAAAGAAATGGGATTTATTTATTTTTAGCAAATCTTTTAAGAACAAGCAGTTTTTGCAAATTTTAATCTTCAATGTTGCCAATTTTTTGTTGATGCATCAGATGATGAAGTGAATGACAACCCAATAGAGCAAGTGAGGCTAACAGTTCCTATAACCTATGACCCTTCACAGCCGACCTTGACGTTTCGAACATGGGTTCTTGGGATCATTTCATGCTCTGTTCTTGCTTTTGTCAACCAGTTTTTCGGGTACCGCGAGAATCAACTCTACGTTTCTTCAGTCTCGGCGCAAATTCTTGTCCTGCCTGTGGGGAAGCTGATGGCTGCTACCCTTCCGGTGAATCCAATCCGGTTCCCGTATACAAATTGGTCTTTTTCGCTGAATCCAGGGCCTTTCAACTTGAAAGAACATGTGCTGATCACCATCTTTGCCAACTCTGGTTCGAACAGCGTTTACGCTGTTGGCATCATCACGATTGTCATGGCTTTCTACCACAGACAATTGCATCCTGCAGCCGCCTTCTTGTTAGCACAAACCACTCAGGTAAATTTAGACAACAATTGTTAATTTGTGAGTTACTGTTCTAAAAATCCTGCTTAGGCCCCGCTTCGGCGCTAGGTGCTAGGCGGCTGGCCACCACATGATTAATCCCTAAGCATTTGGAAATTGAGAAAGGGCACCCATGCCTACTTAGGCACCGCCTAGTTCGTCCAGACCCGCTTAGGCCGCGATTCTCATTTAGACAAAAAATAGATAACTTCTATTTTGCATTATGTTATAATACTTTATAATCTATATGTTTTTATATTGTGTAATTTATGTATCTCAATGCAATTATGTATTTTTTTAAGTATAAGCTGTCACTCATTTATACGATATATAATAAATTTACTTAATTCTACCTAGGCGCTTAGGCCCTAGCCCATTGCCCGACTGGTGCCTAGTTTCTTTTAGAACCTAGGTTGTGACTACTGTTGTTTGATAAATGTGTGAGTTTTTGTGTCGTGAAATTCATGTGTTTGGAATGTGAAACCCTTCAGATGCTTGGGTATGGATGGGCTGGCATTTTCAGAAAATACCTTGTTGACTCTCCTTACATGTGGTGGCCTTCAAATCTTGTTCAAGTCTCTCTTTTCAGGTATTTTTATTGAATTTTTTTTCCACTTAAAACCGAATAGCATTTCTTCAATTTTTCTGTAAATAATGGAAGAATTTAATGATTTGAATGGCAGGGCATTGCACGAAAAGGAGAAGAGGCCGAAGGGAGGCCGGACTAGGCTGCAGTTCTTCTTCATGGTTTTCATCTGCAGCTTTGCTTACTACATTGTTCCGAGTTTTCTTTTCCCCTCCATTTCCGCTTTCTCCTTTGTTTGCTGGATATGGAAGGACTCCATCACCGCGCAACAGATTGGTTCCGGCATACATGGGCTTGGCATTGGCTCATTTGGCTTTGATTGGTCTACTGTTGCCGGTTTCTTAGGCAGCCCTTTAGCCACTCCTGGATTTGCGACCATTAACATCTTAATTGGTTTTGTATTGATTGTTTACGTTGTCACCCCCATTGCCTACTGGAACAACGCATACGAAGCTCAAAAATTTCCAATCTTTACGTCACACACTTACGATTCCAGTGGCCAGAGCTATAACATTTCCAGAGTTCTAGATCAGAAAAATTTCGATATTAACATGGTAGGGTATAACGGTTACAGTAAACTCTATCTCAGCACCTTCTTTGCCTTCACTTATGGGCTGAGCTTTGCCACTCTGACGGCTACTATTTCGGACGTTGCTCTCTTCCACGGAAGGTAACTAAGCGGATTTTGACATCAGTTTTAAACTCAACTGAGCAAATATTTCTTTACATCTAAACTTGTACATTTTTTTTTTCATGTGACATGTATACATGAACAGAACGATCTGGAAGATGTGGAAAAAGACTACTAGTGCAGTGAAAGATCAAATCGGTGACATCCATGTAAAATCATTTTTTGAATGGCAATGAATTATGCCGAGAATAATTTAGGGAATAGTTGACTTGGCAATCAAGTTAATGAAATCTCTAGGACTCTCAGTGCCTTAAGGAAATAAACATATTGGAGTTCTAATTACATGCAATCAATTAAGGGCCTTTATTAAGTAAATACAAGGAATAAGAGTCATGATGGGACTATAATTGATGAGATATGATTTGGGTTGATATCCTTTCCGATAATAGGGAGGAATTGATTGAAACCCTAGCTATATAACCTAGAAGCAGTCCCTGCTTCCATACCGACGGAAACTCACAAAAACTATAAGCCTATTTCGATAGTAGAGTTCATTGAGAGGTACTAGAAGTACAAGACTACTTCTACTTTGTTCGCAAGCGTCAATGGCTTCACCTTCATAATCATGTCTTCTGAATTCTACAGATAAGTTTAATATAATTAGTCGATCTCTATTTCATATTGATTTGATTTATTCGTGATCCTAATGTCTTGTTGTTGTGATTTCAGAATATGTCTTACATGTGGTATCAGAGCCACACAACAAGCTTAGGGTTTGGATTAAAGGTAATTGTTCGATTACAGAATATTGTTTTGGTTGGCTGTTTTCTACTCTTTGATCCTATGAAATCAGTTAACATGCTTCCACAATTTTGTATCAATTAGCGTAATAACTAAGTTTATTATGTTTATATTTTGTGGAAGAATAAAAGCATGTATATAATCAAGGTCAGTATTGTTTTCGTACTTCACAGTGAAAAGAAAATTTCGTTTTGAATTGCATTATGACATGGTTTCTTTTCGAATTGCAAGAAATTTTATAAAATAATTGCAGGTTTTGATGGCGTTTGACCAAACCTAATCTTGGATGATATTTGGATTTATTATATAATCCTCTTATCGATTTAGATGCAATAATTCTATTTAATTATTATTAATTAAAAAAAAAAGAAAAGAAGGGGTGAGATGTGGCGTTGAAACAGTATGGGGTCTTCTCCCTTGCGTGTGAAGTCTTTAGCTCTCTTGCGAAACTCCTCAATAGTGGCCTTTTGGATCTATTCGGCTTTTTTTGGTAAGAATTCCCTCCGAAAAGGTATGAAATCGTGCAATTTAATCTACCTAATTTGGTTGAGTTAAAATTAAGTTTTTGGTTCCAACTAAATTGAGAACTAGATAAAGATGATGTTGATTCTGGGCAATCAACCTTTATTTTCTTATTTATTTCTCCATCTCAAAATTGATTGAGTTGAGAATTTACGCTTCCGCTTATTGCGTTGCAAAATCTAGCCTTTAAAAAAAAAAAAAAAAAATTAGTTTGCTTATATTTTGGATTGTTCTCTGTTACGATTCTGTCAAATTATTAAATTAATCCTTGCAGATGTGAGTTTTCTGGATGAATATTGTATTGGATTTCATGCTTTCATGATTTAAAATTTGGATTTAGCATTGTTAATTAATATGCTCTAAAAGGCATTCCCAATTTGTTTGTTTTCTGATGAACCGATAATAGTGAAACTATTTGGCAACTTACGTATATATAAACAAATTATTGTATTATGAGGGATTGCTTGCTGTCATAATTTTGATGTATTACATTATTATGAATTGCTTTCAGCCGGTTCGTATTGGGGTTTTCAATTTTTTAATAAATTGATTCAATTATGGTGTGAATTATTTCTTGCCTAAACTTTTGTCAAAATTAATCATGCTAAATTATAGTCTTTTCAAACTATAATATTCTAGGGTTATGACTCCATTAAAATCTTATTAAAAGGAAACCCATTCATGTCAACAATCTGGGCTTGATAGACTCCCATAACTCCAAATATTACGAAATTCGGTCCTATCGTAATATTAAATGGATTGTAGACGCTGATATTTTTCCACGTTTTTTAGACAAGAAATAGTCTGTTTGTGATATTATTTTGATATATCAATGTAACTCATAAATTCATGAAATTTTAGTATGATATCCATTGAGATGTTTGTTTTAAATATGGAAATTTTCACGAGCATTGGTTTGAAAATGAATTATTGGTGAATTTTTAATCTTGAGACTGTACTGCAGAATTTATGCAGTTTCTGCAGCACATTCCATTTCGATTTCATTTTTAGCTCACTTGTAAAATCGAAAAAAAAAAATTATGGAATTTTGGGGGACAGTAAATTTATATGTCTACTTTGTTTCTGAAAATTTTCATGCACATTGGAGGAAGATTGAAATTTTGGTGAATTATTTAGTCTCGGGTATGTTTTGCATAATTTCTGTTGTTTCAGCAGCACAACTTATTTCGAATTCGTTTTTAGTACACTTGTAAAATCTCCAAAAATTATGAAATTTTGGGAATTAACAGATTTGTATGTTTACTTTATGTCTGAAAATTTTAATGCATATCGGATGAACAATGAATATATGGTGAATTTGTAATCTCAGGTCTGTACTGAACATTTTCTGCAGTCTCTGCAGCAGCTCTCTTTTCGAATTCATTTTTGGCTAGCTTATAAAATTTTAAAAATAATGAAATTTTGCGAAATATTAGCCATATATGTCTAGTGCATACCTAAAAAATTTTCATGACAATCTAAAGAGAATTGAGTTTTTAGTGAATTTGCAAACTAAAGTAGTACTGCTGAATTTTGGTACTTCAAAACTAGTTTTGTTATGTGATATTGTTTCACTGATTTGTGCACATCTATTGGTACCGATTATTATACAAGTTTATGGTTCCAATATGGCCTTAATTAATGCAAATTCTTAATACTAATGACTCTTATTAGACAACATTGATTAAATTTTGATTTAAAGATGTATTGGTTTGTTTTGCCTAAACCAATGTTTTGTTTGGTCATCAATTCTGATTATGATGATAATTGTCTTTTGAGAGAAAATTGGAAAGTGGCATCAGTTTACTAATTGATCATTTTGGTCCCTATCGAGTAACTGAACAACCATGTTTCCTCTTTCAAGAACTTTATTGTTCAATGTCAATAACGACATACTTTTGTGTCTGATTGAATCTTTTGAGAATCATTGAATATCCAACAAACGGTTATTTAATACTGTCTAAAGGATTATTTTGAAAAAAATTAGAATTCTAATTTATATGGTGAATACTTTTGTCCCAATGGGAATTTCAGGAAATCACTCACCAATTATGAATTAGTATTATAGCAAATCATAAAGTACTTCTAACGTATTTTCATCTGGCCAAAGCTGTTGAAGCTATATGTATTTTGTGTATTTTATGTTTTGGTTAGCTATGCAGGTATTTTCTTTGCATGATTAGTTTCTGCCCAAAGGTGTAACAATCATGCAATTTGGAGTTTGTTCGATCCTCCACAACTCAACTACTTCCATGATGAATCTTGCAGAATCGAGAATGAGTAGGTAAATTTGCCAATCTTTTGCCTTAATTTTCTGTGAGTTCTAAATTGGATTAAAATTATTGTTGAAAATTGATGTTGTTGAGATATCTATGTGTTACTTTAATTCTACCTTGTTTTAGAATTAAAACATAAAATTTGAGTTTGGATTCTCTTATTAGGTTTCATTTTAATTTATGACCTAATCTTTAACACATGTGAGTCTTCTCTCATACACTAAAATAAATTTTGTAGCAATCGGTTTATCTAATCACTTGTCACTTTTAGATCTATTAATAATGTTGAGATATTGTTCCTTATATAAGCCTAATTTTGATACATATAGATTGGTTTATTATGTCCAAACCAACTATTTTGTGACTCAACAAATTTGTTTAAGAAATTTTAATGTTTTGGGCATATTAAAGGTTATTTATCTAATGAAATGAACCTTTAATTTACTTAAAAAAATTTCGTGCTTTGAGCATATTAAAGATTGTAAATTGGTTTTATTTAAATTATGATTAAATCTGAAATTTTGGTAGAGCTTGGGAAATACTGATGGAGTTTTGCATACCTTGCAACGTGTCCTATCTGATTACAATTTTGATAGATTTTTCTAACTCCAAACTTTGTAAAAGTTTGCAATGTTATATTATATAATGGATTGTGTACACTATCTTTATTGATTCAACTAGCCTATATTTTGTTATATGAAAACCACTTTTGAGTGTTTGTCCAAGTGGGAGAAATAATGTATTATGGGCTTCACACTCATCATTTTTGCATGCTTTTAATGGTCATAGTTTTGGTAGATAAAATGTACATTATCATACTTGTTTATATTTTATTTGTTATATGTGCAACTAATCTTGTAGGAAATTCAAGAAGGGTTAATGAGTATATTCTGCTCAAAAGTGTTTTGCTTATTAATTCTTGTATGTTGTTCAAGAAATTGGACTTGTGATTTATATGTTATTGATGGATAATTAATTTGCTTAAAAGTGTTTTCTTCAGTACAACTATAAATCAATGTATAGTGAAGCATGAAATTGACAAGATGGTATATACTTCATCTGCTCAAAAGTGTTGAAGCTATATACGTTTACCCTTGTATTTTATGTTTTAGCTATGCAAACCTAATATAATTAGTTTCTGTCCAAAGATGATTCTAGAATTACATGCTTTTGATGCATTAGAAAACATTTAGTTAAAGTTTTCTATTTCTGTCAAATGTTAGATGAACAAAACTGACCAAATGATTTTGCATAGTTTTTCAGTCACAAGAGTCACTTCCCTACAGATGTCTAGAATAAAGATGTTGAGCTCACAAATTTTATGTTTTAGATCCCATGACTAATGTTTTGCTAATGGGAGTATTTGAAAGGCATCTGTTTCATTTTGTAGACATTTACAAAGTTTTTTTTTACTCTCTTAATCAGTGGGAGTAATAATAATTTATATAATTTTGTCTCTTTTAATCAGTGGGACTAAGCAATTACCTTTTGTGTTAAAAATTTGAAGTGTTAGTGGCTGATACTTTAAGAGTAAATTTTGTTCATAAGTTTTAATAAGAGGTCCTGATTTTGTAAACAGTATGTCGTATTTTGCTTGTTCTCTTATTATATTCTAAATTGACAGAAAAGTTGGATTTAGTTACCAACCTTGTTGAGTTCTTTTGTGAACTACTTTTGTACTGAAATATATTTCCATATTTTCAGTTCGACTATTGTGAGCTAATGTTTTGACTATTAGCTCTTGATATCATGACTTTGTTAGTAACATAGTGCTTTGAGTTAAGTGTGCATGTAATCATGGAGTGCAAGGAACTGTCCAATGTGTGCCTTGTTTTCCTTGGTTCTGCATTTAGTCTCAAAGTGACAAGTTACTTGAAAGGTATGATTGCATACTTTAGTGGACTCAAGTGATCTCCATATATATTTATCTCGTCGAGGTATTCTCATTGACATTCAAGTGGGAGAATGTAAAACCATTTTTTGAATGGCAATGAATTATGCCGAGAATAATTTAGGGAATAGTTGACTTGGCAATCAAGTTAATGAAATCTCTAGGACTCTCAGTGCCTTAAGGAAATAAACATATTGGAGTTCTAATTACATGCAATCAATTAAGGGCCTTTATTAAGTAAATACAAGGAATAAGAGTCATGATGGGACTATAATTGATGAGATATGATTTGGGTTGATATCCTTTCCGATAATAGGGAGGAATTGATTGAAACCCTAGCTATATAACTTAGGAGCAGTCCCTGCTTCCATACCGACGGAAATTCACAAAAACTATAAGCCTATTTCGATAGTAGAGTTCATTGAGAGGTACTAGAAGTAGAAGACTACTTTTACTTTGTTCGCAAGCATCAATGGCTTCACCTTCATAACCATGTCTTCTGAATTCTAGAGATAAGTTTAATATAATTAGTCGATCTCTATTTCATATTGATTTGATTTATTCGTGATCCTAATGTCTTGTTGTTGTGATTTCAGAATATGTCTTACAATCCATACCCGACTGATGAAGAAGAACTATGATTCAGTGCCTCAATGGTGGTTTCAAATCATCCTTGTTTCTATGGTTGCTCTTGCTGTCTTTAGTTGTGAAGGTTTCGGAAAACAGCTCCAACTTCCATGGTGGGGAGTTTTAATGGCTTGCGGCATTGCCCTATTCTTCACCTTACCTATCGGCATTATTCAAGCCACAACAAACCAGGTACGTCCATAACACACGGACAAATCATTTGTATGCATCAAACAGAAGAAAATGTTAATTATGAACGATATAATCAGAGTACACCACATACCTTTGTTGCACATTTTCTTCGAAGCGTGTCATATTAAGTTCTGATTTCTCATTTGATTCTGTTTGTTCTGCAGCAACCGGGGCTTAATGTGATCACAGAGCTAATTATCGGGTACATTTATCCTGGGAGGCCTCTTGCTAATGTGGCTTTCAAGACCTATGGATATATCAGCATGTCACAGGCACTCATGTTTCTTGGTGACTTCAAATTAGGCCACTATATGAAGATCCCTCATAAGTCCATGTTTGTTGTGCAAGTAATTTAATTACGTTTATCACATTAACTAACGGTTGGTTTGATAACCATTTCATTTTTCAGCTCTCAAACGGGCCCTAATTGTTCATATTTGTGACATAACTAATTACTTGTACCTATTTTTCCCCTTATCTGCTTCTTCAGTTAGTTGGAACGCTAGTAGCTTCAAGTGTCTACTTTGGCACATCCTGGTGGCTTCTCACAAGCATTGAGTACATCTGTGATCCATCGAAGCTGCCAGAGGGAAGTCCGTGGACATGCCCTAGTGACGATGTGTTCTACAATGCTTCGATCATATAGGGGGTCATAGGCCCACTCAGGATGTTCGGCATCAAAGGTGTCTACCCGGAAATGAATTGGTTCTTCCTCATTGGCTTGCTTGCACCCGTTCCGATTTGGTTCCTCTCCAAAAAGTTCCCCAACCAGAAGTGGATTAAGCTCATAAACATGCCGATCATTCTGGGGGCAACGGGCAACATGCCGCCTGCTAGGGCTGTGAACTATTTGACATGGATTTCGGTTGGGATTTTCTTCAACTTCTACGTGTACCGAAAGTACAAGGGGTGGTGGGCTAGACATAACTACATTCTATCTGCTGCTTTGGATGCTGGTGTGGCCTACACAGCTGTTCTTCAGTATTTCACCCTTCAAACCAAGGATATAATGGGGCCCAGTTGGTGGGGTCTCGAAGCGGATGACCATTGTCCGCTGGCCATGTGCCCAATGGCGCCAGGTGTAGTTGCCAAAGGCTGTCCGGTTCACTAAGATATGATTCGGGAATCAAAACCCTAAAACCCTAAATGTGTGACAATGTAATATTGCAAAACCATATATAGGCCAGTTCTGGCAGATTGGTGAAGAAAGATATGAATATGTACAGTTAATTGAACAAATTTGGCTTTAGTTTTCATAATTTGAAACTAGTGAATGTAAACATGCTTTAATTTTGAAATAAGCAGCACATAACTGATAATTACCGGATAGTGTAACAACACAACATTATTAAGTACGAACCAACCAAATAATGGGCTAGCAACTCAAATGGTCAGTAGAATTCACGCCTAAACTAAACTCGAGGTCTAGTATTCAGTTTTGCTCTCTTCAAATCGTTACGGGCAACATTTTGTTATGCATAGTACTGAAGAAATATACATGCTGACATCATTAATGCCAAGTTTACATTATGTCAAAACTTTTTCGGTCAGATGCATATAAGAATTGTTCAACGTTACATATGTTTTCCAAATTTAGATTTTTGTGCCTTTGACCAATACCTTCATTAGAAAGAGTTTTAGGCTGAACCAGATTTTAGGCCTAAATAACGGTTTTTTGAAAGAGCGTTGCTATTTGGAGCACAATTTTTTCTCACCACTATCTCCGCTGGTCAGATCTCGAATCGAAGAAATGACACCAATTGCACCGAGTGATTCTCAACTCTATAAAAGCTCGTCAACAAGATGATCAGTAAATGTACTTCAAATAATTTGATTCTTGGAAAATGAAGGGATCAAGAATTCAACGTAAGTGTGTGCACTGCATAAACTAGCATACAGAAAACTGGTGTGAGAGGCTTTGTTATTTGTTTGAAAGAGAAACAGAGACAGTGAAGGAGGCAAAGAAGGACTGATGACGGTGAAGTACGACGATGACATCCCTGGCGGGAAGTCTCACTACAACATCGATGTCGTCGGTAAAGCCGCCCCCCACACCCCCCACACCACAAAATGAATCCACGCATTCCTGTTTTTTTTTTTTTTTTTTTCCCCTGTATGTTTTTGTTGCGTTTAACGAGTCATTTTTGTATACATGTCGCACATGCAAACAGATGAAGAAGTGAATGACTGCCCAATTGAGCAAGTTAGGCTAACGGTTCCAACCACAGACGACCCATCGGAGCCGACCATGACGTTCCGGACGTGGGTTCTCGGCCTACTATCATGCGTTATTCTTGCTTTCGTGAACCAATTTTTCGGGGTACCGGCAAAACCATCTATACGTTTCTTCGGTCTCAGCCCAAATCGTAGTCCTCCCCCTTGGAAAGCTGATGGCGGCCGTCCTTCCTGCGACGGAGTTACAAGTCCCATTTACAAAATGGTCGTTTTCTTTGAATCCGGGGCCTTTCAGTATGAAGGAACATGTTTTGATCACAATATTTGCAAACTCTGGATCAAACAGTGTTTATGCAGTTAACATTATCACAATTGTCAAGGCTTACTACCACAGAGATATTCACATCATGGCAGCCTTCTTGTTATCTCAAACCACTCAGGCAAGTTTTTGTACCACATTTTGAATAAAAGTTAGTATGGGCGGGACCTGTTAGAAGAAAAACTTGAGACTAGACTTTTGGTACGTGGAGCGGCCCGTACACCCTAGTTAAAGCATAATATGTGTTACAGAATCTGAATCATTGAGAAAAACCTATAACACAAGCTATGTTTTGATCGGAAAACACGTACGTCATTCAAACTGACACGTGGCAGGAGAAGTAAGATCCTCGCCTAGGGTTTTCTCCAAAATGGGCATCGCATCACAATTTTTCTTCAATACCTATAGGCACTTAGCGCCAACACATATTTGACTGTTGGGTTTGATCCAACGGGCTTAGTCACTCTGTTTAAATCGTTGGGTCAAATCCAGTGGTCAAATATGCCAGTTTAAACCACATCAAGCATTACTTTTATGAATTTTTTTTCAGATGCTTGGATATGGATGGGCTGGATTATTCAGAAAATTTCTTGTTGACTCACCTTACATGTGGTGGCCTTCAAATCTTGTTCAAGTCTCTCTATTCAGGTACATATATGATCGATTTTAGCAAAAGAGACGTTCGTAGCGCAAGCAGTTAAGAGTATCCAAACCTGTTTTCAAAGTTTTGTGTTCGATTCCCGCTCCTTGAATTAACTAAATCATAAAATGTGAATTAATGGCAGGGCATTGCATGAAAGGGAAAAGAGACCCAAAGGAGGCAGAACCAGGATGCAATTCTTCATCATTGTTTTCGTATGCAGCTTTGCGTACTACATTGTCCCAAGCTTATTCTTCCCTTCCCTAACAGCTCTCTCCTTCGTCTGTTGGATTTGGAAGGACTCCATCACTGCGCAACAGATTGGTTCCGGCCTCAAGGGCCTCGGAATTGGCTCGTTTGCCCTCGACTGGTCCACCATCGCTGCCTTCTTGGGCAGCCCTCTAGCCTACCCAGATGTTGCTGTGATCAACATGCTAATTGGCTTTGTTCTGATTTTTTACATCATTTTGCCTATTACGTATTGGACCAATACCTATGATGCTAAGAAATTCCCAATCTTTTCCTCCCACACATTTGATGTTGATGGCCAAAAGTACAACGTTTCGAGAATTCTCAATAAGAAAACTTTCGATATCGATTTGCCCCAGTATAACAGTTACAGTAAACTCCACCTCAGTACCTTCTTTGCCCTCACCTATGGCTGGGGCTTTGCCACTCTTACATCGACTATTTCGCACGTTGGACTCTATCATGGAAAGTAAGTTTTTCTCTTTTTCGACATTAAAAGTTGGGATAGTTACCAGCATAAGTGCGGGCAGGACGACTGTTCGGGCCCAAAAAAATTGGGGGCACCAAAATTATTAGGGTGATATATTTACATATATTTTTATAAGAGTATAAATTTATAAAATTTGGTTTAGTGACAAAGAAATTTAACTAGAACTGGTTGTTTTGTTGTTTAAAATTAATGAGGAGGTTTAGGTTCAAAACACCATGTTTGCTTATTTACATTCCAATTTTTACAAATTTTTTTTTCATAACAGTATAAATTTATAAAAATTGGCTAAATGATCAAGAAGTTTAATTAGAAGCAATGGTTTTTGTTGTTTAAAATTAACGAGAGGTCCTAAGTTCGAAATGCTATGTGCATGTTTATTGTTTTCAATTTTTACAAATTTTTGTTTGGTTGTTAATTTATTTACCAGCTAGTAGCTATGTGGGTTGCTATTTTTAAATATCTGTTCCAATTTAAGTCTAATCTTCAACAAAGAGTAACGCGTAGACTAAATTTTTAGACCAAATTTGCAAATAATATTACGTGTTATCAAAAGGTTTAATTTAGTGTTCATTCATTACTTATACATATCCTTAAAGACTTGAAAACATTATTTTTTTTTTAGTCTTATATTGACGAGGTTAGTAAATAAGAAAAAGTACCTCACGATTTATACAAAAACACTTTAAAAGTTCAGATGGAAAACAAAACTTATAATCTATCTACTTGTAAGCCCTGAAGTTTTTTGGTTTCCTTCTCTCTATACAAAATAAATTAATTATTCCGTATTTCTAAATTATTGAGTTTGAAGTGTTTTTCTAAATATAATTTTATCGATGTCTTACGTGTGAAAACATATATTTTTTTTTATATGAAGTAAGGGCACATTTTTTGACGTCGCCCCGGGCCTAAAAAATCTCTGGACCGACCCTGCACGCATCTTATAATTTTGTAAAGAAATGTGATCTCCCTTACATTACCTTAACTCAGACGAAGAAATTGAAACCTAACCTATCGCTCGTAATCTCCTATACACGAACTCTGCAATGTTTCTTAAGAACTAATAACTTTTTCCTTGTTATCTTCTTTTATGGGACATGGATCATGAAAAACAGAGAAATCTGGCATCTGTGGAGAAAGACGACCGGTGCAGTGAAAAATCAGCTCGGCGACGTCCACACAAGACTTATGAAGAGGAACTATGAACCAGTCCCAGAATGGTGGTTCCAGATAATCCTTGTTTTCATGGTTGGTCTTGCCATCTTTACCTGTGAAGGTTTCGGCAAACAGCTCCAACTTCCATGGTGGGGAGTTTTACTCGCCTGTACCATTGCACTAGCTTTCACCCTACCCATCGGAGTTATTGCCGCCACAACAAACATGGTACGGCCAACCCTAGATACAGCATTTGTGTATTACATTGATCTTTAATTTTCTTTATATTTTGAGCATATACGTAGATACATGAACATGCCTACAAATATCGTACCTATACCCGGGTTTAATAAAGTCGAAGCATGTTCCAAGGACTACTAATACCTGTTATGCTCATTTCAATATTTACTGTGCAGCAACCAGGGCTCAACATAATTACAGAGTTAATTATCGGGTACATTTACCCCGGAAGGCCTCTGGCTAATGTGGCTTTCAAGACCTATGGATATATCAGCATGTCACAGGCACTCATGTTTCTTGGTGACTTCAAATTAGGCCACTATATGAAGATCCCCCCTAAGTCCATGTTTATAGTGCAGGTAACCATCGACAGAATGCGTGCGATGCTTCTAGTAGTACTAATAGTATTAGTAATGTTTGTTTCGTTTTTCATATGATACAATGAAACAGAAACACATAGTTACATGCAATTGTCCGTTTTTGTCTGTTCAGTTAGCCGGAACAGTGACGGCTACAAGTGCCTTCTTTGGTACATCATGGTGGCTTCTCACTACTGTGAAGAACATCTGTGATCCAGCAAACTTGCCGGCAGGAAGTCCGTGGACATGCCCGGGTGATGATGTGTTCTACAATGCTTCAATCATATGGGGAGTCATAGGCCCACTCAGAATGTTCACTAAGAAAGGAAACTACCCAGAGTTGAACTGGTTCTTCCTCCTTGGCTTTCTGTCACCTATTCCCGGTTGGCTACTCCACAAAAAATTCCCCAATAAGAAGTGGATTCGGCACATAAACATGCCTATAATCCTTGGATCAACCGGTGTCATGCCACCAGCGAAAGCCATAAACTATTTGTCATGGTTTTCAGTTGCACTCGTCTTCAACTTATATGTTTACAGAAAGCACAAGGGGTGGTGGGCTAGGCATAACTATATCCTATCTGCTGCTTTGGATGCCGGTGTGGCCTTTACAGCAGTTACCCTATATGTCACCCTCCAATCCAGGGAAATTATGGGTCCAAAGTGGTGGGGTCTGGACCAAGACGACCATTGTCCGTTGGCCCAGTGTCCGACTGCACCAGGGATAAAGACTAAAGGGTGTCCAGTTCTCTAAGATATGCTTCAAAATCATCCTAGAATGTATGCAAATCATAGCCCAGTCTTCTAGTTTTTTATGATGATGATGATGATATTCACCATCATGGCAGTTCAGAAAGATGTAGCGGCTTAGTGAATTAGTTTGAATTACTTTACAGACAAGTTTTATTCTTGTGCAATTAAATAGTTTATTTATTTTTCATAATTTGGAGCCAGAGATGCAAAGTATGCTTTAAAACTGAAAAATGTAATGTCATTGAAAATGATGTTAGTTCAACTGTATAATGTTCTTAATTAGGAGTCTAGATCGTCTTACCAGTAATCCCTGCAGGAACAAAAACCATCTTTGAAACAATGGTACCGGTTACGGTCACGCACAACTATCTCTCTTCTAACATTTACTGATATAAGTTTGAAAGCAGCATGACAGTCCTCACAAACACGAAGATTCTTCATAATTCGAATTGGTGTTCCAGGTTCTGTGTTGATCAACCCGAAAACCAGCGCTAATTTCTCGATATGACGACAGAGAAAATTTTCCTTCTGATCCTCTTCCATGTCTAGCAGAACAACTGAGGTGTTAGGCACATAACCCTTCAGCTTCATTTTCTCAACTAGTTTCTCCCACATTTGGACGATCTCTTGAGCTTGAGGACGGGTTTCATCCCCGGCTACAAACTCATGAACCACTCCATCCACTGTAATTGAACTCCACCCGGGCGTCTTCTTCACCCCTCGATCCCTCATTATCTTTCTCACCGTCGCTGTGTCTTCCCACTGTTGTGCTTCTGCATAAATGTTTTACAGAACCACATAGTATCCATCATTAAGTGGATCCAATTCCGAAAGGTGCTTTGTTGCTTCTTCAGCCACTTCAATGTTTTTGTGAACTTTGCATCCGCCAAGGAGAGCTCCCCATACGACACTATTGGGCTTGATAGGCATGTTTGTGATAAACTCGATCGTGAGCCTCTTGAAGGAGCCCTGCCCTACTTAGAAGATCAACCATGCAACCGTAATGCTCAATTCTAGGAACTCTACCATAATCGTTAGTCATGCTGGTGAAGAATTCACGACCTTGATCCACAAACCCAATGTGACTACAAGCATGCAACACTCCGACAAAGGATCCATCATTCAGATCCATGCCTTTCTGAATCATCTTAGAGAAAAGTCTTGGAGCTTCCTCAGCTTGCCCATGCATGGCAAACCCTGCGATCCTAGCTGATCATGACACAACCGTTCGCTCTTTCATCCCATCGAAAACTTTACAGGCATCCTCCAAGCATCCACATTTGACATACATTTCAATCAAAGTGTTGGAAACCCGAACATTTTTGCTAAACCCACTTTGGTTCGAGAACTCATGAATTCTCCTACCCAAACCCAAGTCCCCCAAGTCAGCATACGCCACAAGAACAGCTACTACCGTCACCTCATTTGGCCTCACGCCAGCCTCTTCCATCTCCAAATACAAACCACTCGCCTCCTTAGGCTTCCTGCATTGAACAGACCCTGAAATCATCAACGTCCATGAACCTCACACTTCTACCAGGCATCCGCGAAAAGACATCATATGCTCCCTTAATATCACCCCTCTTTACCAACTGTGACATCAATATATTCCTGGACACAACATCTCTCCACCACACAATGTATACAAATTCAGAATCATATTCATCAAAAATAAATTCGACTGAAACCCGAGTTTCTCCACATACCCATGAACCACCCTTCCAATGGAAACATCCAACAAACGCGTGCACGCCTCCAGAACGAAAGACAGCGTAAAACTATCCGGTGAAACATGAAAGCTCTGCAGCTGGTTAAAAAGCAGAACTGCCTCAATGGAGTCGTTGCCTTCGGCAAAGGCTTTCAGGCACGAGTTCCAGGCTTCGGTCTCGGAGGTATCAAGGTGGTGGAAGAGTTTCCGGGCGTAGGAGAAGCTGGGGTTGAGTGAGCAGACCAAGGCGATTCGAGAGGGAGGGAGGGAGGTGAGGGAAGAGTTCGTTATGATGAGGTGGGCGTGGAGTTGTTTGAGCTCGGATGGGGAGGCAAAGCTGTGGAGGAGGTGGGTTGCTGTAAGCTTATGGGGAGTGTGAGAGTCTGTGATGTGGTTCAGAGGAGGAAGATGGAGGCAAGTGACCGTTGAAAGCATTGAGACTTTTCAAAAGGTAGTTGAGTTTAACGGTTTTTCTTCTCTTCTGAAGCGTCGGCCTTTGGGTTTTACATACGAGTAAGGGTAAAATGGGAACTTTAGGTGCAAAATATATTTTGGGTGAACTTAGATACGTGTGGAGTTTCTAAAGATTCGGCTATAAACACTTTCATTGAAAACGTTTTCAGTTATTTTAAAACTTCTAAAGTATTTCAAGTAAAATAATGCATTGATAAAACGTTTCATCCATCGGTTTGCTATCAACACTTTTTTACCAATGTTATCAACAGTTCGTCTGCATAATATCAACAGCTTGTACTTTAACAAAGGGCAAATTTCCGTCCACATATTATCTACCAGCGTTATAAACAAGTCAACTACTCTATATCGACATTTCATCTTTTAATAAAGAACGGATACAGGGAATGAAGGAAGTTGGATGAAATCGTATACACCTGTTTTATACCAACGGTGCGAACCCAAGACTTCCGGTCAATGTTTTTAACCACTTGAGCTACAATCTCCACATAAATATGATTGCGTCGACAACATTAACCCAATGTCTAACAACATAACATTGTAAACCCAGTCAACAAGAAAATTTGATGCAAAGGAAAGATAACTTGAGGTGCAAAACTGAATTGACATTTTTGTTCCAATTCTACAACCAAACCATAAACCTCATTTGAAGTGGTCCACAAAAGAAGATGTTGAAACCCTATGGCGTCGAACGTAAAAGTATGAGAACAAGCAGTTTTTGCAAATTTTAATCTTCAATGTTGCCAATTTTTTGTTGATGCATCGGATGATGAAGTGAATGACAACCCAATAGAGCAAGTGAGGCTAACAGTTCCAATAACCGATGACCCTTCACAGCCGACCTTAACGTTTCGAACAGGGGTTCTTGGGATCATTTCATGCTCTGTTCTTGCTTTTGTCAACCAGTTTTTCGGGTACCGCCAGAATCCACTCTACGTTTCCTCAGTCTCGGCGCAAATTCTTGTCCTGCCTGTGGGGAAGCTGATGGCTGCTACCCTTCTGGTGAATCCAATCCCGTTTCCATTTACAAATTGGTCTTTTTCGCTGAATCCGGGGCCTTTCAACTTGAAAGAACATGTGCTGATCACCATCTTTGCCAACTCTGGATCGAACAGCGTTTACGCTGTCGGCATCATCACGATTGTCATGGCTTTCTACCACAGACAATTGCATCCTGCAGCTGCCTTCTTGTTAGCACAAACCACTCAGGTAAATTTAGACACCAATTGCTAATTTGTGAGTTGTGACCACTGTTCTAAAAATCCTGCTTAGGCCTCGCTTAGGCGCTAGGTGTTAGGCGGCTGGCCACCACATGATTAATCCCTAAGCATTTGGAAATTGGGAAAGGGTACCCATCCCTACTTAGACACCGCCTAGTTCGTCCAGATCCGCTTAGGCCGCGATTCTCACTTAGATAGAAAATAGATAACTTTTATTTTGTATTATGTTATAATACTTTATAATCTATATGTTTTTATATTGTGTAATTTATGTATCTCAATACAATTATGTATTTTTTCAAGTATAAGCTGTCACTTATGTATACGATATATAATAAATTTACTTAATTCTACCTAGGCGCTTAGGCCCTAGCCCATTGCCCGACTGGTGCCTAGTTTCTTTTAGAACCTAGGTTGTGACTACTGTTGTTTGATAAATGTGTGAGTTTTTGTGTCGTGAAATTCATGCGTTCGGAATGTGAAACCCTTCCGATGCTTGGGTATGGATGGGCTGGCATTTTCAGAAAATACCTTGTTGACTCTCCTTACATGTGGTGGCCTTCAAATCTTGTTCAAGTCTCTCTTTTCAGGTATTTTTATTGAATTTTTTTTCCACTTAAAACCGAATAGCATTTCTTCAATTTTTCTGTAAATAATGGAAGAATTTAATGATTTGAATGGCAGGGCATTGCACGAAAAGGAGAAGAGGCCGAAGGGAGGCCAGACTAGGCTGCAGTTCTTCTTCATGGTTTTCATCTGCAGCTTTGCTTACTACATTGTTCCGAGTTTTCTTTTCCCCTCCATTTTCGCTTTCTCCTTTCTTGCTGGATATGGAAGGACTCCATCACCGCGCAACAGATTGGTTCCGGCATTCATGGGCTTGGCATTGGCTCATTCGGCTTTGATTGGTCTACTGTTGCAAGTTTCTTAGGCAGCCCCTTAGCCACTCCTGGATTTGCGACCATTAACATCTTAATTGGTTTTGTATTGATTGTTTACGTTGTCACCCCCATTGCCTACTGGAACAACGCATACGAAGCTCAAAAGTTTCCAATCTTTACGTCACACACTTTCAATTCCAGTGGCCAGAGCTATAACATTTCCAGAGTTCTAGATCAGAAAAATTTCGATATTAACATGGTAGGGTATAACGGTTACAGTAAACTCTATCTCAGCACCTTCTTTGCCTTCACTTATGGGCTGAGCTTTGCCACTCTGACGGCTACTATTTCGCACGTTGCTCTCTTCCATGGAAGGTAACTAAGCGGATTTCAACATCAGTTTTAAACTCAACTGAGCGAATATTTCTTTACATCTAAACTTGTACATTTTTTTTTCATGTGACATGTATACATGAACAGAACGATCTGCAAGATGTGGAAAAAGACAACTAGTGCAGTGAAAGATCAAATCGGTGACATCCATACCCGACTGATGAAGAAGAACTATGATTCAGTGCCTCAATGGTGGTTTCAAATCATCCTTGTTTCTATGGTTGCTCTTGCTGTCTTTAGTTGTGAAGGTTTCGGAAAACAGCTCCAACTTCCATGGTGGGGAGTTTTAATGGCTTGCGGCATTGCTCTATTCTTCACCTTACCTATCGGCATTATTCAAGCCATAACAAACCAGGTACGTCCATAACACACGGACAAATCATTTGTATGCATCAAACAGAAGAAGAAAATGTTAATTATGAACGATATAATCAGAGTACACCACATACCTTTGCTGCACATTTTCTTCAAAGCGTGTCATATTAAGTTCTGATTTCTCATTTGATTCTGTTTGTTCTGCAGCAACCGGGGCTTAATGTGATCACAGAGCTAACTATCAGGTATATTTATCCTGGGAGGCCTCTTGCTAATGTGGCTTTCAAGACTTATGGATATATCAGCATGTCACAGGCACTCATGTTTCTTAGTGACTTCAAATTAGGCCACTATATGAAGATCCCTCCTAAGTCCATGTTTGTTGTGCAGGTAATTTAATTACGTTTATTGCATTAACTAACAGTTGGTCTGATAACCATTTCATTTTTCAGCTCTCATACGGGCCCTAATTGTTCATATTTGTGACATAACTAATTACTTGTACCTATTTTTCCCCTTATCTGCTTCTTCAGTTAGTTGGAACGCTAGTAGCTTCAAGTGTCTACTTTGGCACATCCTGGTATCTTCTCACAAGCATTGAGTACATCTGTGATCCATCGAAGCTGCCAGAGGGAAGTCCGTGGACATGCCCTGGTGATGATGTGTTCTACAATGCTTCGATCATATGGGGGGTCATAGGCCCATTCAGGATGTTCGGCAGCAAAGGTTTCTACCCGGAAATGAATTGGTTCTTCCTCATTGGCTTGCTTGCACCTGTTCCGATTTGGTTCCTCTCCAAAAAGTTCCCCAACCAGAAGTGGATTAAGCTCATAAACATGCCGATCATTCTGGGGGCAACGGGCAACATGCCGCCTGCTAGGGCTGTGAACTATTTGACATGGATTTCAGTTGGGATTTTCTTCATCTTCTACGTGTACCGAAAGTACAAGGGGTGGTGGGCTAGACATAACTACATTCTATCTGCTGCTTTGGATGCTGGTGTGGCCTTCACAGCTGTTCTTCTGTATTTCACCCTTCAAACCAAGGATATAATGGGGCCCAGCTGGTGGGGTCTCGAAGCAGATGACCATTGTCCACTGGCCATGTGCCCAACGGCGCCAGGTGTAGTTGCCAAAGGCTGTCCGGTTCACTAAGATATGATTCGGGAATCAGAACCCTAAAACCCTAAATGTGTGACAATGTAATATTGCAAAACCATATATAGGCCAGTTCTGGCAGATTGGTGAAGAAAGATATGAATATGTACAGTTAATTGAACAAATTTGGCTTTAGTTTTCATAATTTGAAACTAGCGAATGTAAACATGCTTTAATTTTGAAATAAGCAGCACATAACTGATAATTACCGGATAGTGTAACAACACAACATTATTAAGTACAAACCAACCAAATAATGGGCTAGCAACTCAAATGGTCAGTAGAATTCACATCTAAACTCGAGGTCTAGTATTTAGTTTCGCTCTCTTCAAATCGTTACGGGCAACATTTTGTTATGCATAGTACTTAAGAAATATACATGCTGACGTCATTAATGCCAAGTTTACATTATGTCAAAACTTTTTCGATCAGATGCATATAAGAATTTTTCAACGTTACATATGCTTTCCAAATTTATATTTTTGTGTCTGACCAATACCTTCATTACAAAGAGTTTTAGGTTGAACCAGATTTTAGGCCTAAATAACGGTTTTTTGAAAGAGCGTTGCTATTTGGAGCACAATTTTTCTCACCCCTATCTCCGCTGGTCAGATCTCGAATAGAAGAAGTGACACCAATTGCACTGAGTGATTCTCAACTCTATAAAAGCTCGTCAACAAGATGATCAGTAAATGTACTTCAAATAATTTGATTCTTGGAAAATGAAAGGATCAAGAATTCAACGTAAGTGTGTGCACTGCAGAAACTAGCATACATAAAACTGGTGTGAGAGGCTTTGTTATTTGTTTGAAAGAGAAACAGAGACAGTGAAGGAGGCAAAGAAGGACCGATGACGGTGAAGTACGATGATGACATCCCCAGCGGGAAGTCTCACTTCAACATCGACGTCGTCGGTAAGCGCCCCCCCTCCCCCCAAATCGATCCACACATTATTGTTTTTTTTTTTTTAGCCCTTTATGTTTTTGTTGCGTTTAGCGAGTCATTTTTGTATACATGTGCACATGCAAACAGATGAAGTGAATGACTGCCCAATTGAGCAAGTTAGGCTAACGGTTCCAACCACAGACGACCCATCGGAGCCGACCATGACGTTCCGGACGTGGGTTCTCGGCCTACTATCATGCGTTATTCTTGCTTTCGTGAACCAACTTTTCGGGTACTGGCAAAACCATCTATACGTTTCTTCGGTCTCGGCCCAAATCGTAGTCCTCCCCCTTGGAAAGCTGATGGTGGCGGTCCTTCCGGCGACGGAGTTCCAAGTCCCATTTACAAAATTGTCGTTTTCTTTGAGTCCGGGGCCTTTGAGTATGAAAGAACATGTTTTGATCACAATATTTGCAAACTCTGGATCAAACAGTGTTTATGCAGTTAACATTATCACAATTGTCAAGGCTTACTACCACAGAGATATTCACATCATGGCAGCCTTCTCGTTATCTCAAACCACTCAGGTAAGTTTTTGTACCACATTTTAATACCACATTTTGAATAAAAGTTACTATAGGCGGGACCCGTTCGGAGAAAAACTTGAGACTAGACTTTTGGTACGTGGAGCGGCCCGTACACCCTAGTTAAAGCATAATATGTGTTACAAAATCTGAATCATTGAGAAAAACCTATAACACAAGCTATGTTTTGAATCAAGGTTCTAAAAGATGCTAGGCACTAGTCGGGCGGCGGGCTAGGGCCTAGCGCCTAGGCGGCTAGGCCGGGTCTAGGCGGGCGCTTAGACGGATTAGGCGGATTTAAGTAAATCTATTATAATTTGTGTAAATAAGTGTCTGTTGATATTTCAAATATATATAATTTCATCATAAACTACAAAATAGAATGACATATATATTATGAAGTATTGGAACATAATGAAAATATAGAGAACAAACATATACTGTGTGTTCATTTAAGTATTCAACAAGTCTCTTACAATTTATTGAAAAAATAAATGCAAAATGAAAGTTATCTGTTTTCTGTCTAAGTGAGTCGCAACTTAGGCAGGTGCCTAGGCGGGTCTGGGCGGGTGCATAGGCGGTCTAGGCGGGTCTGGGCGGGTGCATAGGCGGTCTAGGCAGGCGCCTCAACAGGTCTAGGCGCCCTTTCTTAATTTTCAAACGCTTAGGCATTAATCGGGGCGGTGGCTAGCCGCCTAGCGCCTATGCGGGGATTTTTAGAACAGTGGTTTTGATCGGAAAACACGTACGTCATTCAAACTGACACGTGGCAGGGGAAGTAAGATCCTCGCCCAGGGTTTTCTCCAAAATGGGCATCGCATCACAATTTTTCTTAAATACCTATAGGCACTTAGCGCCAACGCATATTTGATTGTTGGGTTTGATCCAACGGGCTCAGTCACTCTATTTAAACAGTTGGGTCAAATTCAGTGGTTAAATATGTCAGTTTAAACCACATCAAGCATTACTTTTACGAATTTTTTTTCAGATGCTTGGATATGGATGGGCTGGATTACTCAGAAAATTTCTTGTTGACTCACCTTACATGTGGTGGCCTTCAAATCTTGTTCAAGTCTCTCTATTCAAGTACATATATGATCGATTTTAGCAAAAGAGACGTTCGTAGCTCAAGCAGTTAAGAGTATCCAAACCCGTTTTCAAAGTTTTTTGTTCGATTCCCGCTCCTTGAATTAACTAAATCATAAAATGTGAATTAATGGCAGGGCATTGCATGAAAGGGAAAAGAGACCCAAAGGAGGTAGAACCAGGATGCAATTCTTCATCGTTGTTTTCATATGCAGCTTTGCTTACTACATTGTCCCAGGCTTATTCTTCCCTTCCCTAACAGCTCTCTCATTCGTTTGTTGGATTTGGAAGGACTCCATCACTGCGCAACAGATTGGTTCCGGCCTCAAGGGCCTCGGAATTGGCTCGTTTGCCCTCGATTGGTCCACCATCGTCGCCTTCTTGGGCAGCCCTCTAGCCTACCCAGATGTTGCTGTGATCAACATGCTAATTGGCTTTGTTCTGATTTTTTACATCATTTTGCCAATTACGTATTGGACAAATACCTATGATGCTAAGAAATACCCAATCTTTTCCTCCCACACATTTGATGTTGATGGCCAAAGGTACAACGTTTCGAGAATTCTCAATAAGAAAACTTTCGATATCGATTTGCCCTAGTATAACAGTTATAGTAAACTCCACCTCAGTACCTTCTTTGCCCTCACCTATGGCTGGGGCTTTGCCACTCTTACATCAACTATTTCACATGTTGGACTCTATCATGGAAAGCAAGTTTTTCTCTTTTTCGACGTTAAAAGTTGGGATAGTTACTAGCATAACTCGCATGTTAAAGAAATGTGATCTCCCTAACATTACCTTAACATCAGACGAAGAAATTGAAACCTAACCTCTCGCTTGTAATCTCCTATACACGAACTCTGCAATGTTTCTTAAGAACTAATAACTTTTCCTTGTTATATTCTTTTATGGGACATGGATCATGAAAATCAGAGAAATCTGGCATCTGTGGAGAAAGACGACCGGTGCAGTGAAAAATCAGCTCGGCGACGTCTACACAAGACTTATGAAGTGGAACTGTTGATTTTCAAGAGTTGGTTTTTCCTTTCATTCATAAGATCATTACAAAGAGTGCAGCACTATATAGGGAGATTGTCTCTCCTTGGTTTACGCCACAACATGCGGCTGGGGAAAATTGAAAAATAGAAGCTAGGAGGTTGTCAACATTAATTAAGGCGTTGACAACTAAGACTCCTATACATAGAGATGCTAATCACATAAGAACCGGATCATTAACCACCTAGGGAACCATTAATACCTAAAAGAAAACTACATGAACAATTCCCTTATTATCCAATGTTAGCATAAACCATCCTAATAACCAGGAACCCTAATAACCATTGGATAACTTCCAATACTCCCCCTCAAGCTAGATCCAAAAGATTGATGGATCCAAGCTTGGAGATGAGCATTTGAAACTGATAGGATGCCAAAGGTTTGGTGAGTATATCGGCCAGCTGATGGGAGCTTTTTACATAATGCATTTGAATCACCTGTGACTGTACTTGTTCACGGACATAGTGACAGTCAACTTCAATGTGCTTCGTCCTCTCATGAAAGATTGGGTTTGTTGCTATGTGCATGGCAGCCTGGTTGTCACAAAATAAGGTCATTGGTTGAGTCGTGAACACACCTAAGTCACATAGAAGTCCTTTTAGCCATATCAGCTCACACGCGGTTGAGGCCATTGCACGATATTCAGCTTCGGTACCTGATCTTGCGATGACAGTTTGTTTTTTTCTCTTCCACGTGACCAAGTTTCCACCAACAAAGGTACAGTAACCAGTGGTGGACTTGCGATCGATTGCATTTCCTGCCCAATCTGCATCGCAGTACCCCATGATTTGAGTGTTGTCATTCTTCGTTATGAGGATGCCACGACCAACGGACCCTTTTAAGTAACGTAAGATCCTTTTTACAAAGTTCAAATGCTCGATGGTGGGGAAGTGCATGAATTGACTGGCGATACTCACTGAATATGAGATGTCCGGTCTGGTGATCGTTAGGTAGATCAGCTTACCGACCAGCCTCTGATAAGAGCTGATATCCAAGAGTGGCGTGCCTCCTAAGTCAAGTTTGAGCTTGCTATCGAGAGGGGTAAGAGCAGGCTTAGCATTACTCATATTAGCGTCCTTAAGAAAGTCCATGATGTATTTTCGTTGATTAAGAAATAGTCCCTTGTGAGAAGATGCCATTTCGATTCCAAGAAAATACTTCAACACCCCAAGATCTTTAATCGCAAATCTTTGTTGAAGTGACTGTTTGAGTGTGGAGATCTCTGCAGCATTATCACCTATAATTATTACGTCATCCATATATATCAACACAACTAATTTGCTCACAGCTCCCGTGCGAACAAATAATGATGAATCTGCATTACTCCTTTTGAAACCAACACTATGAAGAACTGAACTTAGTTTTGCATACCAAGCACGAGGCGATTACTTTAATCCATAAATCGACTTATGCAACTTACATACCAAATCAGGCTCCTGGCTTTGAGGGTGTCTTGGTGGCAATCTCATATAGACATCTTCTTTAAGATCACCATGTAGAAAGGCGTTCTTCACGTCCATTTGGTACATGGACCAACCCTTATTGACGGTAACAGATAGTAGAACCCTAACTGAGTTCATTTTTGCAACATGAGCAAATGTTTCTTTGTAGTCCACCTCAAATGTTTAAGTGAATCCTCTAGCCACCAGCCTGGCTTTATGCCTCTCAATTGAACCATCTGAATTAAACTTGATCTTATATATCCATTTGCAACCCACTGCCCTTTTTCCTTTTGGAAGTTTGGTGATGCTCCAGGTGTTGTGTTGGTCTAGTGCTTTGAGTTCATCTTGCATTGCTTCTTTCCACACAATTTGGTTATTAGCCTCGTGAAAGTTTTGAGGCTCACTGTGACTTGAAATGGTGTTAAGAAAGGCAGCATGAGATGGAGTCACATTTTGATACGACACGCACTTGGAGATTGGATGCCTCGGTTTATATGTGACAAAATCTTGAAACCTTGTGGGAGGTTGTCTATCACGCCGAGGATTGCATCGAGGTACTGGGAGAGTTGTCTCATCCTCGTTCAAATTATTAGCCACACTTTGAAGATTTTCTTGGTTGCCGCTGTCATCATCATGCAGGGAGCCATCAGGATGAGTGCCTTCATTGTTGACTTCAGTGAGTGGTGTAGGAGATTCATCATTGTTGACATGGTTAGAACCTCTTTCGTTTAAAACATCTGGAGTCCTGATTCTTGGTAGAGGAAGCAAATCAAAGATACACTCCCCCTGACTTGTGGTTTCAAGTGACCTGCTGAAAAAAGGGTTAGCTTCATGGAATCGAACATCTTTGGATATAATTATTTTTCTCAGTTGGGGATCATAGCACGTATATCATTTTTGTGTTGATGAATAACCAAGAAAAATACATTTGAAAGCTCTAGGGTCCAATTTATCTCGATGGTGTGGCTGAACATGAACAAAACAGACACAACTCTAAGATGTGAAAGGTCATTTTTTCTTCCTTTCATGACTTCAAGGGGATATTTGAACACCAAGACTCGGCTAGGAAGTCTATTGATGATGTACACAGCCACCATGACTCCTTGGGACCAAAATCTCTTTGGTACATTCATTTGTAACATTAATGCTCTCGTTTTTTCCAATATGTCATGATTTTTCCTTGCGGCTACACCATTTTGTTGAGGTGTGCCAACACAACTTGTTTGATGCATGGTATTATGATTGCTCAAATATTGTGACATGATATGGGACATGTATTCGGTGCCATTGTCAGATCTTAAAGTTTGAATTTGAGAGGAGAAATGGTTCTTAACAAGGTTGTGAAAATCCTTAAAGACTTCCATCACTTCACTTTTAGACTTTAAAAGGTACAACCATGTGGCTCTAGAGAAATCATCAACAAAGATTACATAAAACTTATAACCATCAAAAATTCAAACGTTGGTCCCCATACATCTGAGTGAACTAGTTCGAAAACTTTGCTAGTCCTAGATAAGAATGAGTTAACAGGCAATCTAGTGGCCCTAGATAAATGACAGGTTTCACACGAAATTAAATCATTCCCTAAGTTTGGAAACAAAGATGACAGAACGGGTTGAGAAGGATGAGCTAGACGTTGATGCCACAATTGACTATCTTGGAATGGATTGGACTTGGCTTGAAATCCTCTAGGACTGCTCTTTGATATGTAATAGAGACCATCTAGATAAAACCCTTCACCAATCGTCTTCTTGGTGAGACAATCCTAAAAAATGACATTGTGAGGAGAGAATATGGCTAAACAATTCAAGGTATTGGTGATTTTTCCCACATATAGAAGTTGAAATGGAAAAGAAGGAACATATAAGGCTACTGACTCAATTTTGTCTGATCCCTTGCCTAAAACCTTGGAACTCTCACCATTGGCAGTTGAGACTTGAGAAGGTTGTGAAAATTTTTCAAACTTGTGAAACTTAGAAACATGATTGGTCATATGATCTGTGGCACCCGAATCAACAATCCAAAAATCATGCATCATATTTACATTAAGAGCAGTTTTGAAAGCAATCATGATACCTTGCATGTCATCTCAAGGCATGTGTTGTGTGTCTGTCAGAAAACCAGCGAACTTGCCTAGCAAAGCTGTTGAGTTTCCATCTTCAAAACCGACCGTTCGATCACTGTTAATCCCTTCTTTCTTGCTTTGAAGATATGTTGCAACTCATTTATGAGTGCAGCCGGATTTGCTGTGAAGCTCTTGAGTGTGTCAGACCCATGTGAGGTTAAGGCAGATGCATTGTTGGCTCTGTGTGTAGCACGGTTCGGTCTTTGTGAGCCCTTGTTATTCTTCATGAATTTCAGCTTTAATTCTGGATGTAAAATTCATCATGTCTCCTTAACATGACCAGTATAGTTGCAGTGTTGGCACTTCAAGTGTGGATTCTTCACTTTGTATTTTCTTTCGTTGGTTAGGTAAGCCCTTGCTTCAGTTACATTGGTCTTTGTGCCAATGTTCCACATACATTGGTGAAGGAAGGTAGTTCGGGGTTCATGAGTATGTGGCTTCGTATCCTAAATCGAGGCTTGACAAGAGTTGGAATATCTTGTCTTCTTCTACCCTTTTCAGTAGCACGGACACTTCAGTTGTATGAGGCCAATACATTTCCAACTCATTCCACATGCTCTTCATGCTGCCTAGAAGTTGAACAAAAGGCTTTCCTTCTTGTTGCAGGTTGGAAATGTCTTTCTTTAATTGAAACACACGTGCAGCATTGTTCTGACTGCCATACATCTCATTGACTGTCTCCCATAGCTTGAATGATGATGCAGAATAACTAAATATTTCAGCTAGTTTACGTTCCATGGAATTTAGGAGCCATGACATAACTAGTTGATCCTTGCAAAGCCAGGTTTCATAATTTGGTGAGGAAGCATCAGGAACTTCGATGCTTCCATTTATGAACCCTTGCTTGGACCATCCACCTAGGGCAAGACTCACTGCTCTCGACCAAGGCAAGTAATTAAACTCATTTAACAAGACCGAGCTTAATCTTTGATTTGGGTTGACATCCACCTAGACAAGTTTGAGGAGGAAAGTATCTGTGAATTTTCAGCTTCAGACGAAGAAGAATTTTCTTCCGCCATATCGAAGATGGAATACGATCAGACGGTAGAAATGCAGAAGCAGGTTATTTTACCTGCTCTGATACCATGTTGATTTTCAAGAGTTGGTTTTTCCTTTCATTCATAAGATCATTACAAAGAGTGCAGCACTATATAGAGAGATTGTCTCTCCTTAGTTTACGCCACAACAGGCGACTGGGGAAAACTGAAAAACAGAAGCTAGGAGGTTGTCAACATTAATTAAGGAGTTGACAACTAAGACTCCTATACATAGAGATGCTAATCACATAAGAACCAGATCATTAACCACCAAGGGAACCATTAATACCTAAAAGAAAACTACATGAACAATTCCCTTATTATCCAATATTAGCATAAACCATCCTAATAACCAAGAACCCTAATAACCACTGGATAACTTCCAATAGAAACTATGTACGAACCAGTTCTCAATTCTGAAAATGATGACGAACCTGTCATCATAGATAATAGAAGCTGATACAATTAGAAACTCACCTAACAATGTCGGTGCCGCTCTCAGCCGTGGCAGCCTAACCTGAAGCGGCCGAGTCCCCAGCAGACGAATCGCTACTTTCCCTTTTCCCTTGAAATTGGACCAAATCGTACAACATTTCCTCCATCCTGCCTAAAACCGAGATTTTCCGATAAAGTATTACTTTCCCGAGAAAATGGGCGCTAAAGAAAACGGAATCACATCGGCGTTCGGTTATCCAATCCCTTTCTCTCTTTCCTTACTCTCTTTGTATCCGATTAGAATTGGGGAAAGACAGAAGAAAAATTCTAGAGAGAGAACGAGAGTTTCAGGCGGTTGTTAGACGGTACGGTAACATGACGTGGCAAGATCGGGGTCGTTGATGGAGCTGAGCTGGGTGTGAGTTGTGTTTTCGTACGTGATTCTTTCGGCTTGTGGATTTTCTCGCATGCTGATTTGTCGGTAGGTTGGGACACGTGCGAAAGGGAGAGTAGGAGAGGGAGGGGGTTGAGGAGGTTGATGGGCCATGTGAAAATTAGAGAATTGGGGTGGTTCTGGGTGGGTGGTGGGGGTACGATTCTGGGTTTGGGGTGGTTCTGGTTTTGGGTTGGGAGAAGATGGGAGCGGGAAAGAAGGGTGAAGGGGATAAAGGGTGGGTTCCTTATGCAAAAAAAAATTATTAAATGATTTTATTTTTTAGTTTTTAATTTTTTTAATACGTCACTATTTAACAGAAGAATTGAGAGACAAACTGACGGAATGTATGAAATTGTAACAAATTCGTAAAATGAGGTATGTCATTGAAATGTATTAAAGATGAGGTATGAAACTGTGACTGGCCCAATAGTTGAGGTAGTTTTATGTAATTTACGCTATTATTATTATAGTAGTAGCATTGACTAGTTGGTGAGGGTGAGCTTTGGCGCAATAGAAACGTTACTTCTTTGTGATTGAAAGGTTATGAATTTGAATCGTGGAAGCAGCTTCTTTGTAAAACAAGAGTAAGATTGAGTACAATACATATTCTTCTTTTGGATCTTACAAAGCGGGAAGCATTGTTATCTTAATGTAGCATTTTATTGACTGTTAAGTACAGTTGCACATTTGGACCGTAAAAAAAATGAAAGGAAAAAAATGATCCTAGGTTGGTGGGTGGGGAAAGATTCTTGGTGGTGGAATCTGGCGGAACCGGATCCCCTCCGAATCCACCAAAATTGAGCCCACTAATCAATGAATCTAGGCCGTTGAAATTTGATCAAACGGCTACAATTATTATAACTTTTAGGGGAGTCTTGTTTGTAGCAGTTGGATCAAATTTCAACCATCCATATTCATTGATTAGTTAGCTCAGTTTTAAAGGATCCGGATGAGATCATATGGCCAACTAGTCCAATAATGGTATGACTAGAAATAAATAATCGAAGATAATGAAAACCCTTAAGTTGTGCGGCTCGTCCAACATTGTAAGTATAGTATTCAAATTCATATTCATAAAATAGAGCACTCACCTCACACATCCTCCATCACTGAAAATATAAAATTCATGAATAAAACATTTGATTATTACAACTTTATAAGTGGGGAAAGGGATCCTTTCCATCAAATCCATCAAATCAACCAATCCAGACCCTTGAAATTTGATCAAACGGTTAACTTTAGCTGTTAGATTAAATTTCAAGGGCCTGGATAGGTTGATTGGGTGGACTTGGTGGAAATGATCCATTTCCTATAAGTGGGGTCCGAAAGTTGTAGATGAGATTAAAAAGAGACAATTTTAATTTAATTTATAGGGTCAATATCAGTTTATTGCCCTCAAGTTTCGTGGTTTTCAATATTTAGTACATCTATAACATCCCACATCTCCCAGGGGAGTGATCCTTAAATGTATATTCGCATCCCTACATAGCACGAGGCCTTTTGGGAGCTCACTGGCTTCGGGTTCCGTAGGAACTCCGAAGTTAAGCGAGAAGGGGGCTAGAGCACTCCCATGATAGGTGACATACTGGGAAGTTGCTCGTGAGTTCCCAGAAACAAAACCGTGAGGGAATGGTAAGCCCAAAGTGGACAATATCGTGCTACGGTGGTGGAGCGGGCCTGGGAAGTGGTCCACCCCGGGCTAGGATGTGACAAATGGTATCAGAGCCAATCATTGGCCAGAAGTGTGCCGACGAGGACGTCGGGCCCCTTAAGGGGGTGGATTGTAACATCCCACATCGCCCAAGGAAGTGATCCTTATATGTATATTCCCACATCTTCCTACCACGAGGCCTTTTGGGAGCTCACTGGCTTCGGGTTCCGTAGGAACTCCGAAGTTAAGCGAGTAGCGCGCGAGAGCACTCCCAAGATGGGTGACTCACTGGAAAGTTCTCGTGTGAGTTCCCAGAAACAAAACCGTGAGGGCGTGGGGATGGCCCAAAGCGGACAATATCGTGCTCCGGTGGAGTTTATTTTAATTTAATTTATAGGGTCAATATCATTTTATTACCCTCAAGTTTCGTGGTTTTCAATATTTAGTACATTTGTAACATCCCACATCGCCCAGGGGAGTGATCTTTATATGTATATTCCCACCTATCCCTAGCACGAGGCCTTTTGGGAGCTCACTGGCTTCGGGTTCCGTAGGAACTCCGAAGTTAAGCGAGTAGCGCGCGAGAGCACTCCCAGGATGGGTGACCCACTGGAAAGTTCTCATGTGAGTTCCCAGAAACAAAACCATGAAGGCGTGGGGAAGGCCCAAAGCGGACAATATCGTGCTACGGTGGAGTCGAGCCTAGGAGGTGGCTGTGCCCGGGCCGGGATATGGCAACATCAATTTTTTTTCATCCCAGAGTCATACCTAAAGTGTGACATCCCACATCGCCCAGGGGAGTGATCCTTAAATGTATATTCTCATCCCTACCTAGCATGAGGCATTTTGGGAGCTCACTGGGTTCGAGTCCGTAGGAACTCCGAAGTTAAGCGAGAAGGGGGCCAAAGCACTCCCAGGATGGGTGACCCACTGGGAAGTTGCTCGTGAGTTCCCAAATAAAAAATCATGAGGGCGTAGTCGGGGCCCAAATCGGACAATATCATGCCACGGTGGTGGAGCAAGCCCGGGAAGTGATCCACCCCGGGCCGGGATGTGACATAAAATGTTAATTTTAGGACAGTTTCATACATCCGTTAGTCAAACTGTTAATTCTCCCGTTAAGTGATGATGTGGCGCGCCATGTGAACAATGACTGGGCACCACGTGTCATTAAAAAAAATTTTAAAAATTAATTAAAAAAATTATAAAAAAAAAACCCATTCCTTCTCCCCCCCTCCAAGCCCCTAACCCAGAAGAAGGAAGAAAAAAAAAAAAAAAAAAAAAAAAAGTAGCCCAAACCTAGTTCGTCACCCCCTCCCAAAAACCTACAAGAAAAAGATGAAGAAGAAGAAGGAAGGGAAAGAAGAAAAAAAAGCCGCAGCCCAAACCCAGTTCATCCCCACCCCCCGACCCACTTGCCTTCCCCTTGCCCTGCGACCGTGAATGGGAACCCAGACCATGAACTCCATATTTTTTGGATTTTCAGTGTGGGTGAATTTCGAAAATACTTTGAGATGGGGAGTTTGAGTTTGAGATGATCTTTGGATTGGTTTTGTGGTAGATCTCCATTAATCTGGAAATGACGAACTGGGTTTTTTTTTTTCCTTCTTCATCTTCTTCTGGGTTGGGGACGGGACCTTCTTCTTCTTCTTCTAGGTTGGGGGTAGGGCTTCTTCTTCTTCTTCTTCTACTTTTGGGTTGGGGTGCGGGGGTAGAAGGGATGGGTTTTGTTTTTTTTTTTTTAGATTTTTATTTAATTAATTATTTTAATATTTTAATGACAAGTGTCGCCCAGTTATTGTCCACATGGGCGCCACGTCATCAGTTAACGGGAGAATTAACAGTTTGACTAACGGATGTATGAGATTGTCCCAAAATTAACACTTTAGGTATGACTCTGGGATGAAAAAAAATTGATGTAGTAAATGTTGAAAACCACGAAACTTGAGGGTTGAAAACCACGAAACTTGAAGGTAGTAAACTGATATTGACCCTAATTTATAATACATGGTAACTTTGGTAATGTATTTTGATGTCGAGTGCAAGAAGATGAACATATTATTTTGATCAACCGGTTCAATTCACGCGTATTATGTTTTATGAATGTTTAAAAATTGTTGTGTGGATGGCTCTTAGTTTAAGAAGCATGCATCAAGTGGGAAAAAAAAAAATGAATTGCACCAAGAACACGGTGGAGTTTTATCAAATTTCCTTTCTGCATTAATTTTTCAGATTAGAGTTGATGAACAATCTAATACAATTTAATTATTGTTTAATGTCTTGATATGGTCCCTAGGTATAGTGATATAATTTTCAACTTGCTAGTAAGTGTATGAGGTCTTAAACTTAACCCTCATAAATGTCGAATTCAATATTAAGATTATGCTGAGTTAGTCCAACTCCACTCTTATTATATGAAAATGAGACGTTTTAAAGTGACATGGCTAGGGCTCATGGTCATGGGCCCTTGTTCTAAAGGTCTGAAATCAATTGTCCTCCTGGATGAATAATGCCAAGAAAGGGTGAACATAGGGTTGACTATACTATCTAAGGGTCTTTATGACACAATCAATAATTCGATTCATTTTCAATTAGGCCTTGCTCTAGCCTCTTTGGGAGTTCTCCGTCATAATTATAATCATAATTATTGTGATGAAACATCCACAATAATTAGTCTGGGGCAGTTTATTTGTGAAAATCTATGTATAGCCAAAAAATGATCACACCTAAAATCGGGGCAAGTTATAATACAACTCGAAGGGTTGACTATACTATCTACATTTCGATCTCAATTTAACTTGTACTTGATTTAGGGCTTTTGCAAAGTCATGTATATGTGACTATCTAGTGTGAACAAGTGTGAATTTATTTCTTTTTACAATACGACATTATATTTAGAGAATGCTACGGAGATTAAATTTGTAAATAAAATTTTGAAAACTTAATGACATAGAAGTTGATGATTGAATTATTACTTAAGTTTTGATAAACACATGCATTTCTATTAGTGACACATTATTTAGTTTACAAATTAGTCTACTTTAATTTGTAGAGAAAAGATTCAAATTCGTGCACAAAGTCATGATCACAATGCTCTGATCAAATGCTCTAACAAACATTTTGCACATGCAAACTATTTATTTCAATGGGAACAAATTTTTAACTTTTTTTTTATCTATGAACAATATTGAAATACACAAAAATTTGAAGTTTGTCATAACCACATAATTTTAGACGTAAACACCGCGTCAACATGAATTTATAACTCATCAACTCTCTTAAATACGAATTTGTAAAATCATCATAGAGACGGATTGAAGGCTTACTTCCAACAACACCGATATTGTTCACAACTTAGTAATTACCACTTGTACATTTGTCAGGTGTGATGTTTTATCACAAAAGGCTTGATATTAGTTGGAGTGAGGTTAGAATATTTCAAATTTCTTTTCTCAGAGACATGGTCAATTTGTGATATTTCAACACACTCACTCACGTGGGATCCAATTAGTGGGTCACACGTGAGAGATCCACACATCAACAACCATATGGAGCCAAAGGGACTCACCCTACACGCGGGACCACAAGACCCACCATTACTATGACGGGCCAAGCGGACCCACCTATCATGTGGCAGTACAGTACCAGCCTACTCCCTAGCTCTGATACCATGTAAAATTATCAGAAAGACGTGTCGAATGCCCACTTTCAATAACACCGATATTGTTTCCAATTTGGTAATTACCACCTGCATAATTCGTCAGGTATGAGGTTTATCACAAAATACCTCGATATTAATTGAAGTGAAATTTAAGATATTTAAACTTTTTTTTTCTCAAAGATACGATCATATATCCGACTTAACTAAACAATGTCTTGAACGAACTCTTTCTCATTTGATTTAATAAAATTTTCTCGTACCTTCGAGTTGCATCAAGAAAAAAATATCCAAAATCATTCCCATATTCCAATCATGGGCAAGAGTCTTCAACTTCTGATTTGTTAGCAATTTCGAAAGAGATTGGGCACATGGACCACAGACATCACTCGTTTTCTCACTTCTATAGAATATCATATTTGTCATGCATGGATGACCAAGACCCATCGTAATCTCAATATAAAACACCCAGATTCTTATTCCTTTTTACTCCTTTATTTTATGGGTTATAATAAATATTAAATAACTTGGATGCTTTTTTTTTTCTTTGATCCACATGCTACATTTTTTTTCCTTAAAAAATGATTCAAAATGGACCAGTTGATTATTTTGCCATGACAACCATCTTTTTGAGGGTCAGAAAAACTTATGGGCATTTCAACATTTTCATGACTATCATCCTATGATTAAATAACGTCATGAATCGAACCTAAAACATGTTGTGTGGAGTATAAACTTAGAATTCGTTCCCAATTACTAAGTCATCCTGATTGTTGATCCACATGTTACTTTTGGCTTTTTTGTTTATAACTTATAAAATACCGGAACCGGATCCCCTTCAGATCCACCAAAACTGACCCCACTAATCAATGAATCTGGGTCGTTGAAATTTGATCCAACGGCTACAATTATTATAACTTTTAGGGGGGTCCCTATTTGTAGCCGTTAAATCAAATTTCAACGGCCTGAATTCATTGATTAGTGAACTCTGTTTTAAAGGATCAGGAGGGGATCCGGTTTCTAAAATACCAACCCTCTTTTGTAGGGCTCAAATCCCCAAGTTTAATCTTGTTCTCTAGGATCTGAGAATAAAAAATAATATAGAGGTTTTTAAAGGGTTGAAAACGATGAATGGGGATCTTCTTTGGATCTTTCATGTGAAGATCCTAGGAATTTTCAAACCTTATACATTCATCGTACATTGTACATTATGCTATCAGGAATTATTTTAAATATTTTTATTTAAAATTTAACATGAACAATACTTGATGAAAATTGGCCTCATGATGCACGATGAACGGATACGATTTGAGGATCTCCGGGATCCTCATAAAGAGATCTGGAGAGGATCCTTATTCGAAAACGATTATTTTCAAGTCCCTTTCCGTTATTAAGGGGGATGTATTCAATTGGGAATTAGAGAGATTTTAATGGATTTTTATAGAGTTTAATTGATTTGTAGTGATTTCATGTAAAATTTTGATTCATCTCCCTCGAAATCTCATGGGCGATGTGAAATTTGTGGATGCTTAAAATACACTACAAAATCTCTCCAATTCCCTATAATTCCTTAACTTTTTGAAATTCTTTAAAATCAAATTCTAATTGAATATACCTGGAATGTTATAAAAAAATTTAAAATCCTAATTGAATACACTCAAATTTCTAAGGATTTTAATAAACTATCTTAAAATTCTGATTGAATACACATTGAATTTAAGAGAATTATTTAAAATCCTGATTAAGTACTCCTAAATTTTTTAAAAGAATTAAATTTCCTCAAAATCCCAATTGAATATAGCACTCTAAATTTCCTCCTCTCTTTTATTCAATTGTGTCGTGAATATAATATAAAGGTTTTTAAAGGGTTGAAAACGTTTGTATTCAAATCCCTTTCCGTTATTTATTTTCCTCCTCTCTTTTCTTCAATTGTGTCGTGAAGATTAGTCGATACAGTGAGGGATGGAGTTGACATTTTTGTCTCTTATTAGAGCATCTATCAGTAGATACAGTGAGGGATGGAGTTGACATTGTTGTCTCTTATTATGGTCCAAAGCAAAAGTAGGAAATTAGAGTTTGTTAGAACTCTTCATTTTGGCGCAGCAGAAGTTACCGGTTAAGGGAAGTTGCGAGTATAGTCCAGCCAGATGTCGTTTCACTCCTTTTTTTTTCCCACCCATTGTTGCATGACAATAACAGGAGCGCTAAAAATAGTGACAGTTTCACGTCTACGTACATTCATACACTTAAAGATGTTTAATTCGTTTGTTTGTATATAATATTATGTACTTTTACGCTACTTATTACCACGATCTAGTTGTAATCCTCTTCATTTGTAAGTGAGAATTCTTAGGTTCGTTTCTCGTTAGTGTAGTAATATCGTTTATTCAAAAACCGAACCTCGCCGCTCGACCCTCTTAAGAGATCGACCTCTAGTAGATTTGGCTTGAAGCCATGATGCCACCGCTGCCTGTGGGGATTGGGACATCATATTAAAGTCTATGGCGCCCGACTGGGCATTAGTGAAGCTTTCTTCTACGAATAGGTAAGATGCTTGCTTCAAGCGGACCACTCCTCGCTCTAAGCCCTTCTCGACTGATAGAATGTGAATCATCTAGTTTTGGTTTGAGCATGCCTGAAGTCAAGGGCTTGCTTGAGGGCGTTAAGCTCCCACTCACTTACATGAGAGAGTCAAACAAATTATGTACTTCTACAAGTGATCCATCACGTTGTTTAGTCAAATTTGGATGGTGTGTGTTTGCTTTTTCTTTTGCTTACAACCAAATTTAGATGGTTGTGTACCGCAAAAACTGCGTTCAAAACTTAGACCAAACCATTGGTTTACTGAAAAATAAACTACGTATCGGTGTGGCTTTATTTCTACATAGCAAAGGTTGTATAAGGCATAATCTAAAGAAATTAAAAATACATTAACAATAAAACATAAAAGAAAAAAACAAATAGGATGTATACATAAATAAGGAGCGAATTTGTGACACTACTTTTTTCCATAACTTTTGACACAAGTGTTTGTGAGGCTCATTCCGAAATGTTTTTTAATGATCTGACCCGTCAATCTTTAAGATTTTTCCTCGAAGACCATGTCTACCAAAAATCACCCAAATCTAAAATCATATGACTGATAGATAAGGGTTTAGGGTTTCTAAGAGTTTAGGTTTCTTTATAGAACCATATTCGTCTATTTTCTTCACTACAAATGAATGTCTTAATGGTTTTAAATTTATCTAATTTTTTATAAGGATGATCTATGAATAATATTCTGAAAGATAGACGGTTTGAACTGTTAAAATACATTAGGAAGTGAGTCTTATAAAAACTCTGTGTTAAAGTTGTGTAAAAAAACATATCAAGGATCCGTCCCAATAAATAATGCAGAAAGATATTCTTATCTGATTTCCGAAGATAGAAAATTGGCGTGGTATGTGAAGGACGGGGTTTCTCTAGCCAAGTTGCGGCGAGGGAAGGTTTCTTTCAATCCAAACCGTGAAATAATTAGTAACAAGTCCAAATGGCACCAAGGGGTAGGATAAAGATTTCTTCCGGATTCAAATTGTAGGGATCCTAGGGATTCTCACATCTTAGTTATTCATCGTATATTGTGCAGTCAGAAATCATTTGACTTTTTTTATTTAAAATTAAACACAAATAGTATCTGACAAAAACTGACTGTACAATCTACGATGAATGACATGTTATTTTTCAAATTATAGCCCTTTTAATTTAGGGAACTTGAACGAAAAACTCCTGGTACTGTTCACTTTAACGAAAAACCATATTTTTACACTAAAAAGTCAATCCTGATACTATTGACTTTACCCTTTATTTTGTCTTTATCGTTAAAACTCAAAGTTTTCAAGCCATTTTCATTAGTTTTCACTTTATTTTATCTTGTTGATGGTAACCATCACGGCAGATTGGTAAATATAAATCTGAATAGCTGTCACCTAATACTGCAGTCAAGTGATATTCTTCTTCACTAATAAATAAAAAGTTTTATATTCAAATCTTGTAGATAGCGAGTTCAATATTCATAATAATAATAATAATAATAATAAACATGTATAGTTTTTATTTTATTTAATGAAAATTTATATTGCTGTTCTCATTAATATTAATAATAATAATAATAATAATCTAATGACCAACCTTGACACTGAACTAGGCTTGTTTGAGATTACTTTTATAGGAAATGCTTTGGTTAGAAGTGTTTTTTTGGAAGAATGCCGATTGCATGTAAAAAAATTAAGTTCTGTAAATTAAGTTCTGTACGTAGAAACACTTCAACTTCAAAGTGCTTTCGAAAGAAGGTTTTAGGTGCTTCATTAGAAACCGTTTATATGACTCTTTTGTAAAACGCAATTAACACCTCATTAATCCGTGTACTTTTAAACATGTCCTTGGTAATTAAATACGCATCATTCATAAAATTTACACTCAAGATCCTGAAAATTGGAAGTCAATCTACTAAATAGTAGTTCTTTACTTTAGTTAATAATATAAATCCAAGTTAAAGTTGTATATAGTGAATTAGTTTACTTTAATTTGCATAAAACAATTTATTTATACATTATTTGAAGCTACTGAATGTCACAGTGGTTAAAAAATGAAGTAAAGTGGCATTATTTATTTAAGGAAAACTAACGAAAGGTAAAATGTGGTTTTTCATTAAAAGTGAACAGTACTAAAAATGTTTCGTTAAAACTCCTTTATTATTTAAGGAAAATTAATGAAAATGGCTTGAAAACTTTGAGTTTTAACGATAAGAACAAAATAAAGGATAAAATGAATAACACCAGAATTGACTTTTTAGTGTAAAAATGTGGTTTTTCGTTAAAGTGAACAGTACTATAAACTTTTCATTAAAGTTCTCTATTATTTAATGTATTTCTAGATAAAGTATCACAATCCCCCTTCCCTTCCCATGTGTGATGGAATCATGGGCAAGAAAGCTTCCACGTTTTAATATTCACACCTCACATTTCAATTCGCCAACCATGGTAACCCTAATTATTATTTGCCTACCACCACAGGGTGATTTAGTAATTAGAGACAAATTTCAAACATGTTATAAATTCGATTCTTAGCACTAATAAATCATACAGTGGTGCCAGAAAAGGCTCAAATAATTTTGTAAGTCTTTCTAACCCTAAAAAAGGTAAGACTGTAATGACTAAATCACGAGCTGATCCTTTTAAAACATTATTATTTGTCATCTTCCAAAACTATTTACTTACATCACTTGACTTGGAAGTTATAACAGCTCTCAATTAGTCCCATAATAATTTCAATTTTTCAACCACCTCTGATTTTAATTTTGCCTTTTTTAATTACACTTAGCTGTCATCCCCCAAGATTGGAGTCCATATCTACCACTCACTGTCAGCACACAAGCCTCCTCCGTTTCCATATGCTATCTTATCTTTCACATGAATTATTTTTGGACGAAATCAGTAGTTTTCATTGCAGACAGATCCAAGATCCTAAAATTCATTTTTTTTTAAATTCTTTCTCAAGGACAAGTTTTTTAGCGTGGTAGTTACACTATAACATGAGACTATTTAGTGAGACTGTCGCATTACGACACAAAGGATAGAGACCATAAGTCACTGGGTGGTGAGACCTGATACAAGGGTGTGACGATTTTTTTTGTTTGTGCGGGCAGCCGGGTGAGACATCATCCAAATGTTTGTACTGAAAGTTTTTTCTTGAGAGCAAAAGGAGGATTGATCTCGAGATTTCTTCTAACATTGTATTACCAATTCACGTAACATAAAATAAGTGGACAATAACGTTAATATTTCACAAAGGGAACTGTTATTAGTACTCCAAAAATTTCATTCTACACTCCTCACAAATGTATTTTTCTTTCTAATTATAGAAAGTTTGGAGTGCCAAATGAGATTTTTGAAGTGTTAATAATAATTTTCTTCACAAAAGTATAAGATTAATATATATATATATAACATTAATGAATAAATAAATTTATTATAACTGAACTAATAACACTTACACTGAAAATTTCTTCTCCTTTGGGTTATAAGTAGCTTGTACTAATCTTTTGGGGAAAAGACAAGTTGTCCTTTTCTTATTTTTCTCTTCCCCTCATCTCCTGCACAGTGCACATGAAGATTTGTCCAAGATTCCTGCTCACCCAAGAACATATTTTAGAATCCTTAAAAAAACCCACTATATTACTCATGATATAAGTACACAATAACATCATCAAATTACATAAACCCCAAAAAAGAAGGGGAGGTTGTGTATTTGTCCCTTAGCTAAGCTAGTAGTAGTACTACTGCATCACACACCAGATAGCTGAGGACAAAAGAAAAGTAAAAAACTGGTTTCTTGAAAACGAAACTACAAGCATTGCTTTATTTATAAGGAAAACTAAAGAAAATGGTTTGACAATTTTGAATTTTAACGATAAAGATAAAATAAAGGATAAAGTAAATAGTACCAAATTTGACTTTTTAGTGTAAAAATATGATTTTTCGTTAAAATAAATAGTACCGCATGCTTTTCGTTATAACTCCCTTATTTCTAGGCACTCCATTTCAAGCTTCTGAACTGCAAAATTTGACTAAACAAAGAAGAAAGTTTGCATCTCTCTAAAATTGGTGAAGTGGGTTTGCAGCCATTGAGGGGTTTGCAAGGGGGGGGAGAGAGAGAGAGAGAGAGAGAGAGAGAGAGAGAGAGATAGGAGCTAGAGAGAGATGGGTAGTTATGTAGAGGATGGAGTTCCTCATGAAGCAAGGCAGCAATCAAATGTTGATGTAGAGGATGGAGTTCCTCATGGAGTTCCTCTAAGCCAGTAGTAATTAATCTCTCTCTGTTTTATTAATCTCAACATGTTTATGCAAAACTGGAAAATGGCAAAGATTAAAATAGACATGGAGTTGTGAATTTTTTTCATGTTTTGATGTATGAATATGCATTTTATATGTAAAAATTGTATATGCAATTGCCAAAAATGTGTTCTTGAACAGATGTCAAAGAGAGAGAGAGGATTGAGAGCCATGAAAATTTAATCAGTCTAAAACACAAGATTCTACCTTTCGAATCTCTATGTTTTATTAATCTCAACATGTTTTTGCAGAACTGGTAATGTCAAAGCTGGATTAAGATTTGATAGAATGATGAAGTTTCCAAGTTTTGATGTATTCTTCACTTTTTTGAAATGTTTCTTAAGTTTAAAGAAATGGGATTTATTTATTTTTAGCAAATCTTTTAAGAACAAGCAGTTTTTGCAAATTTTAACCTTCAATGTTGCCAATTTTTTGTTGATGCATCAGATGATGAAGTGAATGACAACCCAATAGAGCAAGTGAGGCTAACAGTTCCAATAACCGATGACCCTTCACAGCCGACCTTAACGTTTCGAACATGGGTTCTTGGGATCATTTCATGCTCTGTTCTTGCTTTTGTCAACCAGTTTTTCGGGTACCGCCAGAATCCACTCTACGTTTCCTCAGTCTCGGCGCAAATTCTTGTCCTGCCTGTGGGGAAGCTGATGGCTGCTACCCTTCCTGTGAATCCAATCCCGTTTCCGTTTACAAATTGGTCTTTTTCGCTGAATCCGGGGCCTTTCAACTTGAAAGAACATGTGCTGATCACCATCTTTGCCAACTCTGCATCGAACAGCGTTTACGCTGTCGGCATCATCACGATTGTCATGGCTTTCTACCCCAGACAATTGCATCCTGCAACTGCCTTCTTGTTAGCACAAACCACTCAGGTAAATTTAGACACCAATTGCTAATTTGTGAGTTGTGACCACTGTTCTAAAAATCCTGCTTAGGCCCCGCTTAGGCGCTAAGTGCTAGGCGGCTGGCCACCGCATGATTAATCCCTAAGCATTTGAAAATTGAGAAAGGGCACCCATGCCTACTTAGACACCGCCTAGTTCGTCCAGATCCGCTTAGGCCGCGATTCTCACTTAGATAGAAAATAGAAAATTTTTATTTTGCATTATGTTATAATATTTTATAATCTATATGTTTTTATATTGTGTAATTTATATATCTCAATGCAATTATGTATTTTTTTAAGTATAAGCTGCCACTTATTTATACGATATATAATAAATTTACTTAATTTTACCTAGGCGCTTAGGCCCTAGCCCACTGCCCGACTGGTGCCTAGTTTCTTTTAGAACCTAGGTTGTGACTACTGTTGTTTGATAAATGTGTGAGTTTTTGTGTCGTGAAATTCATGCGTTCGGAATGTGAAACCCTTCAGATGCTTGGGTATGGATGGGCTGGCATTTTCAGAAAATACCTTGTTGACTCTCCTTACATGTGGTGGCCTTCAAATCTTGTTCAAGTCTCTCTTTTCAGGTATTTTTATTGAATTTTTTTTCCACTTAAAACCGAATAGCATTTCTTCAATTTTTCTGTAAATAATGGAAGAATTTAATGATTTGAATGGCAGGGCATTGCACGAAAAGGAGAAGAGGCCGAAGGGAGGCCGGACTAGGCTGCAGTTCTTCTTCATGGTTTTCATCTGCAGCTTTGCTTACTACATTGTTCCGAGTTTTCTTTTCCCCTCCATTTCCGCTTTCTCCTTTGTTTACTGGATATGGAAGGACTCCATCACCGCGCAACAGATTGGTTCCGGCATTCATGGGCTTGGCATTGGCTCATTCGGCTTTGATTGGTCTACTGTTGCAAGTTTCTTAGGCAGCCCCTTAGCCACTCCTGGATTTGCGACCATTAACATGTTAATTGGTGTTGTATTGATTGTTTACGTTGTCACCCCCATTGCCTACTGGAACAACGCATACGAAGCTCAAAAGTTTCCAATCTTTACGTCACACACTTTCGATTCCAGTGGCCAGAGCTATAACATTTCCAGAGTTCTAGATCAGAAAAATTTCGATATTAACATGGTAGGGTATAACGGTTACAGTAAACTCTATCTTAGCACCTTCTTTGCCTTCACTTATGGGCTGAGCTTTGCCACTCTGACGGCTACTATTTCGCACGTTGCTCTCTTCCATGGAAGGTAACTAAGCGGATTTCAACATCAGTTTTAAACTCAACTGAGCAAATATTTCTTTACATCTAAACTTGTACATTTTTTTTTCATGTGACATGTATACATGAACAGAACGATCTGGAAGATGTGGAAAAAGACAACTAGTGCAGTGAAAGATCAAATCGGTGACATCCTGTTTAGGCCCAAAATATCAGTTTGGGCCGAATTAGAATTGTTCTCGGCTCGGAAAGTTCTATTTGGAGGCTTGTGGGTTATTTAGCCCATGGGCCGAGATCGGCCAGGTCTGGTCAGGAAGAGTGCTGTTTGGATAAAGGCGAAGCAGGCAGAGTCCTACGGATAGCATGAATCCTGATGCATTAAGGGGTCTCGGCAAGGATGAGGTTGACAAAGATGGAAGAGATGTGTGCGGCATGATAAAGGCTAGGTTCAAAGTCCTGATTGGAGAAGGATTAATCGAGGTAGTTTTGGATCAGAATAAGGAGTCCTAATCCAAGTGTGACTTGGACTTGATTGCAGAGACGCTCCTATAAATACAGAGGCAGTGGCACCATTCAGGGTCTCTCCAACTCAACACACAAATCTGCCCTGCGCAAACCCTCGCTCTACGCAAAACCTCTCAACAACCTTGAGATTATTATTTTCCTTTTCGCCAACACACCTTCAGTTTGGATAAACAGCACTGTGAAGGCAACCGGTGGTATCTTCAGTTTGGATAAACAGCACTATCGCCGTAGAATCAGCCGACCGCGGAGCACCTTCAGTTTGGATAAACAGCACTGCGAAGGGGCCGACTGGTTACCTATCCAAGTCTCGGTCGAGAAGGATTTTCGAATCCTTATTGGCAGAGGTCATCTCATCAGCCTTCTCGGCGAAGTGAGGTGTTACAGTTTATTAGGGCTCGGCACATTGAACGCCGAGTTGTCGTATGATTGGATACTCACAAGTGGGCTTTAGAGTTCGGCATTCTGACGGTCGAACCACATTCACCATCAAGACGTACATCAGCTTTGAGTATTTGTGCGCTTGCACTTTAGTGTCGATTCGGCGTGAGTTTACTCTGACGAACACCATCACTGTGACCGAATCCGACGACAACGATCTATGAACTTCGCATATTTAGTAGCCTTGTCTTCAGGTTTTAGAATCCGAGAGCCGAGTCAAGTTCCTTCGTCGACCGCAATCGCAAGACGTAGAAGTCAGCAACGCAACCAACGCAACGTCAATAAATTTTACTCCTCGGTCGACGAGTTGGCACGCCCCGCACACAACCGAAGGACTTAGTTAGCTTATTAGTTACTCGGCCTGCGCGCCATGTAGGCTTGGTAGTTTTTAGGGTCAACATTTTGCCACGCCCGGTGGGACCCAATGCTAAAACCACGAAGTTCATGCCAATTTAGACATGATCAGTCAAGAAGAAAACAGTTATGGGAAAATCAACGACTGATTTGTCAGTACCGCAGACACAAAACCCCATTGTTACCGTAACACCAGAGTCGGCAAGCACGACACGCCGAGAAAATGAAGCTGGTCTCGGCGGTCAGCCTCGCAATGCAGAGGCTCTTAGCAAAACCGTATGCATTTTCAATGAGGTGGTAGTAGAGGACTGCGATGAAGATGATGGTGAAAGCGCTGATCCACCAACAAGGTCGTTTCTCCGAAGACGGCTAGATGAACAATCTCGGCAAGTTGAACAGGTATTCAGCCGAGGAATAGACAATCTGCGCGACGTAATAAGCAGTACTAGTGAAACATACACCATATTGCTTGAAATGCTGGTACATAAGATCTGTGAAGAAAAACCCTCCGATCATTTTCGGCAATTGCCACCAAGGAATGATCATTTACCAGTAGTACGGGCCGAGCCAGTGCCTGCTCGGCTCAAGTCAATTGACCTGGAAAAGAAAGGGGGATCAAACAGTAGAGCGGATGGATCTGACCAAAAAGTAGAAGCAACATCCATCGATGCGACCGAGATCCAGAGGTTGAGCGATTCGGCCTTGAAAAAGGGGCCGAAATTCCCAAAATTCATCCACCCGTACCCTGCTTACGTCGAAGAATTTGAATATCCCAAAGGTTTTAAAATCCCAGATTTCAGTCCGTTTGCCAGAGAGTCGTCTTTGTCTTCGTTAGAATATGTGGCCCGGTTCACCGCTCAATGTGGCAACGTTAATAACGATTTCCATAAACTGCGGCTATTCAACTTCTCATTGACAGGCTCGGCCTTTGCGTGGTACATCAATCTCCCACCAAACTCCATCCAGAGCTGGGAGGAGTTGGCCAAAAAATTTCATGAGCAATTCTATCGACCGGGGATGGAAATGTCGGTTTCATCATTAGCTAAGATGGCTCAAGCATCAAATGAGTCGCCAATAGATTACTTTACCAGGTTTAAGTCAGCAAGAAATTGGTGCCGAGTACCCCTTCCTGAAGTCGAATTTGTTAGACTAGCTTTGAATGGGCTGGACATGGAGTACAAGAAGAAATTCCTAGGGGCAAACTTCCGAGACATGTATGAATTAGCTCAACACATGGAGCAATATGACTACCTACTCCGAGAAGAAAAAGTCTCAAAGTCTCCATCCTGAGGAACCATCTATAAAAACCCCACGGTTAGCTATGCCTCGACTGAATCTGAAGAGTATGCTAATATTGATGCAGCCGAGACAGTCATCGATAAACCGTATGTTTGCAAAGCAATGACGTACGCCAATCCCAAGGATGTAAAAACTCGCTCGGCCACCGAAGAATCTACCACCAAAACATCAAAGGTTTATACTTTCGACATCACTAAGGCTGACGCCATCTTCGACCAACTGTTGCTGGCCAAGATCATCAAGCTTCGGCCTGGGCATAATATTCCTAAGGCCGAAGAATTGAAAGGAAGAACATATTGCAAGTACCATAACTCGAATAAACATACGACAAACAACTGTGTCATATTTCGAGATACCGTCCAAAGCTGGATCGACAACGGCAAACTTAAGTTTCCAGACAAGAAAATGAGCGTTGATACCGACCTGTTTCCTACGGCGACGGATAATATGGTAGATGCCCGTCTACCTAGAGACAAAGGGAAAGAGAAGGTCGAGCCCGTCTCAGTGCAACACTTTCGAACGAAAAGTTCTCAGCCACGGCTCAAGATAAATTTATTTTCGAACGAGCCACCCGAGGTTCTTTCAAGACCGGCCATCATCCAACCTATGACAAACTCCAGCGCCGAGGAAGAAGATATATTAGTGATTCTTTGCAGTCGGTGTAAGACAAACGTCGATGCAGTGCCAAACAGAAGGCTGTTTCAAGTTAAGACAGACTCGGCCGCAACACCTCAGAAGACACTTAGTGCGAGCCAGTGCCAGGGAGTTTTCGACAGACTCGGCCCCAAAACGTCGCCGACCGAACTACCCCCAGTTAGACGGCGCCTCGACTTCGATGCGCCATTTTATAACGAGGATTATTACGCACGAAGTTCTAGCAGCTCGAACTCATCGGCAAAGTGGAAAACCTTCAAACCTCTGGAACCGCGTGATCAACGTTGGTACACCTATCATTCCCCTAAAGGTGTGTACACTGCACTATCCAAATCACAGAAGCGTCGACGCTAAAGAATGGACTGCATGGCTCGCCGACAAGCAGCTTAGGAAACTTCGGCCCCCAAGTAGCAGCCGAAGAACAAAACTAGCAGTGATGACGAGCGACAACCCCCGACCATCATCACAGAGTTGCACCAAAAAAGACAAGTGATCAATCCTAACGTGGAAACCATATTTGAGGAGGCTGATAAGCGAATCAAACTTCTCCTTCGACCCGGGGAAATGAAGGCGCGCCTTAAACAGTTGAAGGCGGAAGCCGAGAGCAAACTCCCCCCGCTACCTATACAGGAGCCTTTGATCAGGGTTAGACGGAACCTGCATCCACCATTCCTCAGAGAGGCATTGGAGTATATGCGAGAGTTTCACAAGAAGCATTCGGCCAACGATCTATACGGTTTGCTGAAAGCATGCCAAGATACGATTGATCTCGTTCTGGCCTGTCCTGATGCCGAGTGAATTAGTCAAAAGAATTCGGACCTAGGGCTGAAAGCTAGGTTCTAGCACATACGAGAGGCTCGAGTCCTCGGCTTTGACGTCGACCCATATACCGATATCGAGACAAGCGAGCTCCCCTTTTCTCTAGAAGATCTCCAGCACTTGCGATACCATTTCGAAGTTTTTTCGGCCGTTTCTCTTTTCGGCCTTACGGCCGATGAGACGCAGCGTGTGGAACGCTTAGATGCCTACCTAGACATCAGGGACGCCCGCATTATGTATCAAGAGCAGGCTCGCGGCACAACGCAAGTCCTAGACCCTGTTATGGTTCCCAATAAGCCTGTGCCCCTCGACCAATAGAAGGAAGTCCTTCAAGACGCCTTGCAAGAACATACATCGGCAACGGTCGATGAGGTTAACCCAAAAACTATCCATGACAGGAGTCCGGAGGAGAAAAGCCTGGCAAACGAAGGACCGTCAGAGATGGGAGATAACGGGCCGATGGGTCCTTCGGTCCTCGACAACATGGAAATCAATATGGTCCATGTTCTGTCTGCAGATTTTCAACCACGCACGTCCCAACCTAACTTCCTAGACGGTGACGCAGTGGCCGATGAGGCTACCCAGGCCGACTTCGTGCTCCCTGCCGAAGTCAAGTTATCGACAAAAGAAGATAACCTCAAGGCAGCTCTCGCCGAATTATTTCCTCATTCGTCATCGGCTAATCTCCATCACCTAAAGCCGTTATATGTTACGGCCTATATCGAGGGATACCCAGTGTCCAAAATTTTCGTTGACTGCGGAGCAACGGTCAATATCATGCCTGTGACAATCATGAGGGCGTTACGTCGTTCTAACGACGAGCTCATTCCATCAGGGATTACCATGAGCAATTTCGTTGGTGACAAATCCCAAACCAAGGGAGTTCTCCTATTAGAGGTAACCGTCGCAGGTCGCAACCACATGACCGCTTTCTTTATAGTTGACTCCAAAACTGAGTACAATGAGTTGCTCGAACGAGATTGGATTCACCAAACCAGTTGTATCCCTTCATCGCTATATCAAGTTCTCATCTTTTGGGATGGCAAAACAGTCTTGGTTCACCCAGCCGATTCTTAGCCATTCGAAGCTAACATGATCCAAGCGCGATGCTACGACGATCATGTCGGATACATCATGTTACACGGTCTTAACGAAGAAGGTCGGCCAACGCTGATTTCTGTTCAGAAGACCATCGAGGTTGGCGTCGAAACCGTTCACCAGGATTTGACGAGGCTCGGATTGGCCAACTTCATCCCCGACCCTGATGTCTGACGCCAGTCAGACCGCACGCCGAGCCGCAGTTTCATCAACCATGGAACGGTTGCTGGCTCATTGGTACGCTATCTCCCAACAGCCGGATTCAGGCGTCAACCTCGTGGAATTCCTCGCTGAATGCGACAATGGCCATGTTCTCTCTCTCGACAAAATCCAGGCTGCCCTGGCCGAACTCGAGGATAGCCGGCCCCAAGTCAAAGACCCATTGGACGAAATAAATGTGGGAACGGCCGATAACCCTAGGTCATTGTTCATCAGTGCTCTGTTACCCCAGCATACTAAGACCGAACTCTGCAAGTTGCTTGGCGAATTTATGGATTGTTTCGCTTGGAGTTATCACGAGATGCCTGGCCTTGACCGAACCCTCGTTGAGCATGAATTACGCATCAAACCTGGTTGCAAGCCTTTTCGCCAACCTCCTCGACGGTTCTCAACCAAAGTTCAACTCGGCATAAAAGAAGAACAGGTTCTACTTTTAAACGACGGGTTTATTCGAACTGCCCGATATGTCGAATAGTTGGCAAATATCGTGCCGGTGCTGAAGAAAAGCGGTGCCTTACGCATTTGTATTGATTTTCGTAATTTGAATCTGGCAACTCCCAATGATGAATATCCCATGCAAATCTCAAATTTGTTGATTGACGCCGCAGCTACTCATGACATGATGTCTTTCATGGATGGCCATGCCGGTTATAACCAGATCTTTATCGTCGAAGCCGATGTTCATAAAACTGTGTTTCGTTGCCCGGGGGCACTTGGAACATTCGAGTGGGTGGTTATGCCATTCGGCCTTAAAAATGCTAGGGCCACATACCAGCGTGCTATGAACGCCATCTTCCATGACTTGATTGGCACAATAGTTGATGTGTACATCGATGACGTGGTGGTTAAATCGAAAAGCCGCCGAACACATCTAGATGATCTTCGGCAAGCTTTCCTTCGCATGCGATGACATAATCTGAAGATGAACCCGGCTAAGTGCGCCTTCGGCGTATCGGCCGGTAACTTCTTAGGTTTCCTTATGCATTATCGAGGAATTGAGGTGGACGAAAACAAGGCACGCGCAATCATTGCTACCCCGCCCCCAACGACAAAGAAGCAATTGCAGTCCTTACTCGGCAAGATAAATTTTCTCCGCCGTTTTATATCTAATTCGGCGGGAAAAATGAAGGCGTTCTCTACGCTTTTGAAATTGAAAGACTCGGATCAGTTTGAGTGGGACGAAGAGCATCAAGCGGCTTTTACACAGATCAAGGTTTCCCTCACCACGCCACCGGTTCTCATACCACATCGGCGTGGTAAGCCTCTAAAGTTGTATATTTCAGCGGCCGAAGAGTCTATTGGCTACCTCCTCGCTCAAGACAAGAAGGCCGGCCGCGAACAAGCTATCTTTTATCTCAGTCGGGGTCTGAATGCGCCTGAGATCAATTATTCACCTGTCGAGAAACTTTGCTTGGCTTTGTTCTTCGCCACTACAAAACTCCGCCATTACATGCTTCCGTCAGTCACGCAAGTCATCGCCCAAACCGATGTTATCCGTTACATGCTAACACGGCCTATAGTAAAAGGCTGAATCGGGAAATGGACAATGGCGTTGTCAGAGTTCAGTTTGCAGTACGTGCCTCAGAAAGCCGTTAAAGGCCAAGCTTTAGCCGATTTTTTGGCCCCACATCCCTCCCCATATGGTGTCGGGGGCAATGACGTCGAAATCGGCATGGTTGAAGCACGCGATAACTACTGGACAATGTACTTTGATGGGTCTAATACCTCAGACTCGGCTGGTGTTGGCATCGTCATTCAATCGCCTAGCCACTATCGCTGGTCTTTTTCTCTTCAGCTCGATTTCAATTGTACGAATAATCAAGCCGAATATGAAGCTCTTATCATCGGCCTTCATGTCCTCCATGACTTACGAGCGACCCGTGTCCTCGTCCTCGGTGATTCCGAACTTGTGATTAACCAACTCAATGGGTCTTTTCGATGCATGAGTTGTACTCTGGCACCCTATCACATGATTGCCAGCTATTTGGCCGAGTCCTTCGACAGCATCACGTTTGAACACATTTCCCGGGTTCATAATACCGACGTAGACGAACTGGCCCAAATCGCTTACGGAGCACAACTCCTGGGGGGCAAGCTAGGCCGGGAAATACCTGTGTTACGACGACTATACCCAGCCTTGGTTAATCAGCAGGTCATCCGATGCGATAACGTGATACGCACAAGAGCCATGTCATTACCTTCGTTGTTGGACCGACAAGACCCTATAAATGTTTGCGCAGTTGAGGCAATGCCAGATGATTGGAGGAAGCCTATCATGCGATATCTCGATAATCCTAATAGCAAACACGACCGCAAGACAAGGGTTCGCGCCACGAATTATGTCATGTATCAAAATGAATTATACCGAAAATGCGAGGATGAACTACTATTATTATGTCTCGGCCCCCAAGAAGCTGCTCGAGCAATCACGGAAGTTCATGAAGGAATTTACGGATCTCATCAGTCGGGCCGGAAAATGCAATGGTTGCTTCGACGGCATGGTTATTTTTGGCCAAGCATATTAAAAGATTGCATTGAGTTTGCACGGGGATGTGTGCAATGCCAAATTCATGGTCCCATACAAAGAGTCCAGGCCGAATCACTGCACTCGGTCACTAAACCATGGCCATTTAGAGGATGGACTATGGACGTAATTGGCAAAATCACGCCGTCCTCCGGGGCTGCCAAGCATGCATGGATACTTATGGCGACCGATTACTTTACCAAGTGGGTCGAGGCAAAATCGTATGCCGAATTAACTTCTAAAGAGGTTTGCGACTTTGTGGAAGAACACATCGTGACCAGATTCGGGATACCAGAAACCATCATAACTGACAATGGCACGATCTTTACAGCCGAGAGGTTTAAAGAGTATGTAGCGAATCTAAAAATTCGGCTTGAACAGTCCACGCCGTACTATCCACAGGCAAACAGACAGGCTGAAGCAAGTAATAAGGTGATGATCGGTATTCTTGAGAAAATAATAGGGGAAAGGCCTGGCATGTGGCATTTGAAGTTGAATGAGGCTTTATGGGCTTATCGAACATCGCTTCGGTCCGCGACTGGGACAACTCCGTACGCACTAACCTACGGGCACGACGCAATGCTACCAGTCGAATTAAGCATAAATTCGTTGCGAATAATCGAGCAAAGTAATTTGTTCAACGCCGAATATAGTCAGTCTATGAGGCAAGAGTTAGAGGATTTGGAAGAAGCGCGGCTTGATGCATACAATTTATTGGTAGCACAGAAAGAGATTGCCGAACGAGCCTACAACCAACGGGTTAGACAGAAAACATTCGGTGAAGGAGATTTAGTTTGGCAAACTGTGTTGCCTATGGGAATTAAAGATCCTAGATCGGCAAATGGTCACCGAATTAGGAAGGACCGTTCATCATTTATAAAGTGCTCGGCAAGGGGGCATATCACCTTAAAGATCGAGCCGGCGCAGTTCACAAGTTACCAATCAATGGGAAATTTTTAAAGAAATACTATCCGACTGGTTTGGGAGATGCGAGAATGAAAGTTCTTATTAAAAAATTGTCAAAAAGTACAGCTTGAGCTGGTCGGTCAGTACATAAGTAAGTTTAGGGTGACAGGGGAAGAAGAGTTTCAAGCACGGCCTTCAGCTCCAGCCACCTCACTTCGCCCATAGTGACCTTGGCTTGACGGATCCTCTTATCCATTTTGAGCTGTTCGACCCACTTCACGCTAGCCGCATAGTCGGTCAGGCAGGATTTGCCACCCAGCTCAAAATCCTTCGCGAGTTCAGAAGCCACGGCCAATCTCCGTTTTTGAAGCTCAATGATCTGACGGTCCAGGTCGGCCAGAGCGTCTTTCTTTGCTTTCATGGCTTCAACTTTTGGGCGGAGAGCTTCGAGAACGCCCGACGCGGCCTTCAAGTCGTCTTCGGCTCAAAAAGCTTTCTCAAAAATGCCGAAGAATTCTCGAGTCTGCTCCAAGGTCGAAGATGCCCGAGTAATAGCTTTAGGGCTCAACTGACCATTAACCGCAAGGTCATTGAGGCATTCACCGACGGAGTCAAGGCCCTTGCGTTCGAGAACCTGGGAGGCCGAAAATGACAGAAGCTCTTGCAGCTTGACGAGAGAAGATGAGTCGGCCGAGGACCCAATCGTGGTTGCTGAAAGGGCCAGCAGTTCCCGATGCTGCTGAGAGGAGAGCGTCGAATTCGACTTCCCACAAAGGCTACACGAAACAGAAAGGTCAGAACATATCGAATCATCAGACAATCAATTAAGAAGGAAATTTTAGACCTGCTGAGAAGAGACTTCGGCCATGTCTGCTGGATCGTTGCTCGAACCCAAAGAGCTCAATGGCCGAGCCTAGTGTTTTAGACTACTTCTCAATTCACGCGACCGATGAAGGTTATCTACATTTGATGGCCACTAAGGTGGCCAAGAGATATAGATAACGCCTTTCGGCGTATAAAATTTTTGGTGAAAGGAGAACGCGGGCACCTGACATTTAGTATTTTCTAGTTTAGCGTTCCAAGCCAGAAGATTGATAAAAGAATAGTGAGGAGGGTGCTTACATAGGCGGAGGTGGCTTCCCGAGGAGGGATGCCGAGGTCTTGATCTTGTGGGTAGATCGGCGTTTCTGCCGTTGCTTTAGGCTCGGCGGCAAGGCCTTCCCCATGTGCAACTGCGGAAGGATCGACCTAGCCGACCGTTTCAACTGTTGCAGGAAGCTCGACCCGGACAGCCGCCTCGACCGTCGGAGGATGACTATTGGGGTGGTTGTCACTCTCATCATCCTGAAATAAAGGTTGTTAAAATTGCTCGAAGTTGTTCGAGGAAGAAGGAATTAACAACCGCATCGTTATACCTCCATGATGATCGCCGACTGTCTTGGAGCCTTGGAAAGGGTTCTTCTCGTCGCTGGGGTTGCCCCTTCCAAGACAGGGGCCGCGACCGATTTAGAAGTGGCCGTTCTCTCAACCGACGAAGAAGCAACCGGTTCGACCGGGGTTGGAGATGCCGTACCCTTGGCTAGCTGTGTAGCTGCCAGCTCAGCCGTGACTTGTGGCTCAGATCGAGCCTCTGGTGCTTGGCCAGTTTGGGCCCGCCGGACGACCACCTCGGTGCCGTGGAGGGAGAGACGTCAGCCGTGGCTGATCTTGTCGTTTGGCTATCAACGACTTGGATCTCCCGTTCCCCTTTCTTTTCCAATTTCTTGACATGCTTAGAGGGTTGAGGGGCCACGGCTGCTGTCGAGGTCTCCTGTCGAGGTCGTTTGCTTAGCTTGGAGGAGGGAATTGATTTTTTCTTCGCCACAACGGCAGCCATCACCTCTACTCTCTTCGGCGCTCGGCTGCCTGGGAAAAGATAAGAGCGAGTCAGTAAAATTATGATGATTTCTCTCAAAAGCAAAGTAAAAATAGCCGTATACCTTGGGCCGCTTCTTTAGGCGGGAGAGCCGGGGTCTTATTCGGACGATCGCCGAAGAGCCTGCTTGTGATATCTTCGACCGGTGCGCCAAAGAATTGTTGAGTGCACTCTTCCCACCAGTCGTCGAAGGTGTCAGTGCTGAGGGATTCAGGGACGACCGGTCGAAGGCGAAGTTTCTGGCACCGTTCTTGAAATTCCCTCTTCGCGTCTTTGCATTCATTTTCCGATGAGCCAGAGAGGCGTCATCGGCTCAAAAGAGTGCGAGAGGAGAGAAGGGGGACCGGGCAGCCTTGAAGGTAGCCGAGTTGCCGGGCGGTGAAGTTTGGATGATAGACCTCCCAGCTGGCTCAGCGGGCGTCACAGCCAAGGGGAAGGTTCCGGGCAAGCACGAACGATCCCCAAGATTGACGGAGGTCGGCATCCTCCTCCGTGCTCCAAGCTGACGAAGGGAGCATGACCGACGAGGGGTATTCCCGACGACGGCAGATCAGAAATTCATCGTCAGAGAGGGCATCGAGGGTAAAGAGGTATTTGAATACTTCCTCGGCCTTATGCAGGGGTGCTGGTTGAGAAGCCAGTTGAGGACCAAGTGCCTCGGTGGGCAAGAAGTTGGCGATTTCTGGCCGAAGGGGGACAAAGTAAACCTGCAGCTAGAGCTGGAAGACCCAGAGAGGACCGCTCTGGTGTGGGTCGACCTTGTGAAGGGTCATCTCGGCCAGGCAGCGGAAGATGTGAGCGAGGATCGTCGGGCTAATAGCCAAAGTGTGGCCGCTAGCCAGAACCTCAGCCACTGGCATGTTCTCGACAAGACACTTGTTTGACTTGGTACAACAGATGTATTTGTTGTACCAATAGAAGAGGAAGGCCTCGTGCTCTCCTTCTTGCAAATCATCGTCCCTTCGGCCGGCGAAATGGAGGTAGAGGGTGTTGTAGTTGAAGAAGTTCTTGTGGAGTTTTTGAACCTCTTCCTTCGAAGATGTTTGACCTTCGCCGCTCAAAATCTCGAGGGCCCGCTTGTCGAAAAACGCTTTCAGGTCAAGATTCGACGGGTACCCGGAGAGGGCGGCATCGATTGGAATGCCAGATGGGGAGGTCCCCAAAAGGGCCGTAACTTCAAGGATGGTGGGATTGACGGGGCCGAGTGGGATGACCAGGGTGTTGGTAGCTGAGCACCAAAGGCTTGTGGCGGCTATGAGGAGCTCTTTGTCCATAACTATCTTTAGTGATGAGAGGCAGATGACGTCATAAATGCCGAGTGTTTTCCACTGCTCGTCAAAACCTTTTCCATCTGCTCGACCCAGGCCGCCCAGGTTGTAATGGTCGAGGGCCAGGAGCCTTGAGGTTTTGCCGAGCTCCATCTTGACCACTCAAAGCCTTGTAGCAGAAATTTCAGGCTCTCGACTTTGAAAATTTCGGTAATTAGGGACGGTACGGCCGCTTTGAAAAGAAGACCGAGGATCTGATGGGGGGTGTTCATATCGCATTCGAAGCGAATGGTTTTGATGGCACAATGATCGACAATTTTCTCGCATTTCTTGCATTAGAGAGCTGGGAGGTGAAGGTAGCCATTGCTAATAGTCGGAAGGTTTCTGGAAAAAAGGATTTCTGGTTTGGAATTTGAGGGCAAGGATCTGGGAGAAAAAGGGTTTTTCTGGTGTTTTGGGAGTGAGAGCAAGAGATTTCAGAAAATTGGAAAGTGTAAAGGTGCAAATGAAGGAGTTCTGATATTTATAGGGTCCTTAGAGGAAGATCAGTCGTTCTAGAATTCGAAATAAAAGGGAAATTAGTCGAAAAGTCTCTAATCATTATGAATATCTGGAGAATCCAGGTAAAGAGACCGAGTTTCTTGATGCACGTTTGCGTGTGGCGGCGAGTTTTATGGAAAAGACATTTTGATGCTCGCACGATCGTCAGGTTAATTAAGAGTCTGCGGATCGAGGTCCAATGATTACGCTTGGTAAGAGATTCGACGGTTTAGTGAACCGCACGCTTCAGGCGTCATTATTGGGAGCAGTTATGGCAGAAGACGCCACGTAGTGAGATGGTTGGCAGAAAAAAGATCGTGCAATCGTGCTTCATAAATGCTCCTTGGAAATCGAGGACTGAAATTATGAAAAGATTCGCTTCTTCAAGGTCAGGGTTCGGCCGGTAGATCTCCCAACCGAAGACCTTAGAAGCGAGGGGGCAATGTTTAGGCCCAAAATATCAGTTTGGGCCAAATTAGAATTGTTCTCGACCCGGAAAGTTCTATTTGGAGGCTTGTGGGTTATTTAGCCTATGGGCCGAGATCGGCCAGGTCTGGTCAGGAAGAGTGCTGTTTGGATAAAGGCGAAGCAGGCAGAGTCCTACGGATAGCATGAATCCTGATGCATTAAGGGGTCTCGGCAAGGATGAGGTTGACAAAGATGTAAGAGATGTGTGCGGCATGATAAAGGCTAGGTTCAAAGTCCTGATTGGAGAAGGATTAATCGAGGTAGTTTTGGATCAGAATAAGGAGTCCTAATCCAAGTATAACTTGGACTTGATTGCAGAGAGGCTCCTATAAATAAAGAGGCAGTGGCACCATTCAGGGTCTCTCCAACTCAACACACAAATCTGCCACGCGCAAACCCTCGCTCTACGTGAAACCTCTCAACAACCTTGAGATTATTATTTTCCTTTTCGCCAACACACCTTTTGTTTGGATAAACAGCACCGTGAAGGCAGCCGGTGGTATCTTCAGTTTCGATAAACAGCACTATCGCCGTAGAATCAGCCGACCGCGGAGCACCTTCAGTTTGGATAAACAGCACTGCGAAGGGGCGGACTGGTTACTTATCCAAGTCTCGGTCGAGAAGGATTTTCGAATCCTTATTGGCAGAGGTCATCTCATCAGCCTTCTCGGCGAAGTGAGGTGTTACAGTTTATTAGGGCTCGGCACATTGAACGCCGAGTTGTCGTATGATTGGATACTCATAAGTGGGCTTTAAAGTTCGGCATTCTGACGACCGAACCACATTCACCATCAAGACGTATATCCGCTTTGAGTATTTGTGCCCTTAGACTTTAGTGTCGATTCGGCGTGAGTTTACTCTGACGAACACCATCACTGTGACCGAATCCGACGACAACGATCTGTGAACTTCGCACTTGTCTTCAGGCTTTAGAATCCGAGAGTCGAGTCAAGTTCCTTCCTCGGCCGCAATCGCAAGACGCAGAAGTCAGCAGCGCAACCAACACAACGTCAACAAATTTTACTCCTCGGCCGAGCTCGGCCGACGAGTTGGCACGCCCCGCACACAACCGAATGACGTAGTTAACTTATTAGTTACTCGGCCTGCGCACCACGTAGGCTTGGTAGTTTTTAGGGTCAGCACATCCATACCCGACTGATGAAGAAGAACTATGATTCAGTGCCTCAATGGTGGTTTCAAATCATCCTTGTTTATATGGTTGCTCTTGCTGTCTTTAGTTATGAAGGTTTAGGAAAACAGCTCCAACTTCCATGGTGGGGAGTTTTAATGGCTTGCGGCATTGCCCTATTCTTCACCTTACCTATCACCATTATTCAAGCCACAACAAACCAGGCACGTCCATAACACACGGACAAATCATTTGTATGCATCAAACAGAAGAAGAAAATGTTAATTATGAACAATATAATCAGAGCACACCACATACCTTTGTTGCACATTTTCTTCGAAGCGTGTCATATTAAGTTCTGATTTCTCATTTGATTATGTTTGTTCTGCAGCAACCGGGGCTTAATGTGATCACAGAGCTAATTATCGGGTACATTTATCCTGGGAGGCCTCTTGCTAATGTGGTTTTCAAGACCTATGGATATATCAGCATGTCACAGGCACTCATGTTTCTTAGTGACTTCAAATTAGGCCACTATATGAAGATCCCTCCTAAGTCCATGTTTGTTGTGCAGGTAATTTAATTACGTTTATCGCATTAACTAACGGTTGGTTTGATAACCATTTCATTTTTCAGCTCTCAAACGGGCCGTAATTGTTCATATTTGTGACATAACTAGTTACTTGTACCTATTTTTACCCTTATCTACTTCTTCAGTTAGTTGGAACGCTTGTAGCTTCAAGTGTCTACTTTGGCACATCCTGGTGGCTTCTCACAAGCATCGAGGACATCTGCGATCCATCAAAGCTGCTAGATGGAAGTCCGTGGACATGCCCTGGTAACGACGTGTTCTACAATGCTTCGATCATATGGAGGATCATAGGCCCACTCAGGATGTTCGGCAGCAAAGGTGTCTACCCGGAAATGAACTCATTCTTCCTCATTGGCTTGCTTGCACCCGTTCCGATTTGGTTCCTCTCCAAAAAGTTCCCCAACCAAAAGCGGATTAAGCTCATAAACATGCCGATCATTCTGGGGGAAACGGGCATGATGCCGCCTGCTAGGGCTGTGAACTATTTGACATGGCTTTCGGTTGGGATTTTCTTCAACTTCTTTGTGTACCGAAAGTACAAGGGGTGGTGGGCTAGGCATAATTACATTATATCTGCCGCTTTGGATGCTGGTGTGGCCTTCACAGCAGTTCTTCTGTATTTCACCCTTCAATCCAAGGATATAACGGGGCCCGGCTGGTAGGGTCTCCTAGCAGATGACCATTGTCAGCCGGCCACGTGCCCCACGACGTCAGGTGTAGTTGCCGAAGATTGTCTGGTTCGCTAAGATATGATTTGGAAATCAAAACCCTAAACCCCAAACATGTGACAATGTAATATTGCAAAACCATATATAGGCCAGTTCTGGCAGATTGGTGAAGAAAGATATGAATCTGTACAGTTAATTGAACAAATTTGGGTTTAGTTTTCATAATTTGAAACTAGTGAATGTAAACATGCTTTAATTTTGAAATAAGCAGCACATAACTGATAATTACCGGATAGTGTAACAACACAACATTATTAAGTACGAACCAACCAAATAATGGGCTAGCAACTCAAATGGTCAGTAGAATTCACGCCTAAACTCGAGGTCTAGTATTCAGTTTCACTCTCTTCAAATCGTTACGGGCAACATTTTGTTATGCATAGTACTTAAGAAATATACATGCTGACGTCATTAATGCCAAGTTTACGTTATGTCAAAACTTTTTCGGTCAGATGCATATAAGATTTTTTCAACGTTACATATGTGTTTTCCAAATTTTGATTTTTGTGTTTTTGACCAATACCTTCATTACAAAGAGTTTTAGGCTGAACCAGATTTTAGGCCTAAATAACGGTTTTTTGAAAGAGCGTTGCTATTTGGAGCACAATTTTTTCTCACCACTATCTCCGCTGGTCAGATCTCGAATAGAGGAGGTGACACCAATTGCATTGAGTGATGCTCAACTCTATAAAAGCTCGTCAACAAGATGATCAGTAAATGTACTTCAAATAATTTGATTCTTGGAAAATGAAAGGATCAAGAATTCAACCTAAGTGTGTGCACTACAGAAACTAGTATACATAAAACTGGTGTGAGAGGCTTTGTTATTCGTTTGAAAGAGATACAGCTACAAACTCACCCAACAATGTCGATGCCACTCTCAGCCGTGGCAGCCGAGCCTGAAGCGGCCGAGTCCCCAGCAGACGGAGCGTTACTTTCCCTTTTCCCTTGAAATTGGACCAAATCGTGCGACAAAGGGAGAAAGCGGAGAACACCGTGAAAGCGAGCCAGAGGCGGTGAGCGCCGAATCCTGGCGGTGCGATCAGAGTAATCGGAACTTGCTCCGAAGGCCGAGGTACAAGAGACCGGTCCACCTGGGCCGCCATGACCAGCCGATCACCAGGCCAATCTGTTTTGGTTATCGAGGGTTTTACGGAGAACTCCATCAGATCGGACAACATTTCCTCCATCCTGCCTAAGACCCAGATTTTCCGATGAAGTATTACTTTCCCGAGAAAACGGGCGCTCAAGAAAACGGAATCACATCGGCGTTCAGTTATCCAATCCCTTTCTCTCTTTCCCTACTCTCTCCGTATCTGATTGGAATTGGGGAAAGACGGAAGAAAAATTCTGGAGAGAGAACGAGAGATTCAGGTGGTTGTTAGACGGTACGGTAACATGACGTGGCAAGATTGGGACTGTTGATGGAGGCTGAGCTGGGTGTGAGTTGTGTTTTCGTATGTGATTCTTTCGGCGTGTGGATTTTCTCGTATGCGGATTTATCGGGAGGTTGGGACATGTGCGAAAGGGAGAGTAGGAGAGGGAGAGGGTTGAGGAGGTTGAAGGGCCATGTGAAAATTAGATAACTGGGGTGGTTCTAGGTGGGTGGTGGGGGCGCGATTCTGGGTTTGGGATGGTTCTGGTTTTGGGTTGGGAGAAGATGGGAGCGGGAAAGAAGGGTGGGGGGGATAAAGGGTCGGTTCCTTATGCTAAAAAAAATTATTAAATGATTTTATTTTTTAGTTTTTAATATTTTATTAATTTTTTTATTAAAGAGAGGGCCCGTCTCAAGCCGCGTCACTATTTAACAGAAGAATTGAGAGACAAACTGACAGAAGGTATGAAATTGTAACAAATTCGTAAAATGAGGCATGTCATTGAAATGTTTTAAAGATGGGGTATGAAACTGTGACTGGCCCAATAGTTGAGGTAGTTTTATGTAATTTACCCTATTATTATAGTAGTTGCATTGACTATTTGGTGAGGCTGAGCTTTGGTGCAATAGAAACGTTACTTCTTTGTGATTGAAAGATTATGAATTTGAATCGTAGAGCAGTTTCTTTGTAAAACAAAAGTAAGATTGAGTACAATACATATTCTTCTTCTGGATCTTAGCAAAGCGGGAAGCATTGTTATCTTAATGTAGCCTTTTATTGACTGTGAAGTACAGTTGCACATTTGGACCGTAAAAAAAAACGAGAGGAAATAGATGGTCCTAGGTTGGCAGGCGTGGAGAGATTCTTGGTGGTGGAATCTGGCGGAACCAAATCCATCAAAACTGAGCCCACTAATCAATGAATCCGGGCTGTTGAAATTTGATCCAACAGCTACAATTATTATAACTTTTAGGAGAGTCCTGTTTGTAGCCGTTGGATCAAATTTCAACCGTCCATATTCATTGATTAGTTAGCTCAGTTTTAAAGGATCCAGATGAGATCATATGGCCAACTAGTCCAATAATGGTATGACTAGAAATAAATAATCGAAGATAATGAAAACCCTTAAGTTGTACGGCTCGTCCAACACTGTAAGTATAGTATTCAAATTCATATTCATAAAATAGAGCACTCACCTCACACATCCTCCATCACTAAAAATATAAAATTCATGAATAAAACATTTAATTATTACAACTTTATAAGTGGGGAAAGGGATCCTCTCCGATCCTTTCCACCAAATCCATCAAATCAACCAATCCAGACCCTTGAAATTTGATCAAACAGTTAAAAATAAAGGACCCTTTAAAAGTTATAATAACTTTAGCTGTTGGACTAAATTTCAAGGGCCTGGATAGGTTGATTGAGTGGATTTGGTGGAAAGGATCTATTTTCCTATAAGTGGGGTCCGAAAGTTGTAGATGAGATTAAAAAGAGACAACTTTAATTTAATTTATAGGGTCAATATCAGTTTATTACCCTCAAGTTTCGTGGTTTTCAACATTTAGTACATCAATTTTTTTTCATCCCAGAGTCATACCTAAAGTGTGACATCCCACATCGCCCAGGGGAGTGATCCTTAAATGTATATTCACATCCCTACCTAGCACGAGGCCTTTTTGGAGCTCAATGGCTTCGGGTTCCGTAGGAATTTCGAAGTTAAGCGAGAAGAGGGCCAGAGCACTCCCAGGATGGGTGACCCACTGGGAAGTTGCTCGTGAGTTCCCAAAAACAAAACCGTGAGGGCGTGGTCGGGGTCCAAAGCGGACAATATCGTGTTACGGTGGTGGAGCAGGTCCGGGAAGTGATCTACCCCGGGCCGGGATGTGACATAAAGTGTTAATTTTGGGACAGTCTCATATATCCGTCAGTCAAACTGTTAATTCTCCCGTTAAGTGATGATGTGGCGCCCATGTGGACAATGACTGGGCACCACGTGTCATTAAAAAATATTTAAATAATTAATTTAAAAAAAAAAAAAAGCCCATTCCTTCTCCCCTCCGAGCCCCTAACCCAGAAGAAGAAGAAGAAGCCCTGCCCCCAACCAAGAAGAAGAAGAAGAAGGAAGGAAAAAAAAAAAAAAGCAGCCCAAACCCAGTTCGTCCCCCCTCCCCAAACATCCCCCACATCCCTAAACCTGCAAGAAGAAGAAGAAGAAGAAGGAAGAAACAGATCCCAAAAACCTACAAAAAGAAGATGAAGAAGAAGAAGGAAGGCAAAAAAAAAAAAAAAAGGCAGCAGCCCAAACCCAGTTCGTCCCCTCCTCCCCCCCCCCCCCCCCCCAACCCACCCCACCCCCAAAAACCTGCAACAACAAGAACAAGGAAGAAGAAAAAAAAAAAAAAAAAAAGCAGCCCAAAACCATTTTTTTGGGATTTTCAGTGTGGGTGAATTTCGAATATACTTTGAGATGGGGAGTTTGAGTTTGAGATGATTTTTGGTCTGGTTTTGTGGTAGATCTCCATTAATCTGGAAATGACGAACTGGGTTTTTTTTTTTTTTCCCCTTCTTCTTCTTCTTTTGGGTTGGGGCGCAGGGGAAGAAGGGATGGGTTTTTTTTTTTTTTTTTAAATTTTTATTTAATTAATTATTTTAATATTTTAATGACACGTGTCACCCAGTCATTGTCTACATGGGCGCCATGTCATCACTTAACGGGAGAATTAACAGTTTGACTAACGGATGTATGAGATTGTCCCAAAATTAACACTTTAGGTATGATTCTGGGATGAAAAAAAATTGATGTACTAAATGTTGAAAACCACGAAACTTGAGAGCAGTAAATTGATATTAACCCTAATTTATAATACATGGTAACTTTGGTAATGTATTTTGATGTTGAGTGCAATAAGATGAACATATTATTCTGATCAACCGGTTCAATTCACGCGTATTATGTTTTATGAATGTTTAAAAATTGTCGTGTGGATGGCTCTTAGTTTAAGAAGCATGCATCAAGTGGGAAAAAAAAAAAAAAAGAATTGCACCAAGAACATGGTGGAGTTTTATCGAATTTCCTTTCTGCATTAATTTTTCAGATTAGAGTTGATGAACAATCTAATACAATTTAATTATTGTTTAATGTCTTGATATGGTCCCTAGGTATAGTGATATAATTTTCAACTTGCTAGTAAGTGTATGAGGTCTTAAACTTAACCCTCATAAATGTCGAATTTGATATTAAGATTATGCTGAGTTAGTCCAACTCCACTCTTATTATATGGAAATGAGACGTTTTAAAGTGACATGGCTAGGGCTCATGGTCATGGGCCCTTGTTCTAAAGGTCTGAAATCAATTGTTCTCCAGGATGAATAATGCCAAGAAAGGGTGAACATAGCGTTGACTATACTATCTAATGGTCTTTATGACACAATCAATAATTCGATTCATTTTCAATTAGGCCTTGCTCTAGCCTCTTTGGGAGTTCTCCATCATAATTATAATCATAATTATTGTGATGAAACATCCACAATAATTAGTCTGGGGCAGTTTATTTGTGAAAATCTATGTATAGCCAAAAAATGATCACACCTAAAATCGGGGCAAGTTATAATACAACTCCAAGGGTTGAATATAGTATCTACATTTCGATCTCAATTTAACTTGTACTTGATTTAGGGCTTTTGCAAAGTCATGTATATGTGACTATCTAGTGTGAACAAGTGTGAATTTATTTCTTTTTACAATACGACATTATATTTAGAGAATGCTACGAAGATTAAATTTGTAAATAAAATTTTGAAAACTTAATGACATAGAAGTTGATGATTGAATTATTACTTAAGTTTTGATAAACACGTGCATTTCTATTAATGACACATTTATTTAGTTTACAAATTAGTCTAGTTTAATTTGTAGAGAAAAGATTCAAATTCGTGCACAAAGTGATGATCACAATGCTCTGATCAAATGCTCTAACAAACATTTTGCACATGCAAACTATTTATTTCAATGGGAACAAATTTTTAACTTTTTTTTTTATGATTGAACAATATTGAAATACACAAAAATTTGAAGTTTGTCATAACCACATAATTTTAGACGTAAACACCGGGTCAACATGAATTTATAAGTCATCAACTCTCTTAAATACGAATTTGTAAAATCATCATAGAGACGGATTGAAGGCTTACTTCCAACAACACCGATATTGTTCACAACTTAGTAATTACCACTTGTACATTTGTCAGGTGTGAGGTTTTATCACAAAAGGCTTGGTATTAGTTGGAGTGAGGTTAGAATATTTGAACTTCTTTTCTCAAAGACATGGTCAATGTGTGATATTTCAACACACTCACTCACGTGGGATCCAATTAGTAGGTCACACGTGAGAGATCCACACATCAACAACCATATGGAGCCAAAGGGACTCACCCTACACGCGGGACCAAAAGACCCACCATTATCGTGACGGGCCAAGCAGACCCGCCTATCATGTGGCAGTACTGATACCATGTAAAATTATCAGAAAGACGAGCCGAATGACCACTTTCAATAACACCGATATTATTTCCAATTTGGTAATTACCCCCTGCACAATTCGTCAGGTGTGAGGTTTATCACAAAATACCTCGATATTAATTGAAATGAAATTTAAGATATTTGAACTTTTTTTTCTCAAAGATACGATCGTATATCCGACTTAACTAAATAATGTCATGAAGGAACTCTTTCTCATTTGATTTAATAAAATTTTCTCGTACCTTCGAGTTGCATCAAGAAAAAAATATCCAAAATCATTCCCATATTCCAATCATGGGCAAGAGTCTTCAACTTCTGATTTGTTAGCAATTTCGAAAGAGATTGGGCACATGGACCACAGACATCACTCGTTTTCTCACTTCTATAGAATATCATGTCTGTCATGCATGGATGACCAAGACCCATCGTAATCTCTATATAAAACACCCATATTCTTATTCCTTTTTACTCCTTTATTTTATGGGTTATAATAAATATTAAATAACTTGGATGCTTTTTTTTTTTCTTTGATCCACATGCTACATTTTTTTCTTTAAAAAATGATTCAAAATGGACCAGTTGATTATTTCGCCATGACAACCATCTTTTTGAGAGTCAGAAAAACTCATGGGCATTTCAACATTCTCCTGACTACCATCCTATGATTAACTAACGTCATAAATCGAACCTAAAACATGTCGTGTGAAGTACAAACTTAGAATTCGTTCCCAATTACTAAGTCATCCTGATTGTTGATCCACATGTTACTTTTGGCTTTTTTGTTTATAACTTATAAAATACCGGAATCGGATCCCCTCCGGATCCACCAAAACTGAGCCCACTAATAAATGAATCCGGGCCGTTGAAATTTGATCCAACGGCTACAATTATTATAACTTTTAGGGAGGTCCTATTTGTAGCCGTTGGATCAAATTTTAACGGTCCGAATTCATTGATTAGGGGGCTCAGTTTTAAAGGATCAGGAGGGGATCCGGTTTCTAAAATACCAACCCTCTTCTGTAGGGCTCAAATCCCCAAGCTTAATCTTGTTCTCTAGGATCTGAGAATAAAAAATAATATAGAGGTTTTTTGAAAACGATGAATGAGGATCTTCTTTGGATTTTCTATGTGAAGATCCTAGGAATTTTTAAATCTTGTCCGTTTATCGTACATTATGCTATCAATAATTATTTTCAATATTTTTATTTAAAATTTAACATGAACAGTATCTGATGAAAATTGGCCTAATGATGCACGATGAATGGATACAATTTGAGGATCTCCGGGATCCTCATAAAGAGATGCGAAGAGGATCCTCATTCGAAAACGATTATTTTCAAGTCCCTTTCCGTTATTAAGGCGGATGTATTCAATTGGGAATTGGAGAGATTTTAATGGATTTTTATAGAGTTAAATTGATTTGTAGAGATTTTATGTAAAATTTTGATTCATCTCCCTCGAAATCTCATGTGAGATGTGAGATTTGTGGATGCTTAAAATACACTACAAAATCACTCTAATTCCCTCTAATTCCTTAACTTTTTGAAATTCTTTAAAATCAAATTCTAATTGAATATACCTGGAATGTTATAATTTTTTTAAAATCCTAATTGAATACACTCAGATTTCTAAGGATTTTAATAAACTATCTTAAAATTCTGATTGAATACATATTGAATTTCAGAGAATCATTTAAAATTCTGATTGATTATCCCTAAATTTATTAAAAGAATTAAATTTTCTCAAAATCTCAATTGAATACAGCCCTCTAAATTTCCCCCTCTCTTTTATTCAATTGCGTCGTGAATATAATATAAAGGTTTTTAAAGGGTTGAAAACGTTTATATTCAAATCCCTTTCCGTTATTTATTTTCCTCCTCTCTTTTCTTCAATTGTGTCGTGACTCATGAAGATTAGTCGATACAGTGAGGGATGGAGTTGACATTTTTGTCTCTTATTAGAGCATCTATGAGTGGATACAGTGAGGGATGGATTGACATTTTTGTCTCTTATTAGAGCATCTATGAGTGGATACAGTGAGGGATGGATTGACATTTTTGTCTCTTATTACAGCATCTTCATAACAATAAAAGAAAAAAGAAAAAAAGAAATAGGATGCATACATAAATAAGGAACGAATTTGTGACATTATTTTTTTGCACAATTTTTAACACAAGTGTTTGTGAGGCTCATTCCGAAATGTTTTTTAATGATCTGACCCATCAATCTTTAAGATTTTTTCTCGAAGATCATGTCTATCAAAAATCACCCAAATCTAAAATCATATGACTGTTAGATAAGAGTTTAGGTTTCTTTATAGAACCGTATTCGTCTATTTTCTTCACTACGAATGAATGTCTTAATAATTTTAAATTTATCTAATTTTTTATAAGGATAATCTATGAATAATATTCTGAAAGATAAATGGTTTGAACTGTTAAAATACATTAGGAAGTGAGTCTTATAAAAACTCTGTGTTAAAAGTTGTGTAAAAAAACATATCAAGGATCCGTCCCAATAAATAATGCAGAAAGATATTCTCTGATGTACGAAGATAGAAAATTGGCGTGGTACGTGAAGGATGGGGTTTCTCTAGCCAAGTTGCGGCGAGGGAAGGTTTCTTCAATCCAAACCTTGAAATAATTAGTAATAAGTCCAAATGGCACCAAGGGGTAGGATAAAGATTTCATCCGGATTCAAATTGTGGGGATCCTAGAGATCCTCACATCTTAATTATTCATCGTGTATCGTGCAATAAAAAATTATTTGATTTTTTTTTTTTAAAATTAAACACAAATAGTACCTGACGAAAACTAACTATACGATGTACGATGAACGACATGTTATTTTTCAAATTATAGCCCTTTTAAGTTATCTTGTTGATGGTGACCATCATGGCAGATTGGTAAATATAAATCTGAATAGCTGTCACTTAATACTACGGTTTAGTAATATTCTTCTTCACTAATAAATAACAAGTTTTAGATTCAAATCTCGTAGATAGCGAGTTCAATATTCATAATAATAATAATAAACATGTATAGTTTTTATTTTCTTGAATGAAAATTTATATTGCTGTTCTCATTATTAATAATAATAATAATAATAATAATAATAATAATAATAATTTAATGACCAACCTTGACACTGAACTAGGCTTGTTTGAGATTACTTTTATAGGAAATGCTTTGGTTAGAAGTGTTTTGTTGGAAGAATGCCGATTGCATGTAAAAAAATTAAGTTCTGTATGTAGAAACACTTCAACTTCAAAGTGCTTTCGAAAGAAGGTTTTAGGTGCTTCATTAGAAACCGTTTATATGACTCTTTTGTAAAACGCAATTAACACCTCATTAATCCGTGTACTTTTAAACATGTCCTTGGTAATTAAATACGCATCATTCATAAAATTTACACTCAAGATCCTGAAAATTGGAAGTCAATATACTAAATAGTAGTTCTTTACTTTAGTTAATACTCCAAGTTAAAGTTGTATATAGTGAATTAGTTTACTTTAATTTAAATAAAATAATTTATTTATACATTATTTGAAGCTACTGAATGTCACAGTGGTTAAAAAATGAAGTAAAGTGGCATTATTTATTTAAGGAAAACTAATGAAATGTGGTTTTTCGTTAAAAGTTGCATTATTCATTTAATGAAAACTAACTAAAGGTAAAAATGTGGATTTTCATTAAAAATAAACAGTAACGAAAATATTTCGTTAAAACTTCCTTATTATTTAATGTATTTCTAGATAAAGTATCACAATCCCCTTCCCTTCCCATGTGTGATGGAATCATGGGCAAGAAAGCTTCCACGTTTTAATATTCACACCTCACATTTCAATTCTCCAACCATAGTAACCCTAATTATTATTTGCCTACCACCACGGGGTGATTTAATAAGGCTAAATCGCTAAAATGGTCTCTGAGATTTGCATAACTCATCACTTTGGTCCTTGAGATTCCAAATCGATAAAAGTGGTCCCTGAGATTGTCCACCATCCATTATTTTGGTCATTCCGTTAAAAACTCCGTTAAGTGTCCTGAAGCTCTTGACCGGAAGTTTGGGCAATTTTCAAAGCTTCGTAACTCAATCGTTTCTTAACCAAATTTTTCCCATAATATATCAAAATGAAGATAGGAAAGTGTAGAATAAGATTATACCTATTTTGAAGCCCAATGGTTGCCAGAGATGGCCGGAAAATAGCCTCAAAGTTGACTGTTCCGAGTGAAAACTTGAAAACTCGTCAGAAACTGTGTAAACTTTAAACGTTCATAACTTCTTCAATACTCAACGAAATCAAGTGATTCAGAAACGAAAATCATACTTCTCGACGAGACAAAGATAACGGTACCTTTTTTTATGGTTAAATCGCAATGGTTTGGCCGGAAAACAGTTTGAAAGTGGCTATCTTGGTCTCGAGTTAGCCACTTTCGAGCCGTTTTCTGGCCAAAAAGGGCGATTTAGCCATCAGAAAAGGTACCATTCTCTTCGTCTCATCGAGAAGTATGATTTTCATTTTTGAATCACTTGATTTCATTGAGTATTGAAGAAGTTATGAACGTTTAAAGTTTAAAAAGTTTCCGGCTAGTTTTCAAGTTTTCACTCGGACCAGTCAACTTTTTGGCTATGTTCCGGCCATCTCCGGCAACCATTGGGCTTCAAAATGGTATAATCTTATTCTACACTTTCCTATCTTCATTTTGATATATTATGGGTCGAATTTGGTTAAGAAACGATTGAGTTACGAAGCTTTGAAAATTGCCCAAACTTCCGGCCAAAAGCTCCGGGACACTTAACAGAGTTTTTAACGGGAAAGACTAAAATGATGGATGCTGGACAATCTCAGGGACCACTTTTATCGATTTGGAATCTCATGTACCAAAGTGATGAGTTATGCAAATCTCAAGGACCATTTTGGCGATTTACCCGATTTAGTAATTAGGGACAAATTTCAAACAACATGTTATAAATTCGATTCTTAGCACTAATAAATCATACAGTGGTGCTAGAAAAGGCTCAAATAATTTTGTAAGTCTTTCTAGCCCTAAAAAAGGTAAGACTGTGATGACTAAATCACGAGCTGATCCTTTTAAAACATTATTATTTGTCATCTTCCAAAACTATTTACTTACATCACTTGACTTGGAAGTTATAACAGCTCTCAATTAGTCCCATAATAATTTCAATTTTCCAACCACCTCTAATTTTAATTTTGCCTTTTTAATTACACTTAGCTGTCATCCCCCAAGATTGGAGTCCATATCTACCACTCACTGTCAGCACACAAGCCTCCTCCGTTTCCACATACTATCTTATCTTTCACATGAATTATTTTTGGACGAAATCAGTAGTTTTCCTTGCAGACAGATCCAAGATCCTAAAATTCATTTTTTTAAATTCTTTCTCAAGGACAAGTTTTTTAGCGTGACAGTTACACTATAACATGAGACTAGTATTCAGTGAGACTATCGCATTACGACACAAAGGATAGAGACCATAAGTCACTGGGTGGTGAGACCTGATATAGGGGAGTGACCATTTTTTTTGTTTGTGCGTCGGGCGAGACATGATCCAAATGTTTGTACTGAAAGTTTTTTCTTGAGAGCAAAAGGAGGATTGACCTCGAGATTTCTTCTAACATTGTATTACCAATTCACGTAACATAAAATAAGTGGACAATAACGTTAATATTTCACAAAGGGAACTATTATTAATATTAGCACTCCAAAAATCTCATTCTACACTCCACTACTCACAAGTGTATTTTTCTTTCTAATTATAAAAAGTTTGGAGTGCCAAATGAGATTTTTGGAGAGCTAATAACAATTCCCTTCACAAAAGTATAAAATTAATATATATATATATATATAACATTAATGAATAAATAAATTTATTATAACTGAACTAATAACACTTACACTGAAAATTTCTTCTCCTTTGGGTTATAAGTAGTTTGTACTAATCTTTGGGGGGAAAGACAAGTTGTCCTTTTCTTATTTTTCTCTTTCCCTCATATCCTGCACAGTGCACATGAAGATTTGTCCAAGATTCCTGCTCACCCAAGAACATATTTTAGAATCCTTAAAAAAACCCACTATATGCAACTCCATTTTACAGGTCAAATTACTCATGATATAAGTACACAATAACACCCATCAAATTACATAAACCCCAAAAAAGAAGGGGAGGTTGTGTATTTGTCCCTTAGCTAAGCTAGTAGTAGTACTACTGCATCACACACCAGAGAGCTGAGGGCAAAAGAAAAGTAAAAAACTGGTTTCTTGAAAAAGAAACTACCAGCATTGCTTTATTTCTAGGCACCCCATTTCAAGCTTGTGAACAGCAAAATTTGACCAAACAAAGAAGAAAGTTTGCATCTCTTTAAAATTGGTGATGTGGGTTTGCAGCCATTGAGGGGTTTGCAAGGGGAGGGGGAGGGAGAGAGAGAGAGAGAGAGAAAGAGATAGGAGCTAGAGAGAGATGGGTAGTTATGTAGAGGATGGAGTTCCTCATGAAGCAAGGCAGCAATCAAATGTTGATGTAATTGGTAAGTCCCTCTAAGCCAGTAGTAATTAATCTCTCTCTGTTTTATTAATCTCAACATGTTTATGCAAAACTGGAAAATGGCAAAGATTAAAATAGACATGGAGTTGTGAATTTTTTTTCATGTTTTGATGTATGAATATGCATTTTATATGTAAAAATTCTATATGCAATTGCCAAAAATGTGTTCTTGAACAGATGTCAAAGAGAGAGAGGATTGAGAGCCATGAAAATTTAATCAGTCTAAAGCACAAGATTCTACCTTTCGAATCTCTATGTTATATTAATCTCAACATGTTTATGCAGAACTGCTAATGTCAAAGCTGGATTAAGATTTGATAGAATTATGAACTTTCCAAGTTTTGATGTATTCTTCACTTTTTTGAAATGTTTCTTAAGTTTAAAGAAATGGGATTTATTTATTTTTAGCAAATCTTTTAAGAACAAGCAGTTTTTGCAAATTTTAATCTGCAATGTTGCCAATTTTTTGTTGATGCATCAGCTGATGAAGTGAATGACAACCCAATAGAGCAAGTGAGGCTAACAGTTCCAATAACCGATGACCCTTCACAGCCGACCTTGACGTTTCGAACATGGGTTCTTGGGATCATTTCATGCTCTGTTCTTGCTTTTGTCAACCAGTTTTTTGGGTACCGCCAGAATCAACTCTACGTTTCTTCAGTCTCGGCGCAAATTCTTGTCCTGCCTGTGGGGAAGCTGATGGCTGCTACCCTTCCGGTGAATCCAATCCGGTTCCCGTTTACAAATTGGTCTTTTTCGCTGAATCCAGGGCCTTTCAACTTGAAGGAACATGTGCTGATCACCATCTTTGCCAACTCTGGTTCGAACAGCGTTTACGCTGTTGGCATCATCACGATTGTCATGGCTTTCTACCACAGACAATTGCATCCTGCAGCTGCCTTCTTGTTAGCACAAACCACTCAGGTAAATTTAGACACCAATTGCTAATTTGTGAGTTGTGACCACTGTTCTAAAAATCCTGCTTAGGCCCCGCTTAGGCGCTAGGTGCTCGGCGGCTGGCCACCGCATGATTAATCCCTAAGCATTTGAAAATTGAGAAAGGGCACCCATGCCTACTTAGACACCGCCTAGTTCGTCCAGATCCGTTTAGGCCGCGATTCTCACTTAGATAGAAAATAGATAACTTCTATTTTGCATTATGTTATAATACTTTATAATCTATATGTTTTTATATTGCGTAATTTATGTATCTCAATGCAATTATGTATTTTTTTAAGTATAAGCTGTCACTTATTTATACGATATACAATAAATTTACTTAATTCTACCTAGGCGCTTAGGCCCTAGCCCACTGCCCGACTGGTGCCTAGTTTCTTTTAGAACCTAGGTTGTGACTACTGTTGTTTGATAAATGTGTGAGTTTTTGTGTCGTGAAATTCATGCGTTCGGAATGTGAAACCCTTCAGATGCTTGGGTATGGATGGGCTGGCATTTTCAGAAAATACCTTGTTGACTCTCCTTACATGTGGTGGCCTTCAAATCTTGTTCAAGTCTCTCTTTTCAGGTATTTTTATTGAATTTTTTTTCCACTTAAATCCGAATAGCATTTCTTCAATTTTTTCTGTAAATAATGGAAGAATTTAATGATTTGAATGGCAGGGCATTGCACGAAAAGGAGAAGAGGCCGAAGGGAGGCCGGACTAGGCTGCAGTTCTTCTTCATGGTTTTCATCTGCAGCTTTGCTTACTACATTGTTCCGAGTTTTCTTTTCCCCTCCATTTCCGCTTTCTCCTTTGTTTGCTGGATATGGAAGGACTCCATCACCGCGCAACAGATTGGTTCCGGCATTCATGGGCTTGGCATTGGCTCATTCGGCTTTGATTGGTCTACTGTTGCAAGTTTCTTAGGCAGCCCCTTAGCCACTCCTGGATTTACGACCATTAACATCTTAATTGGTTTTGTATTGATTGTTTACGTTGTCACCCCCATTGCCTACTGGAACAACGCATACGAAGCTCAAAAGTTTCCAATCTTTACGTCACACACTTTCGATTCCAGTGGCCAGAGCTATAACATTTCCAGAGTTCTAGATCAGAAAAATTTCGATATTAACATGGTAGGGTATAACGGTTACAGTAAACTCTATCTCAGCACCTTCTTTGCCTTCACTTATGGGCTGAGCTTTGCCACTCTGACGGCTACTATTTCGCACGTTGCTCTCTTCCATGGAAGGTAACTAAGCGGATTTCGACATCAGTTTTAAACTCAACTGAGCAAATATTTCTTTCACTCTGAACTTGTACATTTTTTTTTCATGTGACATGTATACATGAACAGAACGATCTGGAAGATGTGGAAAAAGACAACTAGTGCAGTGAAAGATCAAATCGGTGACATCCATACCCGACTGATGAAGAACTATGATTCAGTGCCTCAATGGTGGTTTCAAATCATCCTTGTTTCTATGGTTGCTCTTGCTGTCTTTAGTTGTGAAGGTTTCGGAAAACAGCTCCAACTTCCATGGTGGGGAGTTTTAATGGCTTGCGGCATTGCCCTATTCTTCACCTTACCTATCGGCATTATTCAAGCCACAACAAACCAGGTACATCCATAACACACGGACAAATCATTTGTATGCATCAAACAGAAGAAAATGTTAATTATGAACGATATAATCAGAGTACACCACATACCTTTGTTGCACATTTTCTTCGAAGCGTGTCATATTAAGTTCTGATTTCTCATTTGATTCTGTTTGTTCTGCAGCAACCGGGGCTTAATGTGATCACAGAGCTAATTATCGGGTACATTTATCCTGGGAGGCCTCTTGCTAATGTGGCTTTCAAGACCTATGGATATATCAGCATGTCACAGGCACTCATGTTTCTTGGTGACTTCAAATTAGGCCACTATATGAAGATCCCTCCTAAGTCCATGTTTGTTGTGCAGGTAATTTAATTACGTTTATCACATTAACTAACGGTTGGTTTGATAACCATTTCATTTTTCAGCTCTCAAACGGGCCCTAATTGTTCATATTTGTGACATAACTAGTTACTTGTACCTATTTTTACCTTTATCTGCTTCTTCAGTTAGTTGGAACGCTAGTAGCTTCAAGTGTCTACTTTGGCACATCCTGGTGGCTTCTCACAAGCATCGAGTACATCTGCGATCCATCGAAGCTGCCGGACGGAAGTCCGTGGACATGCCCTGGTGACGACGTGTTCTACAATGCTTCGATCATATGGGGGGTCATAGGCCCACTCAGGATGTTCGGCAGCAAAGGTGTCTACCCGGAAATGAACTGGTTCTTCCTCATTGGCTTGCTTGCACCCGTTCCGATTTGGTTCCTCTCCAAAAAGTTCCCCAACCAGAAGTGGATTAAGCTCATAAACATGCCGATCATTCTGGGGGCAACGGGCATGATGCCGCCTGCTAGGGCTGTGAACTATTTGACATGGCTTTCGGTTGGGATTTTCTTCAACTTCTTTGTGTACCGAAAGTACAAGGGGTGGTGGGCTAGGCATAATTACATTCTATCTGCTGCTTTGGATGCTGGTGTGGCCTTCACAGCAATTCTTCTGTATTTCAACCTTCAATCCAAGGATATAACGGGGCCCGGCTGGTGGGGTCTCCAAGCGGATGACCATTGTCCGCTGGCCACGTGCCCCACGGCGCCAGGTGTAGTTGCCGAAGACTGTCCGGTTCGCTAAGATATGATTTGGAAATCAAAACCCTAAACCCCAAACATGTGACAATGTAATATTGCAAAACCATGTATAGGCCAGTTCTGGCAGATTGGCAAAGAAAGATATGAATCTGTACAGTTAATTGAACAAATTTGGCTTTAGTTTTCATAATTTGAAACTAGTGAATGTAAACATGCTTTAATTTTGAAATAAGCAGCACATAACTGATAATTACCAGATAGTGTAACGACACAACATTATTAAGTACGAACCAACCAAATAATGGGTGGTAGGATTAAATGCACACCACAAAGTAACACACAAATGTCCTATTGATTTTCCTTATTAATACTAAGATTTGTCAATTGTAGCATATGAAAATAAGGGTCTTTCCCGCAGAAGATTGTTTTATCTAACTACTTAAAATGTCACAAAAACTGGTTTGCTGTCCCTACTGACCAGCCACCGAAAAATATTTATTAGACAGACTTACACTTATCTAAAGTCTACGAAATTTTATATGAAGATACTAGACACACAGAGCTACACTCATAAAAAATTTTGGGATTTTTGGAGTTGATTTGCTATTTAAATTAAATTGAACAAAAGCAGGACAGAAACAGATTTTAAGTAGTTCACAAATTAAGAAAAACGAGTTAGGGGAATTGGTATCCACCACCAAATAATCATGAAAACATGTTATGTTTCATTCAAATTCCTTTTATTTCCGGATGAAGATGCTCAAGTTGGCTCAATGTTAGAACTCAACCTATTACTCTTTCTTACATAGTATGTTAAGAGAATGACGTTTTCAACTTAACTTAGTCCCTAGCATGCAATCTAGAATGGCGTGTTCATAGATTTAACAAGTAGAAATCATTAAGAACGAAAAGAGTTTGAGTCATCACAAGGCATCGTAAGTACTGGCGTTGTCTTACTTATCCTAGAAATTGGTTCACATGTTAATCGCAATTAACAAGTACTACTCTAGAACATACGTAGGTCCTCATTTGACAAGGGCAGGCACACACATATTCATAGCATTAGAATCCTAGATATGCTTACTAAGTATGCATCCGTAGAAAACACATAAAGAATTCATCAATGAGACAAGTAGTGAAGTAATTTTCATCCTTTCATAGTAGTAATTCAACAAAATGTCATAACAAACTTGCAATCATATTTGGGGCTTCAAAACAGCCCCTAACTTCTAAAAATTAGTTACACATAATCCTTAAATAAAACCAAAAGAAAGACATGAGTTTGAGAAGATAAAACCGAAAGAAGAGAATGCCAAGATTTCCTCCTTCCTTTCCTTCCTTCCTTTACGCAGCAGCCTTGCCTTTTTTTTCCTTCCGTTTTTTTTTCTATCTTATTTCTTCTAAATTCCTCTCCCCCTTGCCGCTGCAACCTGCAGCCTTTATGCCCCTGCTTGCTGCCCCATTTCTGCTCCATAACTCCCCCACTAATAGCCATTTTGTGATGACAATAAGTGAGAGGAAATGGTAAAACAATTGTAACTCTTTAGGTAGTCTTTATGCCAATTACTCCCTCTTAATCCTCATCTTTAATTCCATTTCCTCTGATATTTGAATAGGTGTCAGCTGGTTTGTTCTTGGCTGCATCAGTTTTGGCTGCTAGTTTTATTGGGTTTATTGCTTTCAATGCTTTTTTGTCAGTTACAAACTGCTCAGCACCTTGTGCACCTTTCAGTGTTAAAACGGTCATAACTTCTTCTAGAAAAATGATATTAGGAATCCACGAAATGCACCAGAAAATAGACATCCATAGCTTTCTAAGAATATAAGGCACATTCTCTAATTCATTCTGAGCTGTTCGTAACTTGCTTCCAAAATCAGCTGATGTGCACAGGCAGTTTTGACGAATTTGTTACTTAAAATCCCACTTGTGCTATTTTTCTTTTCTTAGCTTGACAAGTCCTACAAAACACAAAAACAAAGTAAATAGCTCAAAAATATAAGGAACTAACTAAGAAAAGATAAGTGAATTTGATGTAATATATATATATATATATATAAATGAGCTTATCAATGGGCTAGCAACTCAAATGGTCAGTAAAATTCACGCCTAAACTCGAGGTCTAGTATTCAGTTTCACTCTCTTCAAATCGTTACGGGCAACATTTTGTTATGCATAGTACTTAAGAAATATACATGTTGACGTCATTAATGCCAAGTTTACTTCATGTCAAAACTTTTTAGGTCAGATGCATATAAGAATTTTTCAACGTTACATATATGTTTTCCAAATTTAAATTTTCGTGTTTTTGACCAATACCTTCATTACAAAGAGTTTTAGGCTGAACCAGATTTTAGGCCTAAATAACGGTTTTTTGAAAGAGCATTGCTATTTGGAGCACAATTTTTTCTCACCATTATCTCCGCCGGTCAGATCTCGAATAGAAGAAGTGACACCAACTGCATTGAGTGATTCTCAACTTTATAAAAGCTCGTGAACAAGATGATCAGTAAATGTACTTCAAATAATTTGATTCTTGGAAAATGAAAGGATCAAGAATTCAACCTAAGTGTGTGCACTACAGAAACTAGCATACATAAAACTGGTGTGAGAGGCTTTGTTATTCGTTTGAAAGAGATACAGCCAGAAACTCACCCAACAATGTCGGTGCCGCTCTCAGCCGTGGCAGCCGAACCTGAAGCGGCCGAGTCCCCAGCAGACGGAGCGCTACTTTCCCTTTTCCCTTGAAATTGGACCAAATCGTGCGGCAAAGGGAGAAATCGGAGAGCATCGTGAAAGCTAGCCAGAGGCGGCGAGCGCCGAACCCCGGCGGCACGATCAGAGTAATCGGAACTTGCTCCGAAGGCCGAGGTACAGGAGACCGGTCCACCTGGGCCGCCATGACCAGCCGATCACCAGGCCAATCTGTTTTGGTTATCGAGGGTTTTACGAAGAACTCCATCAGATCGGACAACATTTCATTTCTTCCATTAGATCGGACAACATTTCCTCCATCCTGCCTAAAATCGAGATTTTCCGATAAAGTATTACTTTCCCGAGAAAATGGGCGCTCAAGAAAACAGAATCACATCGGCGTTCGGTTATCCAATCCCTTTCTCTCTTTCCCTACTCTCTCTGTATCCGATTGGAATTGGGGAAAGACGGAAGAAAAATTCTGGAGAGAGAACGAGAGTTTCAGGTGGTTGTTAGACGGTACGGTAACATGACGTGGTAAGATCGGGACCATTGATGGAGGCTGACCTGGGTGTGAGTTGTGTTTTCGTACGTGATTCTTTCGGCGTGTGGATTTTCTCGCATGCGGATTTATCGAGAGGTTGGGACACGTGCGAAAGGGAGAGTGGGAGAGGGAGAGGGTTGAGGAGGTTGAACGGCCATGTGAAAATTAGAGAACTGGGGTGGTTCTGGGTGGGTGGTGGGGGCGCGGTTCTGGGTGGTTCTGGTTTTGGGTTGGGAGAAGATGGGAGCGGGAAAGAAGGGTGAGGGGGATAAAGGGTGGGTTCCTTATGCAAAAAAAAATTATTAAATGATTTTATTTTTTAGTTTTTAATATTTTTTTAATTTTTTTAATAAAGAGTGGGCCCGTTTCAAGCCACGTCACTATTTAACAGAAGAATTGAGAGACAAACTGACAGAAGGTATGAAATTGTAACAAATTTGTAAAATGAGGTATGTCATTGAAATGTTTTAAAGATGGGGTATGAAACTGTGACTGGCCCAATAGTTGAGCTAGTTTTATGTAATTTACCATATTATTATAGTAGTAGCATTGACTATTTGTAGAGGCTGAGCTTTGGTGCAATAGAAACGTTACTTCTTTGTGATTGAAAGATTACGAATTTGAATCGTAGAAGCAGTTTTTTTGTAAAACAAAAGTAAGATTAAGTACAATACATATTCTTCTTCTGGATCTTAGCAAAGCGGGAAGCATTGTTATCTTAATGTAGCCTTTTATTGACTGTGAAGTACAGTTGCACATTTGGACCGTAAAAAAAAAAAAGAGGAAATAAATGGTCCTAGGTTGGCGGGTGGGGAGAGATTCTTGATGGTGGAATCTGGCGGAACCGAATCCACCAAAACAGAGCCCACTAATCAATGAATCCGGGCTGTTGAAATTTGATCCAACGGCTACAATTATTATAACTTTTAGGGGAGTCCTGTTTGTAGCCGTTGGATCAAATTTCAACCGTCCATATTCATTGATTAGTTAGCTCAGTTTTAAAGGATCTGGATGAGATCATATGGCCAACTAGTCCAATAATGGTATGACTAGAAATAAATAATCGAAGATAATGAAAACCCTTAAGTTGTACGGCTCGTCCAACATTGTAAGTATAGTAATCAAATTCATATTCATAAAATAGAGCACTCACCTCACACATCCTCCATCACTAAAAATATAAAATTCATGAATAAAACATTTGATTATTACAACTTTATAAGTGGGGAAAGGGATCCTCTCCGGATCCTTTCCACCAAATTCATCAAATCAACCAATCCAGACCCTTGAAATTTGATCAAACGGTTAAAAATAAAGGACCCTTTAAAAGTTATAATAACTTTAGTTGTTGGACTAAATTTCAAGGGCCCGGATAGGTTGATTGAGTGGATTTGGTGGAAAGGATCCCTTTCCTATAAGTGGGGTCCGAAAGTTGTAGATGAGATTAAAAAGAGACAATTTTAATATAATTTATAGGGTCAATATCAGTTTATTACCCTCAAGTTTCGTGGTTTTCAACATTTAGTACATCAATTGTCTTTCATCTCAGAGTCATACCTAAAGTGTGACATCCCACATCGCCCAGGGGAGTGATCCTTAAATGTATAGTCCCATCCCTACCTAGCACGAGGCCTTTTGGGAGCTCACTGGCTTCGGGTTTCGTAGGAACTCCGAAGTTAAGCGAGAAGGGGGCCAGAGCACTCCCAGGATGGGTGACCCACTGGGAAGTTGCTCGTGAGTTCCCAAAAACAAAACCGTGAGGGCGTGGTCGGGGCCCAAAGCGGACAATATCGTGTTACGATGATGGAACGGGCCCGGGAAGTGATCCACCCCAGGCCGGGATGTGACCCACCCCGGGCTGGGATGTGACATAAAGTGTTAATTTTGGGACAATCTCATACATCCGTTAGTCAAACTGTTAATTCTCCCGTTAAGTGATGATGTGGCACCCATGTGGACAATGACTGGGCACCACGTGTCATTAAAAAATATTAAAATAATTAATTAAAAAAAAAAAAAAAAACCCATTCCTTCTCCCCTCCGAGCCCCCAACCCAGAAGAAGAAGAAGAAGCCCTGCCCCCAACCTAGAAGAATAAGGAAGGAAAAAAAAAAAGCAGCCCAAACCCAGTTCGTCCTCCCTCCCCAAACATCCCCCACATCCCTAAACCTGCAAGAAGAAGAAGAAGAAGGAAGAAACAGATCCCAAAAACCTACAAGAAAAAGATGAATAAGAAGAAGGAAGGAAAAAAAAAAAAAGCAGCAGCCCAAACCTAGTTCGTCCCCCCCCCCCCCCACCCACCTGCAACAACAAGAACAAGGAAGGAAAAAAAAAAAAAAAAACAGCAGCCCAAACCCAGTTCGTCCCCACCCCGCGACCCACCTGCCTTCCCCCCTGTGACCGTGAATGCGAACCCAGACCATGAACTCCATATTTTTGGGATTTTCAGTGTGGGTGAATTTTGAAAATACTTTGAGATGGGGAGTTTGAGTTTGAGATGATTTTTGGACTAGTTTTGTGGTAGATCTCCATTAATCTGGAAATGACGAACTGGGTTTTTTTTTTTTTTCCTCCTTCTTCTTCTTCTGGGTTGGGGACGGGACCTTCTTCTTCTTCTTCTGGGTTGGGGGTAGGGCTTCTTCTTCTTCTTTTTCTGGGTTGGGGCGCAGGGGGAGAAGGGATGGGTTTTTTTTTTTTTTTTTTTAATTTTTATTTAACTAATTATTTTAATATTTTAATGACACGTGTCACCCAATCATTGTCCACATGGGCGCCATGTCATCACTTAACGGGAGAATTAACAGTTTGACTAACGGATGCATGAGATTGTCCCAAAATTAACACTCACTTAACGGGAGAATTAACAGTTTGACTAACGGATGTATGAGATTGTCCCAAAATTAACACTTTAGGTATGATTCTGGGATGAAAAAAAATTGATGTACTAAATGTTGAAAACCACGAAACTTGAGGGTAGTAAACTGATATTGACCCTAATTTATAATACATGGTAACTTTGGTAATGTATTTTGATGTCGAGTGCAAGAAGATGAACATATTATTCTGATCAACCGGTTCAATTCACGTGTATTATGTTTGATGAATGTTTAAAAATTGTTGTGTGGATGGCTCTTAGTTTAAGAAGCATGCATCAAGTGGGCAAAAAAAATGAATTGCACCAAGAACATGGTGGAGTTTTATCAAATTTCCTTTCTGCATTAATTTTTCAGATTAGAGTTGATGAACAATCTAATACAATTTAATTATTGTTTAATGTCTTGATATGGTCCCTAGGTATAGTGATATAATTTTCAACTTGCTAGTAAGTGTATGAGGTCTTAAACTTAACCCTCATAAATGTCAAATTCGATATTAAGATTATGTTGAGTTAGTCCAACTCCACTCTTATTATATGAAAATGAGACGTTTTAAAGTGACATGGCTAGGGCTCATGGTCATGGGCCCTTGTTCTAAGGGTCTAAAATCAATTGTTCTCCTGGATGAATAATGCCAAGAAAGGGTGAACATAGTGTTGACTATACTATCTAAGGATCTTTATGACACAATCAATAATTCGATTCATTTTCAATTAGACCTTGCTCTAGCCTCTTTGGGAGTTCTCCATCATAATTATAATCATAATTATTGTGATGAAACATCCACAATAATTGGTCTTGGGCAGTTTATTTGTGAAAATCTATGTATAGCCAAAAAATGATCACACCTAAAATCGGGGCAAGTTATAATACAACTCCAAGGGTTGACTATACTATCTACATTTCGATATCAATTTAACTTGTACTTGATTTAGGGCTTTTGCAAAGTCATGTATATGTGACTATCTAGTGTGAACAAGTGTGAATTTATTTCTTTTTACAATACGACATTATATTTAGAGAATGCTATGGAAATTAAATTTGTAAATAAATTTTGAAAACTTAATGACATAGAAGTTGATGATTGAATTATTACTTAAGTTTTGATAAACACGTGCATTTCTATTAGTGACGTATTATTTAGTTTACAAATTAATCTACTTTAATTTGTAGAGAAAAGATTCAAATTCGTGCACAAAGTGATGATCACAATGCTCTAACAAACATTTTGCACATGCAAACTATTTATTTCAATGGGAACAAATTTTTAACTTTTTTTTATCTATGAAAAATATTGAAATACACAAAAATTTGAAGTTTGTCATAACCACATAATTTTAGACGTAAATACCGCGTCAACATGAATTTATAACTCATCAACTTTCTTAAATACGAATTTGTAAAATCATCATAGAGACGGATCGAAGGCTTACTTTCAACAACAGCGATATTGTTCACAACTTAGTAATTACCACTTGTACATTTGTCAGGTGTGAAGTTTTATCACAAAAGGCTTCGTATTAGTTGAAGTGAGGTTAGAATATTTAAACTTCTTTTCTCAAAGACATGGTCAATGTGTGATATTTCAACACATTCACTCACGTGGGATCCAATTAGTGGGTCACACGTGAGAGATCCACACATCAACAACCATATAGAGCCAAAGGGACTCACCCTACATGCGGAACCACAAGACCCACCATTATCGTGACGGGGCAAGCGAACCCATCTATCATGTGGCAGTACAGTACGAGCCCACTCCCTAGCTTTGATACCATGTAAAATTATCAGAAAGATGAGCCGAATGCCCACTTTCAATAACATCGATATTGTTTCCAATTTGGTAATTACCACCTGCACAATTCGTCAGGTGTGAGGTTTATCACAAAATACCTCGATATTAGTTGAAGTGAAATTTAAGATATTTAAACTTTTTTTTCTCAAAGATACGATCATATATCCGACTTAACTAAATAATGTCATGAACGAACTCTTTCTCATTTGATTTAATAAAATTTTCTCGTATCATCGAGTTACATCAAGAAAAAAAAATCCAAAATCATTCCCATATTCCAATCATGGGCAAGAGTCTTCAACTTCTGACTTGTTTGCAATTTCGAAAGAGACTGGGCACATGGACCACAGACATCACTCGTCTTCTCACTTCTATAGAATATCATGTTTGTCATGCATGGATGACCAAGACCCATCGTAATCTCTATATAAAACACCCAGACTCTTATTCCATTTTACTCCTTTATTTTTTGGGTTATAATAAATATTAAATAACTTGGATGCTTTTTTTTTTTCTTTGATCCACATACTGCATTTTTTTCTTTAAAAAATGATTCAAAATGGACCAGTTGATTATTTCGCCATGACAACCATCTTTTTGAGAGTCAGGAAAACTCATGGGCATTTCAACATTCTCCTGACTACCATCCTATGATTAACTAACGTCATGAATCGAACCTAAAACATGTCGTGTGGAGTACAAACTTAGAATTCGTTTCCAATTACTAAGTCATCCTAATTATTGATCCACATGTTACTTTTGGCTTTTTTGTATATAACTTATAAAATACCGGAACCGGATCCCCTCCGGTATTTTATAACTTTTAGGGGCCACTAATCAATGAATCCGGACCGTTGAAATTTGATTCAACGGTTACAATTATTATAACTTTTAGGGGGGGTCTCCTATTTGTAGCCGTTAGATCAAATTTCAACGAGCCGAATTCATTGATTAGTGGGCTCAGTTTTAAAGGATCAGGAGGGGATCCGGTTTCTAAAATACCAACCCTCTTCCGTAGGGCTCAAATCCCCAAGCTTAATCTTGTTCTCTAGGATCTGAGAATAAAAAATAATATAGAGGTTTTTAAAGGGTTGAAAACGATGAATGAGGATCTTCTTTGGATCTTCTACGTGAAGATTCTAGGAATTTTCAAATCTTGTCCGTTCATCGTACATTATGCTATCAGGAATTATTTTCAATATTTTTATTTAAAATTTAACATGAACAGTACCTGATGAAAATTGGCCTTATGATGCACGATGAATGGATACGATTTGAGGATCTCCGGGATCCTCATAAAGAGATCCGGAGAGGATCCTCATTCGAAAACGATTATTTTCAAGTCCTTTTCCGTTATTAAGGGGGATGTATTCAATTGGGAATTAGAGAGATTTTAATGGATTTTTATAGAGTTTAATTGATTTGTAGAGATTTCATGTAAAATTTTGATTCATCTCCCTCGAAATCTCATGGGAGATGTGAGATTTGTGGATACTTAAAATACACTACAAAATCTCTCTAATTCCCTCTAATTCCTTAACTTTTTGAAATTCTTTAAAATCAAATTCTAATTGAATATACCTGGAATGTTATAAATTTTTTTAAAATCCTAATTGAATACACTCAGATTTCTAAGGATTTTAATAAACTATCTTAAAATTCCGATTGAATACACATTGAATTTCAGAGAATCATTTAAAATCCTGATTGAGTACCCCTAGATTTATTAAAAGAATTAAATTTCCTCAAAATCTCAATTGAATACAGCCCTCTAAATTTCCTCCTCTCTTTTATTCAATTGTGTTGTGAATATGATATAAAGGTTTTTAAAGGGTTGAAAACGTTTATATTCAAATCCCTTTCCGTTATTTAATTTCCTCCTCTCTTTTCTTCAATTGTGTCGTGAAGATTAGTCGATACAGTGAGGGATGGAGTTGACATTTTTGTCTCTTATTAGAGCATCTATTAGTAGATAGAGTGAGGGATGGAGTTGACATTTTTGTCTCTTATTAAGGAACAAAATGCCGATAATATCGGCGAAATATCACCGATATTATCGGTTTTTCACGGTACCAATATTTTAATTACTATCCAACTGGTTTTCGTCAAAATATCGCGAAATTATCGATATTTATCGCGATATTTTGAATCCGGCCGAGAGATTCAAAGGGGGTGAGGAGAAGAGTCGTGGCGGCGAGAATAGGGCCGGGGGGTGGGAATATGAAACACAGAAGTGGGGAGAAGAGAAGAGGGGAAGGCACCCGACCTGTAGCATCTGTGTGTGTGTGGGGGGGCGAAAATGAGCTTCGAGAACGTGAACGCGGGGGGGGGGGGGGGGGGGGGGGGTGGGGGGCACAGGAAGAATCTGGAGAGGAAGGGGGGGAGAAGGGAATCTGGGCGGGGGAAGAAGAATCTGGTGGTGGGGGGGGAAATCTGGGTGCAATAGCGGGGGGGAAGGGACGCCGTCCGACTGCCAATATGGAGAGGAAGGTGTTTTGGGAAGGGGACGTGAACGCGGGAGGGGGAGGGGGGAGGAAGAATCTGGAGAGGAAGGGGGAGAGAAGGGAATCTGGGCGGGGGGGGAAGGGAACCTGGGAATCTGGAGAGGAAGATGTTTTGGGAAGGGGGGGAGGAAGGGAACCTGGGAATCGGGAAAGAAAGGTGGGGGGAAGAAGGGATCCTGGGCAGTGGGAGGGAATGGGGGGTGGAGGGTGGAGAAGAAGGGATCTGGTTTCGTATGGGGGGGAGAACCGGAGAAGAAGAGAGAAGGACAGGGAAGGTAGGTGGGTGGGTCTGTGTGTGGGTGTGTGGGTGGAATGATCGAGATTGCCTGCGTCCGTGCGTGCGTGCGTGTGCGTGTGTGCGTCTGTGGCACTTGGCACATGGTTTTGTATGAAACCACGGTTTTGGCACATGGTTTTGTGTACGATTTTGTGTGTGTGTGTGTGTGTGTGTGTACGGTTTTGTGTGTGTGTGTGTGTGTTTGTGTGTGTACGATTTTTTGTGTGTCTGTGTGTGTGTGTATGTGGCACACGGTTTTTTGTGTGTGTGTGTTTGTGTGTGTGTACGATTCATTATATATAAATGATTATGGTGTGTTTAAACTTCTTTCATTAATTACTACATATTTTCTACTCACAATGTTTGTCAGCTCGCTATATAATCAACTTGATAATGTTAAATCCATCATGCAATGCATTTCCTTTCAATTTTTTGTGATAAACTAATAGATAATTGACTAAATAAACATCCTGCAAAGTTTCAATAAAAATTTCCAAGTTTTTCTTACAATTTCCGTGGTTTCCATATAATTTTTATTGATATCGATATTATCCCGATATTTCCATCGATATTTCCGTGTTTTCGGACTACCGATATTTCCGATATTACCGATATTTAATACCTTGCTTATTACAGCATCTTCGTAACAATAAAAGATAAAAGAAAAAAGAGTAAATTGTACGAATGGTCCCTCAACTAAAAATCCATTACCATTGGTCCCTCAACTTATCAAAATGTGTAGCTATAGTCCTTTTTATAAATTTTGTCAAAATTTTGTCAAAATAAGTTATATTGGAATGACCATTTATACAATTAGGGTCCCTCAACTCATCAAAGTGTATAATTATGGTTCTTTTTGTCAACTATGTCAAAAATTTGGTCAAAACGAGTTACATTGGAAGGACCATTGCTACAATTGGGTTAAAGTTAAGGGACCATTTCTCCAGTTGAATTAAAGTTGAGGGACCAATGGTAATGGATTTTTAGTTGAGGGACCATAGCTGCACGTTTTGATAAGTTGAGGGACCAATGGTAATGGATTTTTAGTTGAGGGACCATTGCTCCAATTGAGTTAAAGTTAAGGGACCATAGCTACAATTTACTCAAGAAAAAAACAAATAGGATGCATATATAAATAAGGAGCCAATTTGTGACATTATTTTTTTCCACAACTTTTAACACAAGTGTTTGTGAGGCTCATTCTGAAATGTTTTTTTAATGATCTGACCCATCAATCTTTAAGATTTTTCCTCAAAGATCATGTCTACCAAAAATCACCTAAATCTAAAATCATATGACTGTTAGATAAGAGTTTAGGGTTTCTAAGAGTTTAGGTTTCTTTATAGAACTGTATTCGTCTATTTTCTTCACTACAAATGAATGTCTTAATAATTTTAAATTTATCTAATTTTTTATAAGGATAATCTATGAATAATATTCTGAAAGATAAATGGTTTGAACTGTTAAAATACGTTAGGAAGTGAGTCTTATAAAAACTATGTGTTAAAAGTTGTGTAACAAAACATATCAAGGATCCGTCCCAATAAATAATGCAGAAAGATATTCTTATCTGATTTACGAAGATAGAAAATTGGCGTGGTACGTGAAGGATGGGGTTTCTCTAGCCAAGTTGCGGCGAGGGAAGGTTTCTTTCAATCCAAACCTTGAAATAATTAGTAATAAGTCCAAATGGCACCAAGGGGTAGGATAAAGATTTCATCCAGATTCAAATTGTGGGGATCCTAGGGATCCTCACATCTTAGTTATTCATCGTGTATCGTGCAGTCAGAAATCATTTGACTTTTTTTATTTAAAATTAAACACAAATAGTACCTGACGAAAATTGACTGTACGATTTACGATGAATGACATGTTATTTTTCAAATTATAGCCCTTTGAAGTTATCTTGTTGATGGTGACCATCATAGCAGATTGGTAAATATAAATCTGAATAGCTGTCACTTAATACTACGGTTTAGTGATATTCTTCTTCACTAATAAATAAAAAGTTTTAGATTCAAATCTCATAGATAGCGACTTCAATATTCATAATAATAATAATAAACATGTATAGTTTTTATTTTATTGAATGAAAATTTATATTGCTGTTCTCATTAATAATAATAATAATAATTTAATGATCAACCTTGACACTGAACTAGGCTTGTTTGAGATTACTTTTATAGGAAATGCATTGGTTAGAAGTGTTTTGTTCGAAGAATGCCGATTGCATGTAAAAAAGTTAAGTTCTATACGTAGAAACACTTCGAAGTGCTTTCGAAAGAAGGTTTTAGGTTCTTCATTAGAAACCGTTTATATGACTCTTGTAAAACGCAATTAACACCTCATTAATCCGTGTACTTTTAAACATGTCCTTGGTAATTAAATACGCATCATTCATAAAATTTACACTCAAGATCCTGAAAATTGGAAGTCAATATACTAAATAGTAGTTCTTTACTTTAGTTAATACTATAAATCCAAGTTAAAGTTGTATATAGTGAATTAGTTTACTTTAATTTGCATAAAATAATTTATTTATACATTATTTGAAGCTACTAAATGTCACAGTGGTTAAAAAATGAAGTAAAGGGGCATTATTAATTTAAGGAAAACTAACGAAATGTGGTTTTTCGTTAAAAGTTGCATTATTCATTTAATGAAAACTAACTAAAGGTAAAAATGTGATTTTTCATTAAAAATGAACAGTAACGAAAATATTTTGTTAAAACTTCCTTATTATTTAATGTATTTCTAGATAAAGTATCACAAACCCCTTCCCATCCCATGTGTGATGGAATCATGGGCAAGAAAGCTTCCACGTTTTAATATTCACACCTCACATTTCAATTCTCCAACCATAGTAACCCTAATTATTATTTGCCTACCACCACAGGGTGATTTAATAAGGCTAAATCGCTAAAATGGTCCCTCAGATTTGCATAACTCATCACTTCGGTCTCTGAGATTCCAAATCGATAAAAGTGGTCCCTGAGATTGTCCACCATCCATCATTTTGGTCATTCCGTTAAAAACTCCGTTAAGTGTCCTGGAGCTCTTGACCGGAAGTTTGGACAATTTTCAAAGCTTCGTAACTCAATCGTTTCTTAACCAAATTTTTCCCATAATATATCAAAATGAAGATAGGAAAGTGAAGAATAAGATTATACCTATTTTGAAGCCCAATGGTTGCCAGAGATGGCCAGAAAATAGCCTCAAAGTTGACTGGTCCGAGTGAAAACTTGAAAACTCTCCAGAAACAGTGTGAACTTTAAACGCTCATAACTTCTTCAATACTCAACGAAATCAAGTGATTCAAAAACGAAAATCATACTTCTTGACGAGATGAAGATAATGGTACCTTTTTTTTTTATGGTTAAATCGCAGTGATTTGGCTGGAAAACGGCTCGAAAGTGGCTGTCTTGGTCTTGAGTTAGCCACTTTCGAGCCGTTTTCCTACCAAAAAGGGCGATTTAGCCATCAGAAAAGGTACCATTATCTTCGTCTCATCGAGAAGTATGATTTTCATTTTTGAATCACTTGATTTTGTTGAGTATTGAAGAAGTTATGAACGTTTAAAGTTTACACAGTTTCCGACGAGTTTTCAAATTTTCACTCGGACCAGTCAACTTTGAGGCTATTTTCCGGCCATCTTCGGCAACCATTGGGCTTGGAAATGGTATAATCTTATTCTACACTTTCCTATCTTCATTTTGATATATTATGGGTCGAATTTGGTTAAGAAACGATTGAGTTATGAAGCTTTGAAAATTGCCCAAACTTCCGGCCAAGAGCTCCGGGACACTTAACAAAGTTTTTAACGGGAAAGACCAAAATGATGGATGGTAGACAATCTCATGGACCACTTTTATCGATTTGGAATCTCAGGGACCAAAGTGATGAGTTATGCAAATCTCAGGGACCATTTTGGCGATTTACCCGATTTAGTAATTAGGGACAAATTTCAAACAACATGTTATAAATTCGATTCTTAGCACTAATAAATCATACAGTGGTGCTAGAAAAGGCTCAAATAATTTTGTAAGTCTTTCTAGCCCTAAAAAAGGTAAGACTGTGATGACTAAATCACGAGCTGATCCTTTTAAAACATTATTATTTGTCATCTTCCAAAACTATTTACTTACATCACTTGACTTGGAAGTTATAACAGCTCTCAATTAGTCCCATAATAATTTCAATTTTCCAACCACCTCTAATTTTAATTTTGCCTTTTTAATTACACTTAGCTGTCATCCCCCAAGATTGGAGTCCATATCTACCACTCACTGTCAGCACACAAGCCTCCTCCGTTTCCACATACTATCTTATCTTTCACATGAATTATTTTTTGACGAAATCAGTAGTTTTCCTTGCAGACAGATCCAAGATCCTAAAATTCATTTTTTTAAAATTCTTTCTCAAGGACAAGTTTTTTAGCGTGACAGTTACACTATAACATGAGACTAGTATTCAGTGAGACTATCGCATTACGACACAAAGGATAGAGAACATAAGTCACTGGGTGGTGAGACCTGATACAGGGTTGTGACCATTTTTTTTGTTTGTGCATCGGGTGAGACATGATCCAAATGTTTGTACTGAAAGTTTTTTCTTGAGAGCAAAAGGAGGATTGACCTCGAGATTTCTTCTAACATTGTATTACCAATTCACGTAACATAAAATAAGTGGACAATAACGTTAATATTTCACAAAGGGAACTATTATTAATATTAGCACTCCAAAAATCTCATTCTACACTCCACTCCTCACAAGTGTATTTTTCTTTCTAATTATAAAAAGTTTGGAGTGCCAAATGAGATTTTTGGAGTGCTAATAACAATTCCCTTCACAAAAGTATAAGATTTATATATATATATATATATATATATATATATATATATATATAACATTAATGAATAAATAAATTTATTATAACTGAACTAATAACACTTACACTGAAAATTTATTCTCCTTTGGGTTATAAGTAGTTTGTACTAATCTCTGGGGGGAAAGACAAGTTGTCCTTTTCTTATTTTTCTCTTCCCCTCATCTCCTGCACAGTGCACATGAAGATTTGTCCAAGATTCCTGCTCACCCAAGAACATATTTTAGAATCCTTAAAAAAACCCACTATATGCAACTCCATTTTACACGTCAAATTACTCATGATATAAGTACACAATAACACCCATCAAATTACATAAACCCCAAAAAAGAAGGGGAGGTTTTGTATTTGTCCCTTAGCTAAGCTAGTAGTAGTACTACTGCATCACACACCAGAGAGCTGAGGGCAAAAGAAAAGTAAAAAACTGGTTTCTTGAAAAAGAAACTACAAGCATTGCTTTATTTCTAGGCACCCCATTTCAAGCTTGTGAACAGCAAAATTTGACCAAACAAAGAAGAAAGTTTGCATCTCTTTAAAATTGGTGATGTGGGTTTGCAGCCATTGAGGGGTTTGCAAGGGGGGAGAGAGAGAGAGAGAGAGAGAGAGAGAGAGAGAGAGAGAGAGAGAGAGAGAGAGAGAGAGAGAGAGAGAGAAAGAGATAGGAGCTAGAGAGAGATGGGTAGTTATGTAGAGGATGGAGTTCCTCATGAAGCAAGGCAGCAATCAAATGTTGATGTAATTGGTAAGTCCCTCTAAGCCAGTAGTAATTAATCTCTCTCTGTTTTATTAATCTCAACATGTTTATGCAAAACTGGAAAATGGCAAAGATTAAAATAGACATGGAGTTGTGAATTTTTTTTCATGTTTTGATGTATGAATATGCATTTTATATGTAAAAATTCTATATGCAATTGCCAAAAATGTGTTCTTGAACAGATGTCAAAGAGAGAGGATTGAGAGCCATGAAAATTTAATCAGTCTAAAACACAAGATTCTACCTTTCGAATCTCTATGTTATATTAATCTCAACATGTTTATGCAGAACTGCTAATGTCAAAGCTGGATTAAGATTTGATAGAATTATGAAGTTTCCAAGTTTTGATGTATTCTTCACTTTTTCGAAATGTTTCTTAAGTTTAAAGAAATGGGATTTATTTATTTTTAGCAAATCTTTTAAGAACAAGCAGTTTTTGCAAATTTTAATCTGCAATGTTGCCAATTTTTTGTTGATGCATCAGCTGATGAAGTGTATGACAACCCAATAGAGCAAGTGAGGCTAACAGTTCCAATAACCGATGACCCTTCACAGCCGACCTTGACGTTTCGAACATGGGTTCTTGGGATCATTTCATGCTCTGTTCTTGCTTTTGTCAACCAGTTTTTCGGGTACCGCCAGAATCAACTCTACGTTTCTTCAGTCTCGGCGCAAATTCTTGTCCTGCCTGTGGGGAAGCTGATGGCTGCTACCCTTCCGGTGAATCCAATCCGGTTCCCGTTTACAAATTGGTCTTTTTCGCTGAATCCAGGGCCTTTCAACTTGAAGGAACATGTGCTGATCACCATCTTTGCCAACTCTGGTTCGAACAGCGTTTACGCTGTTGGCATCATCACGATTGTCATGGCTTTCTACCACAGACAATTGCATCCTGCAGCTGCCTTCTTGTTAGCACAAACCACTCAGGTAAATTTAGACACAGAATTGCTAATTTGTGAGTTACTGTTCTAAAAATCCTGCTTAGGCCCCGCTTAGGCGTTAGGAGCTAGGTGGTTGGCCACCACATGATTAATCCCTAAGCATTTGGAAATTGAGAAAGGGCACTCATGCCTACTTAGGCACCGCCTAGTTCGTCCAGACCCGCTTAGGCTGCGATTCTTACTTAGACAAAAAATAGATAACTTATATTTTGCATTATGTTATAATACTTTATAATCTATATGTTTTTATATTGTGTAATTTATGTATCTCAATGCAATTATGTATTTTTTTAAGTATAAGCTGTCACTTATTTATACGATATATAATAAATTTATTTAATTGTACCTAAGCGCTTAGGCCCACTGCGCCTAGTTTCTTTTAGAACCTAGGTTGTGACTACTGTTGTTTGATAAATGTGTGAGTTTTTGTGTCGTGAAATTCATGTGCTTGGAATGTGAAACCCTTCAGATGCTTGGGTATGGATGGGCTGGCATTTTCAGAAAATACCTTGTTGACTCTCCTTACATGTGGTGGCCTTCAAATCTTGTTCAAGTCTCTCTTTTCAGGTATTTTTATTGAATTTTTTTTCCACTTAAAACCGAATAGCATTTCTTCAATTTTTCTGTAAATAATGGAAGAATTTAATGATTTGAATGGCAGGGCATTGCACGAAAAGGAGAAGAGGCCGAAGGGAGGCCGGACTAGGCTGCAGTTCTTCTTCATGGTTTTCATCTGCAGCTTCGCTTACTACATTGTTCCGAGTTTTCTTTTCCCCTCCATTTCTGCTTTCTCCTTTGTTTGCTGGATATGGAAGGACTCCATCACCGCGCAACAGATTGGTTCCGGCATACATGGGCTTGGCATTGGCTCATTTGGCTTTGATTGGTCTACTGTTGCCGGTTTCTTAGGCAGCCCTTTAGCCACTCCTGGATTTGCGACCATTAACATCTTAATTGGTTTTGTATTGATTGTTTACGTTGTCACCCCCATTGCCTACTGGAACAACGCATACGAAGCTCAAAAATTTCCAATCTTTACGTCACACACTTACGATTCCAGTGGCCAGAGCTATAACATTTCCAGAGTTCTAGATCAGAAAAATTTTGATATTAACATGGTAGGGTATAACGGTTACAGTAAACTCTATCTCAGCACCTTCTTTGCCTTCACTTATGGGCTGAGCTTTGCCACTCTGACGGCTACTATTTCGCACGTTGCTCTCTTCCATGGAAGGTAACTAAGCGGATTTCAACATCAGTTTTAAACTCAACTGAGCGAATATTTCTTTACATCTGAACTTGTACATTTTTTTTTCATGTGACATGTATACATGAACAGAACAATCTGGAAGATGTGGAAAAAGACAACTAGTGCAGTGAAAGATCAAATCGGTGACATCCATACCCGACTGATGAAGAAGAACTATGATTCAGTGCCTCAATGGTGGTTTCAAATCATCCTTGTTTCTATGGTTGCTCTTGCTGTCTTTAGTTGTGAAGGTTTCGGAAAACAGCTCCAACTTCCATGGTGGGGAGTTTTAATGGCTTGCGGCATTGCCCTATTTTTCACCTTACCGATCGGCATTATTCAAGCCACGACAAACCAGGTACGTCCATAACACACACACAGATCATTTGTATGCATCAAACAGAAGAAGAAAATGTTAATTATGAACGATATAATCCACATACCTTTGTTGCACATTTTCTTCGAAGCGTGCCATATTAAGTTCTGATTTCTCATTTGATTATGTTTGTTCTGCAGCAACTGGGGCTTAATGTGATCACAGAGCTAATTATCGGGTACATTTATCCCGGGAGGCCTCTTGCTAATGTGGCTTTCAAGACCTATGGATATATCAGCATGTCACAGGCACTCATGTTTCTTGGTGACTTCAAATTAGGCCACTATATGAAGATCCCGCCTAAGTCCATGTTTGCTGTGCAGGTAATTTAATTACGTTTATCGCATTAACTAACGGTTGGTTTGATAACCATTTCAGTTTTCAGCTCTCAAACGGGCCCTAATTGTTCATATTTGTGACATAACTAATTACTTGTACCTATTTTTACCCTTATCTGCTTCTTCAGTTAGTTGGAACGCTAGTAGCTTCAAGTGTCTACTTTGGCACATCCTGGTGGCTTCTCACAAGCATCGAGAACATCTGCGATCCATCGAAGCTGCCAGAGGGAAGTCCGTGGACATGCCCTGGTGACGACGTGTTCTACAATGCTTCGATCATATGGGGGGTCATAGGCCCACTCAGGATGTTCGGCAGCAAAGGTGTCTACCCGGAAATGAACTGGTTCTTCCTCATTGGCTTGCTTGCACCCGTTCCGATTTGGTTCCTCTCCAAAAAGTTCCCCAACCAGAAGTGGATTAAGCTCATAAACATGCCGATCATTCTGGGGGCAACGGGCATGATGCCGCCTGCTAGGGCTGTGAACTATTTGACATGGCTTTCGGTTGGGATTTTCTTCAACTTCTTTGTGTACCGAAAGTACAAGGGGTGGTGGGCTAGGCATAATTACATTCTATCTGCTGCTTTGGATGCTGGTGTGGCCTTCACAGCAGTTCTTCTGTATTTCACCCTTCAATCCAAGGATATAACGGGGCCCGGCTGGTGGGGTCTCCAAGCGGATGACCATTGTCCGCTGGCCATGTGCCCAACGGCGCCAGGTGTAGTTGCCAAAGGCTGTCCGGTGCACTAAGATATGATTCGGGAATCAAAACTCTAAAACCCTAAATGTGTGACAATGTAATATTGCAAAACCATATATAGGCCAGTTCTGGCAGATTGGCGAAGAAAGATATGAATATGTACAGTAATTGAACAAATTTGGCTTTAGTTTTCATAATTTGAAACTAGGTGAATGTAAACATGCTTTAATTTTGAAATAAGCAGCACATAACTGATAATTACCGGATAGTGTAACAACACAACATTATTAAGTACGAACCAACCAAATAATGGGCTAGCAACTCAAATGGTCAGTAGAATTCACGCCTAAACTCGAGGTCTAGTATTTAGTTTCGCTCTCTTCAAATCGTTACGGGCAACATTTTGTTATGCATAGTACTTAAGAATTATACATGCTGACGTCATTAATGCCAAGTTTACATTATGTCAAAACTTTTTCGGTCAGATGCATATAAGAATTTTTCAACGTTACATATATGTTTTCCAAACTTAGATTTTTGTGTCTTTGACCAATACCTTCATTACAAAGAGTTTTAGGCTAAACCAGATTTTAGGCCTAAATAACGGTTTTTTTAAAGAGCGTTGCTATTTGGAGCACAATTTTTTCTCACCATTATCTCCGCTGGTCAGATCTTGAATAGAAGAAGTGACACCAATTGCACTGAGTGATTCTCAACTCTATAAAAGCTCGTCAACAAGATGATCAGTAAATGTACTTCAAATAATTTGATTCTTGGAAAATGAAAGGATCAAGAATTCAACGTAAGTGCGTGCACTGCAGAAACTAGCATACTTAAAACTGGTGTGAGAGGCTTTGTTATTTGTTTGAAAGAGAAACAGAGACAGTGAAGGAGGCAAAGAAGGACCGATGACGGTGAAGTACGACGATGACATCCCTGGCGGGAAGTCTCACTTCAACATCGACGTCTTCGGTAAGCGCCCCTCCACCACCCCCCCCCCCCCCCCCCTCCTCCTCCCCCTCCTCCCCCCAAATCGATCGACCCCCCCCCCCCCCCCCTCCTCCCCCTCCCCCCCCCAAATCGATCGACACATTCCTGTTTTTTTTTTTCTTTTTTTTTTCCCTTTATGTTTTTGTTGCGTTTAACGAGTCATTTTTGTATTTATGTCGCACATGCAAACAGATGAAGAAGTGAATGACTGCCCAATTGAGCAAGTTAGGCTAACGGTTCCAACCACAGACGACCCATCGGAGCCGACCATGACGTTCCGGACGTGGGTTCTCGGCCTACTTTCATGCGTTATTCTTGCTTTCGTGAACCAATTTTTCGGGTACCGGCAAAACCATCTATACGTTTCTTCGGTCTCGGCCCAAATCGTAGTCCTCCCCCTTGGAAAGCTGATGGCGGCAGTCCTTCCTGCGACGGAGTTCCAAGTCCCATTTACAAAATGGTCGTTTTCTTTGAATCCGGGGCCTTTCAGTATGAAAGAACATGTTTTGATCACAATATTTGCAAACTCTGGATCAAACAGTGTTTATGCAGTTAACATTATCACAATTGTCAAGGCTTACTATCACAGAGATATTCACATCATGGCAGCCTTCTTGTTATCTCAAACCACTCAGGCAAGTTTTTGTACCACATTTTGAATAAAAGTTAGTATGGGCGGGACCCGTTCGAAGAAAAACCTGAGACTAGACTTTTGGTACGTGGAGCGGCCCGTACACCCTAGTTAAAGCATAATATGTGTTACAAAATCTGAATCATTGAGAAAAACCTATAACACAAGCTATGTTTTGATCGGAAAACACGTACGTCATTCAAACTAACACGTGGCAGGGGAAGTAAGATCCTCGCCTAGGGTTTTCTCCAAAATGGGTATCGCATCACAATTTTTCTTAAATACCTATAGGCACTTAGCGCCAACACATATTTGACTGTTGGATTTGATCCAACGGGCTCAGTCACTCTGTTTAAACCGTTGGGTCAAATCCAGTGGTCAAATATGCCAGTTTAAACCACATCAAGCATTACTTTTATGAATTTTTTTTCAGATGCTTGGATATGGATGGGCTGGATTATTCAGAAAATTTCTTGTTGACTCACCTTACATGTGGTGGCCTTCAAATCTTGTTCAAGTCTCTCTATTCAGGTACATATATGATCGATTTTAGCAAAAGAGACGTTCGTAGATCAAGCAGTTAAGAGTATCCAAACCTGTTTTCAAAGTTTTGTGTTCGATTCCCGCTCCTTGAATTAACTAAATCATAAAATGTGAATTAATGGCAGGGCATTGCATGAAAGGGAAAAGAGACCCAAAGGAGGCAGAACCAGGATGCAATTCTTCATCATTGTTTTCGTATGCAGCTTTGCGTACTACATTGTCCCAAGCTTATTCTTCCCTTCCCTAACAGCTCTCTCCTTCGTCTGTTGGATTTGGAAGGACTCCATCACTGCGCAACAGATTGGTTCCGGCCTCAAGGGCCTCGGAATTGGCTCGTTTGCCCTCGACTGGTCCACCATCGCTGCCTTCTTGGGCAGCCCTCTAGCCTACCCAGATGTTGCTGTGATCAACATGCTAATTGGCTTTGTTCTGATTTTTTACATCATTTTGCCTATTACGTATTGGACCAATACCTATGATGCAAAGAAATTCCCAATCTTTTCCTCCCACACATTTGATGTTGATGGCCAAAAGTACAACGTTTCGAGAATTCTCAATAAGAAAACTTTCGATATCGATTTGCCCCAGTATAACAGTTACAGTAAACTCCACCTCAGTACCTTCTTTGCCCTCACCTATGGCTGGGGCTTTGCCACTCTTACATCGACTATTTCGCACGTTGGACTCTATCATGGAAAGTAAGTTTTTCTCTTTTTCGACATTAAAAGTTGGGATGGTTACCAGCATAAGTGCGGGCAGGATGACTGTTCGGGGCCCAAAAAAATTGGGGGCACCAAAATTATTAGGGTGATATATTTGCATATATTTTTATTAGAGTATAAATTTATAAAATTTGGTTTAGTGACAAAGAAATTTAAGTAGAACTGGTTGTTTTGTTGTTTAAAATTAATGAGGACGTTTAGGTTCAAAACACCATGTTTGCTTATTTACATTCCAATTTTTACAAATTTTTTTTTCATCACAGTATAAATTTATAAAAATTGGCTAAATGATCAAGAAGTTTAATTAGAAGCAATGGTTTTTGTTGTTTAAAATTAACGAGAGGTCCTAAGTTCGAAATGCTATGTGCATGTTTATTGTTTTCAATTTTTACAAATTTTTGTTTGGTTGTTAATTTATTTACTAGCTAGTAGCTATGTGGGTTGCTATTTTTAAATATCTGTTCCAATTCAAGTCTAACCTTCAACAAAGAGTAACGCGTAGACTAAATTTTTAGACCAAATTTGCAAATAATATTACGTGTCATCAAAAGGTTTAATTTAGTGTTCATTCATTACTTATACATATCCTTAAAGACTCGAAAACATTATTATTTTTTAAGTCTTATATTGACGAGGTTAGTAAATAAGAAAAAGTACCTCACGATTTATACAAAAACACTTTAAAAGTTCAGATTGAAAACAAAACTTATAATCTATCTACTTGTAAGCCCGAAGTTTTTTGGTTTCCTTCTCTCTATACAAAATAAATTAATTATTCCGTGTTTCTAAATTATTGAGTTTGAAGTGTTTTTCTAAATATAATTTTATCGATGTCTTACGTGTGAAAACATATAAATTTTTTTATATGAAGTAAGGGCACATTTTTTGACGTCGCCCCGGGCCTCAAAAATCTCTGGACCGACCCTGCACGCATGTTATAATGTGGTAAAGAAATGTGATCTCCCTTACATTACCTTAACTCAGACGAAGAAATTGAAACCTAACCTATCGCTCGTAATCTCCTATACACGAACTCTGCAATGTTTCTTAAGAACTAATAACTTTTTCCTTGTTATCTTCTTTTATGGGACATGGATCATGAAAAACAGAGAAATCTGGCATCTGTGGAGAAAGACGACCGGTGCAGTGAAAAATCAGCTCGGCGACGTCCACACAAGACTTATGAAGAGGAACTATGAACCAGTCCCAGAATGGTGGTTCCAGATAATCCTTGTTTTCATGGTTAGTCTTGCCATCTTTACCTGTGAAGGTTTCGGCAAACAGCTCCAACTTCCATGGTGGGGAGTTTTACTCGCCTGTACCATTGCACTAGCTTTCACCCTACCCATCGGAGTTATTGCCGCCACAACAAACATGGTACGGCCAACCCTAGATACAGCATTTGTGTATTACATTGATCTTTAATTTTCTTTATATTTTGAGCATATACGTAGATACATGAACATGCCTACAAATATCGTACCTATACCCGGGTTTAATAAAGTCGAAGCATGTTCCAAGGACTACTAATACCTGTTATGCTTATTTCAATATTTACTGTGCAGCAACCAGGGCTCAACATAATTACAGAGTTAATTATCGGGTACATTTATCCCGGAAGGCCTCTGGCTAATGTGGCTTTCAAGACCTATGGATATATCAGCATGTCACAGGCACTCATGTTTCTTGGTGACTTCAAATTAGGCCACTATATGAAGATCCCCCCTAAGTCCATGTTTATAGTGCAGGTAACCATCGACAGAATGCGTGCGATGCTTCTAGTAGTACTAATAGTATTAGTAATGTTTGTTTCGTTTTTCATATGATACAATGAAACAGAAACACATAGTTACATGCAATTGTCCGTTTTTGTCTGTTCAGTTAGCCGGAACAGTGACGGCTACAAGTGCCTTCTTTGGTACATCATGGTGGCTTCTTGTTGGTATTCAAAGAGTTTACTAACTCAATACCAAAATATGTGGGTGATAAGTTTACAAACTCTATCAAACATCTCACTTGCACTCTCAATAAAATTGGACAAAGAAATAGAGAAATGAGGGAAGCAACAAGCTTTCCCAAAACACTTGCACTTTGATATATGAAAAGAGAGTTTACAAACTCTATAGCTTACAAGCTGAAAATGAGAATGGGATTTGAATGGAATGGGTGATTCTAAAGCCTAGCAAGAAGGCCTATTTATACAAAACAGAAATTGATAAACAATACAACAAAACATGCAATGAATGATGGTGTTTACCATCTTTACACCCTTTCACACATGTGCAGCAACTTTGGATAGTTGGCACACACATGCATTGCATCATTCCAGGTTGCAATCACAACCTTTCGGCTAGCACACAGCAGCTCCATCTCTGCTGTCTTTCAACACACTTTCAGCTAGCACATGGCAGCACACTGCTGTCTTGTAATCACCTTTTGGCTAACAAATGGAGGGAGCAATGATGTTTGTAGTTGTAGGTGAACAACCTGGAAAGAACTAACAGCTAGCTTTAACCATTGACAACCTGTTTTTATTTGAATTTCCAACACACCTCCTCAAATCAAAACGTCTTCATTCCTAGCATTTCACGTAGTAGCCGGAATGATTCAACTGGCAGTGGCTTTGTGAAGATGTCAGCCACTTGTTCCTTTGTGTGACAATAGATAAGCTCAAGTGTCTTTTGCTTCACGTGGTCCCTCAGAAAATGGAACCTGGTATCAATGTGCTTGCTCCTTCCATGTTGGACTGGATTCTTAGCAAGCTTTATAGCTGAGATGTTATCTACATGAATCACAGTCGATTCCACTTGTGGATGACACACTGACTTCAACAGATTTCTTAACCAAATTGCCTCACACACAGTTGAGGCTGCAGCAACGTACTCGGCTTCACACGATGACAAAGCAACAACTGATTGCTTCTTTGAAGTCCATGAGAAAGCTGTTGATCCTAGAAAAAACACATAGCCAGTTGTGCTTTTCCTTTCATCTTGGTCACCTCCCCAATCACTATCTGAATAACCAAATAATTTTGCATCTTCACCAAAATTATAAAACAGACCATAGTTAAGAGTACCTCTTATGTATCTCAAAATTCTCTTGGCAGCCAGCCAATGAGATTCCCTTGGTGTTTCCATGTATCGACTCACGAGTCCAACACCATAAACTATATCTGGTCTTGTGATTGTAAGATACCTCAGGCTTCCAACGAGGCTTTTGTACACGGTTGAGTTTACAAACTCACCTTCTCCTTCCTTGGATAGCTTCAATCCAGTTGCAACTGGAGTGTTGACAGTATTGCACTTGTCCATTTTGAACTTCTCCAATATGTCTCTCATGTACTTTTGTTGAGAGATGTAGATACCATCACTTTCTTGTTTCACCTCTATGCCAAGAAAGTATGACATTAATCCATTGTCAGTCATCTCGAATTCACTGAACATGGATTGCTTGAACTCACAGAACATAGCTTCATTGTTTCCTGTAAACAACAAGTCATCTACATAGAGACAAATAATTAAGAACTCCCCTTTTGCACCATTCTTCATGTAAACTGAATGCTCGTATGGACATTTCTGAAATCCATTTTGGTGAAGGTAGTTATCAATCCTTGAGTTCCAAGCTCGTGGTGCTTGCTTGAGGCCGTACAAAGCCTTCTTCAAACGATACACCTTATCTTCTTTTCCTTGTACTTGGAAGCCTTCTGGTTGTTCCACGTACACTTCTTCCTCAAGAACTCCATTAAGGAAGGCTGACTTGACATCTAATTGATAAATTTTCCATTTATGATGAGCGGCAAAAGAGATTAGTAATCTTACCGTGTCAAGTCTTGCAACTGGAGCATAGACTTCATCATAGTCCACTCCATACTTCTGTTTGTAGCCCTTCACTACAAGCCTTGATTTGTACCGATCCACACTTCCATCTGCAGTGCGTTTGATCTTGTAAACCCACTTGACACCAATAGCCTTCTGATTTGGTGGGAGCTTTGTCAACTCCCAAGTGTCATTCTTCTCGATGGCATGGATCTCCTCTTCCATGGCTTTCTTCCAACGATCTTCCTCCACAGCTTCATTGAATGAGAGAGGTTCATGGTCTGCATACAGGCAGAATAGATTTGTTTCTTCTTCCTCTTCTTGTCCATAAATCTCTGTGAGACTTCTCAACCTCACTGGAGTTGATGAGCTGCTTTCTTCACTGGATGTAGGACCACTTATTGCAATTCTGTGCACTGGAGTTGCTGTGGTTGATTGAGCAGGTTGTTGCTCAACAGGTGGTACAACTTCTGGTTCTTCAAAATCAGTGGACACAATCTTTTCCTTACTGACTTCTTTGTTGTTCCACTTCCATGTCTCTTCCTCACTGAAGATGACATCTCTACTGACCACTAGTTTGCCAGTTAGTGGGTTGTAGAGCTTGTATGCCTTGGACTCTTCACTATAGCCCACAAACACACATTTTTCACCTCGATCATCGAGCTTCCTCCTCTTGGCTTCTGGAACCTGAACATATGCAACACACCCAAAAACTTTTAGGTGTGCAACATTCGGCTTGTATCCACTCCAAGCCTCTTGTGGTGTCATCCTCTTGACACTCTTTGTTGGACATCGATTCAACAAATAAATCGAACAAGCTACAGCTTCTGCCCACAATTCTTTTGGCAAATTCTTCTCCTTAAGCATGGACCTTGTCATGTCAATGATGGTTCGATTCTTTCTTTCGGCTATCCCATTTTGCTGTGGGGTATAGGCAGCAATCAATTGATGCCTAATTCCTCGCTCCTTGCAGTATGCTTGGAAAGCATTGGAGGTGTACTCTCCACCTCTATCTGATCTCATAGCCACAAGCTTGTGGTTGCTTTCAGCCTCTGTGAGTGCCTTGAACTCCTTGAAGACTCTTAGGGCAGCCGACTTCTCCTTGAGAAAATAAACCCAAGTCTTTCTACTAAAATCATCAATGAAAGTAATAAAATACCTATTACCTCCATAAGACATGGGATCCAGTGGACCACATATATCCGTGTGCACCAACTGCAGTGGTGCCTTTGCTCTCCATGTATCACCAATAGGGAACGATAGTCGTGTTTGCTTACCAAGTACACAACCTTCACATACTTGGTGTGTGGCTTCAATCGGGGGTAGACCACGAACCATTCCTCCACTTGACAACAATTTTAGGCCATTGAAATGAAGATGGCCAAACCAAAGATGCCATTTCCATGACTCATCTTCCATCACTCCGATGTTGCAACTCCCAATCTTTGTGTTCAAATTCAATGGGAACATTCGATTCTTTGACATTTGAACACGTGCAATAAGCTTTCTCCTTGCATTCCTGAGAGTGAGAAGCATATTCTCCATATGTATAATGTACCCTTTCTGGAGCAGTTGACCAATGCTCAGAATGTTGCTCTTCATACCTGGTATGTAGTAGGTATCGGAGATGTATTCTTCTCTACCATTCTTCTGGATGATCTTGATCTTCCCTTTACCTTCAACTGGCAGCGTTGAGGAGTCACCAAGACTCACAGATCCATATGCCTCATTTTTGAGTTCGGCAAAAAACTCTTTCTTTCCACACATATGGTTGCTTGCACCAGAGTCTAAATACCAAACATCTTGTTGACTACTGGAATCATGGTGTGCTAGTAAGACTGTAAATTCCTCACCATCATTTCCACTTGATTCTGCCATGTTGACATGCTCACCGTTTTTGTATGAACATTCATTGGCATAATGTCCATATTGCTTGCAACTGTGACACTGGATATGCGCCTTTCCTCGAGCAGATCTCCACTCTTGAGAATGACCTCGATTTTGTGCGTAGCCTCGACCTCTTCCTCGGCCTCGTCCTCGGCTATGGTTGGACGAACTCCCACGACGTGAGTTCCACTGCCCACGACCTCCACTTGGCTTGTCGATACTAAGCTTTGTCTCCAAAGCTTGCTCTAGCGTTGTGGTGCTTGCATTCTTCTGAATGCGTTGCTCGTGAACTAAGAGGGATCCTAGTAGCTCCTCTGCGCTCATCGTCTCCAAATCCTTGGATTCCTCAATGGCAGTCACCACATGCTCAAACTTAGATGTGAGTGACCGGAGTATCTTCTCCACAACTCGTACTTCATCGAGTCTCTCGCCATTTCTCCTCATCTGGTTTACTATCACAATAAGCCTTGTGTGATAGTCAGAGATGCTCTCTCTTTCATTCATGTGAGCAGTTTCAAAATCTGCTCGAAGTGACTGTAACCTCACTTTCTTAACTCGATCTACTCCTTTGTAGATTGTACTGAGTGTGTCTCATACTTGCTTGCTCGTTGTTGCTTCTGCAACCTTCTCGAACGTTGAATCTTCTAATCCTTGATATAGAAGATACAACGCCTTCTTGTCCTTCTTTCGCAAGTCCTTGAGAGTGTTCCTTTGATCTGCAGTGTAGGCGGCTTCTTGCTCATCAGTGGGTTCAACATACCCATTACTGACAACTTCCCATAACTCTTATGATCCGAACAAAGCTTTGAATTGGATGCACCATCTTTCATAATTTTCTTTCTTCAATGTGGGAACCTGGAGCTGCACTAAGTTGGACGCCATAACTGCTACACTTGCCAGAATGGTATTCTGGCTCTGATACCAATTGTTGGTATTCAAAGAGTTTACTAACTCAATACCAAAATATGTGGGTGATAAGTTTACAAACTCTATCACGCCTCTCACTTGCACTCTCAATAAAATTGGACAAAGAAATAGAGAAATGAGGGAAGCAACAAGCTTTCCCAAAACACTTGCACTTTGATATATGAAAAGAGAGTTTACAAACTCTATAGCTTACAAGCTGAAAATGAGAATGGGATTTGAATGGAATGGGTGATTCTAAAGCCTAGCAAGAAGGCCTATTTATACAAAACAGAAATTGATAAACAATACAACAAAACATGCAATGAATGATGGTGTTTACCATCTTTACACCCTTTCACACATGTGCAGCAACTTTGGATAGTTGGCACACACATGCATTGCATCATTCCAGGTTGCAATCACAACCTTTCGGCTAGCACACAGCAGCTCCATCTCTGCTGTCTTTCAACACACTTTCAGCTAGCACATGGCAGCACACTGCTGTCTTGTAATCACCTTTCGGCTAACAAATGGAGGGAGCAATGATGTTTGTAGTTGTAGGTGAACAACCTGGAAAGAACTAACAGCTAGCTTTAACCATTGACAACCTGTTTTTATTTGAATTTCCAACACTTCTCACTACTGTGAAGAACATCTGTGATCCAGCAAACTTGCCAGCGGGAAGTCCGTGGACATGCCCGGGTGATGATGTGTTCTACAATGCTTCAATCATATGGGGAGTCATAGGCCCACTCAGAATGTTCACCAAGAAAGGAAACTACCCAGAGTTGAACTGGTTCTTCCTCCTCGGCTTTCTGTCACCTATTCCCGGTTGGCTACTCCACAAAAAATTCCCCAATAAGAAGTGGATTCGGCACATAAACATGCCTATAATCCTTGGATCAACCGGTGTCATGCCACCAGCGAAAGCCATAAACTATTTGTCATGGTTTTCAGTTGCACTCGTCTTCAACTTATATGTTTACAGAAAGCACAAGGGGTGGTGGGCTAGGCATAACTATATCCTATCTGCTGCTTTGGATGCCGGTGTGGCCTTTACAGCAGTTACCCTATATGTCACCCTCCAATCCAGGGAAATTATGGGTCCAAAGTGGTGGGGTCTGGACCAAGACGACCATTGTCCGTTGGCCAAGTGTCCGACTGCACCAGGGATAAAGACTAAAGGGTGTCCAGTTTTCTAAGATATGCTTCAAAATCATCCTAGAATGTATGCAAATCATAGCCCAGTCTTCTAGTTTTTTATGATGATGATGATGATGATATTCACCATCATGGCAGTTCAGAAAGATGTAGCGGCTTAGTGAATTAGTTTGAATTACTTTACAGACAAGTTTTATTCTTGTGCAATTAAATAGTTTATTTATTTTTCATAATTTGGAGCCAGAGATGCAAAGTATGCTTTAAAACTGAAAAATGTAATGTCATTGAAAATGATGTTAGTTCAACTGTATAATGTTCTTAATTAGGAGTCTAGATCGTCTTACCAGTAATCCCTGCAGGAACAAAAACCATCTTTGAAACAATGGAACCGGTTATGGTCAAGCACAACTATCTCTCTTCTAACATTTACAGATATAAGTTTGAAAGCAGCATGACAGTCCTCACAAACACGAAGATTCTTCATAATTCGAATTGGTGTTCCAGGTTCTGTGTTGATCAACCCGAAAACCAGCGCTAATTTCTCGATATGACGACAGAGAAAATTTTCCTTCTGATCCTCTTCCATGTCTAGCAGAACAACTGAGGTGTTAGGCACATAACCCTTCAGCTTCATTTTCTCAACTAGTTTCTCCCACATTTGGACGATCTCTTGAGCTTGAGGACGGGTTTCATCCCCGGCTACAAACTCATGAACCACTCCATCCGCTGTAATTGAACTCCACCCGGGCGTCTTCTTCACCCCTCGATCCCTCATTATCTTTCTCACCGTCGCTGTGTCTTCCCACTGTTGTGCTTCTGCATAAATGTTTTACAGAACCACATAGTATCCATCATTAAGTGGATCCAATTCCGAAAGGTGCTTTGTTGCTTCTTCAACCACTTCAATGTTTTTGTGAACCTTGCATCCGCCAAGGAGAGCTCCTCATACGACACTATTGGGCTTGATAGGCATGTTTGTGATAAACTCGATCGTGAGCCTCTTGAAGGAGCCCTGCCCTACTTAGAAGATCAACCATGCAACCGTAATGCTCAATTCTAGGAACTCTACCATAATCGTTAGTCATGCTGGTGAAGAATTCACGACCTTGATCCACAAACCCAATGTGACTACAAGCATGCAACACTCCGACAAAGGATCCATCATTCAGATCCATGCCTTTCTGAATCATCTTAGAGAAAAGTCTTGGAGCTTCCTCAGCTTGCCCATGCATGGCAAACCCTGCGATCCTAGCTGATCATGACACAACCGTTCGCTCTTTCATCCCATCGAAAACTTTACAGGCATCCTCCAAGCATCCACATTTGACATACATTTCAATCAAAATGTTGGAAACCCAAACATTTTTGCTAAACCCACTTTGGTTCGAGAACTCATGAATTCTCCAAACCAAACCCAAGTCCCCCAAGTCAGCACACGCCACAAGAACAGCTACTACCGTCACCTCATTTGGCCTCACGCCAGCCTCTTCCATCTCCAAATACAAACCAATCGCCTCCTTAGGCTTCCCGCATTGAACAGACCCTGAAATCATCTGTTGAATTTGATGTGTATTTCATATCTCAAACAATTACAAGATGAAACATATATATAGGGAAAGAAATAGGACATAAGCCTAACTTGCCTAACTTGCCTAACTTGCCTAACTTGTACAAGAAAATTGACTAGCCTAACTTCACTAGTCACATGTTTATTTCATGCATTTTAACACTCCCCCTCAAGTTGGAGTGTGGATGTCAATGACACCCAACTTGCTAAGTAAGACCTCAAATTGCGCCGAGCTTAGCGGTTTGGTGAACAAGTCTGCAGGTTGATTCGCGGTTCGTATGTAAGCTGTTTGCACCATTCCCATTTGAATATTCTCACGTACTAAGTGACAGTCTATCTTTATATGCTTCGTTCGTTCATGAAACACTGGGTTCGAAGCAATGTGCATGGCAGCTTGATTATCACAAAACAGTGTGACTGGTTGTGCATGAATCACTCGCAAGTCCTTCAAAATGTTTCTAAGCCATATAACTTCACAACAAGTAGTAGCCATAGAACGATATTCTGCCTCTGCACTAGAACGAGATACTGTGCTTTGTTTCTTCGTTTTCCAAGATATCGGTGTTTGCCCAAGGAAGATACAATAACCGGTTATTGACCTTCTAGTGTCTTTACATCGAGCCCAATCAGCATCACAAAAAGCTTGTAACTGTAGTGAACCTGTAGAAGGCAAAAGAATTCCCTGTCCAGGAGATTGTTTGATGTACCTGAGAACCTTATGCACTGCTTCAAGGTGTGGTTGTCGCGGTTTGTCCATGAATTGGCTCAACGTATTAACCACATAAGTCAAGTCAGGCCTCGTGATGGTTAAGTAAATCAGCCTCCCTACGAGTCGCCTGTATGAAGAAGGATCATGTAGTAGTGTCCCATCAGTTTGTGTAAGGGACAAGTTTGGTTCCATCGGCAATCGTGAGGGCTTCGCACCAAGGAACCCAGCATCTTCTAGTATCTCCAACGCATATTTGCGTTGGCACAAGGCAATCCCTTGTTTAGATCTTGCAACTTCTATCCCCAAAAAATATTTGAGTTTTCCCAAATCCTTTAGTTTAAAATGTTGGGAAAGGAAGAGTTTAGTCTCTTCAATTTCTCTCAAACTGTTACCTGCAAGTATCACATCATCAACATACACAAGTAATGCCATGAAACTGCCTTGACGGTTTCGGACGAACAAGGAATAATCTAACCATGATTGATGAAAACCAGCAGTCTTGAGAGCACTAGACAGCTTGATAAACCACTGTCTTGAGGCCTGTTTTAAACCATAAATGGATTTGTGTAATTTGCATACTCGTGTCTCCCATTTTCGTCCGAACCCAGGAGGCAGGGACATATAAACCTCCTCGTATAAGTCACCATGCAAAAATGCGTTGTTCACATCAAGTTGATGAAGATGCCAGCCACGTATGGAAGCAATACTGAGGAGGACACGGACGGTGGTGAGCTTGGCAACTGGAGCAAAAGTTTCCCGATAATCAAGTCCCTCAATTTGACTGTAGCCTTTAGCAACGAGACGAGCTTTGTAGCGTTCAACACTGCCGTCAGGTTTAAGCTTCACCTTATAAATCCATTTGCAGCCGATGGGATGTTTGTGAGGTGGTAAAGGCACAAGAGTCCAAGTGTGATTGTCATGGAGGGCAGCAATCTCTTTCTGCATGGCGTCACGCCATTTTGGATCCTGAACAGCCTGCGAAAAACTGGTGGGTTCTTTGATAATGGTGAGGGTGGTGAGAAAGGTTTTGTGAGTGGGGGATACATGGTCATAGGATAAATAACGAGATAGGGAGTGAGATGTACCTGATGATTGAACCATGCTTGTGGAAGATGTGGGAGCAACACGGGATGGGAGGGCCACCTCAACATGAAAGTCCTGCAAAAATGTGGAAGTTTTGGTCAGTCGAGTGCTACGACGGAGTGGTGGGGGTTGGTCTGGTGATGGAGTGGTTGGAGGTGGGGAAGAGTGTAGGATAGGTGAAGGTGTTGATAAGGTATCTGGTGGTGAAATTGTAGTGGGTAAAGGAGATGAGAGTGGTGTGATGTCAGCGAGTGTGGGAGAAGTGGGGTTTACTTCTTCGGGTCCAAGGCTTGAATGCGACTCAATGGGAGATGTGAAGTCAAACGGGATAGGTGAGGGTGTAGTGTGTGATGGAGACGGGGCAGCGGAAGTGGTACAATTTTGGAATGGAAAATGATCTTCAAAAAATACAACATCCCTAGAAACAAAAGTCTTATTGTGTTTTATATCAAACAATTTATAACCCTTTTGACCATAAGGATACCCAAGAAAAATGCATTGGATTGCACGGGAGTCGAATTTAGAGGGCCTTTGAGCGTGTGTAGAAGCAAAACACAAGCTACCGAAAACTTTTAAATGGGAATAGTTAGGTGCTTTGTAAAACAGTTTTTCGTAGGGTGTTTTACCTTGGAGAAGTGGAGTGGGTGTTCTATTGATGAGGTAGGCCGAGGCTAAGATTGCATCCCCCCAAAAACGTTTTGGCAAACTAGCTTGAAAGAGCAAAGCCCGAGCAACATTGAGTAAGTGCCGGTGTTTGCGTTCGGCAACACCATTTTGTTGTGGTGTATTGACGCAACTAGATTGATGTATGATGCCTTTGAGAGCATAAAATTGCTCAAGTTTAAACTCAGGGCCATTGTCACTTCGTATGATTTGAACTCTGGTATTGAATTGAGTCTCAATCATTTGAATGAATCTGACTAACATGTCTTTTGTGTCAGATTTATGTTTCATCAAATAAACCCAAGTGCTTCTAGTGTAGTCATCTACAATGGTAAGGAAATACTTGGCACCTGAAATAGAAGCAACTTGATAACCACCCCAAATATCAATATGCAATAATTCAAAACATGATTTGGTGGAAATAGAGCTCAAAGGAAAGGGTGATCTTGTTTGTTTGGCTAATGGGCAAATTAAACATTTTTTCAAATCACAAGCCTTACTGTTAAAGAAAGGTAATAACGAAGTGGCTTTATGAGATGGGTGTCCTAGGCGTTGTTGCCAAAGATTTGGTGAGACGGTTTGAATATTGTTGCATGTTCCTTTCTTTGATGGGTCGAGGTAGTAAAGTCCCTCCCTTTCAGTGCCCATCCCAATCATCTTCCCCGAGCGAAGGTCCTGAATGACACAAAAATGGGTGAAGAAAATGGTGACATATAAGGAATCATAGGCTAGTTTACTGATGGATATTAAATTCAACCTAAAGAACGGCACACATAGGACATTATCAAGGATAAGATTATGAGAGAAAACAACTTGTCCAATGTGAGTGACTTTGGCAACAGAACCATTTGGCAGTTCAACTGTATGGTTTTCAACAGCCCGTGAGTGTGTAAGGAGACTAGGGCTGCAAACTATGTGATCCGTGGCACCACTGTCCAAGATCCAAATAGTTTTGATTCCTTTATATGGAAAAGAGAAGGCTTTACCTGAAAGTTCTTCATGACTAGGAAGATTACTGACTTGATTGGCAAATGATGATTTGTTCTTGTTCAACATCTGAAGGATTTGCTTGCAATCCTCCTGAGAGAATGGGAAATTGGGCACTGTCTGTTGCTTGTTATTTTGTGAAACTTGATTCCCTTTTGAAGAAAAGGGACGACTGGATTCGGTCTCTGTGGCTGCTTTCCGTTTTCGACAAAAATCGAATGTGTGGCCTTTCCATCCGCAAAAAGTGCACTTGAGATGTGCACGACAGTTTTTGGTGATGTGATTGGTTTTATTGCACTTTCCACATCGTATCTCCTTGTCTTCTGGTGTAGGTTCTCGCGACAAATTCTTCACTGCAAAGACAGCAGCCTCTGGTTGTGCACTTTTCCCATTGGAAACCTCTGCCTGGCGTTCATGTCGAAGGACCAACGCATATGCCTTGTTCACCGTAGGCAGTGGTTCAAGAAGAAGAGTATTGCTTCGAATCGTAGCATACAATTCGTTCAGTCCCATAAGGAACTTCATGGTTTTCTGAGTTTCAACATATGAGTTCATCTCATTCTTTGTTCCACAACTGCATGCTGGAATGGAACACAAAGTATCACGTTCATCCCATAAACTTTTAAGTTTAGTGAAGTAAGAACTTACACTCATATTGCCTTGGACGCAATCATGGATCTCATTCTCAACATGGAACAGCTGAACTATATTCACATGTGAGAACCTCTCCTGCAGATCGGTCCACATTTGTCGAGCATCCTTGTAGTTGATGACACTCCCTGAAATCTCCTTTGACATGGAGCCTAGTAGCCATGTCGTGACCAAGTTGTTGCAGCGATTCCATTGCTGCAGCTCCTCAGAATTATCCTCACTTGGTTTGTTGATCGTCCCATCAACAAAACCAAGTTTGTTCTTGACCGTTAAGGCCATACTCATGGATTGAACCCATGTGTTGTAGTTGTCTTCCACCAATGGTTGTGGTACGAGGATTGCACCAGGTTGATCCGAGTGGTGGAGATAGAGCGGGTGGTTGGGGTTTTCCCATTTTGAATCAGAAGCCATGCCTAGAATGGTTGACCTCGTGGCTGCTTTAGAGCTGTGTTTTGTGGTTTTCCCAGATCACAGCTCTGATACCATGTTGAATTTGATGTGTATTTCATATCTCAAACAATTACAAGATGAAACATATATATAGGGAAAGAAATAGGACATAAGCCTAACTTGCCTAACTTGCCTAACTTGCCTAACTTGTACAAGAAAATTGACTAGCCTAACTTCACTAGTCACATGTTTATTTCATGCATTTTAACATCATCAACGTCCATGAACCTCACACTTCTACCAGGCATCCGCGAAAAGACATCATATGCTCCCTTAATATCACCCCTCTTTACCAACTGTGACATCAATATATTCCTGGACACAACATCTCTCCACCACACAATGTATACAAATTCAGAATCATATTCATCAAAAATAAATTCGACTGAAACCCGAGTTTCTCCACATACCCATGAACCACCCTTCCAATGGAAACATCCAACAAACGCGTGCACGCCTCCAGAACGAAAGACAGCTTAAAACTATCCGGTGAAACATGAAAGCTCTGCAGCTGGTTAAAAAGCAGGACTGCCTCAATGGAGTCGTTGCCTTCGGCAAAGGCTTTCAGGCACGAGTTCCAGGCTTCGGTCTCGGAGGTATCAAGGTGGTGGAAGAGTTTCCGGGCGTAGGAGAAGCTGGGGTTGAGTGAGCAGACCAAGGCGATTCGAGAGGGAGGGAGGGAGGTGAGGGAAGAGTTCGTTATGATGAGGTGGGCGTGGAGTTGTTTGAGCTCGGATGGGGAGGCGAAGCTGTGGAGGAGGTGGGTTGCTGTAAGCTTATGGGGAGTGTGAGAGTCTGTGATGTGGTTCAGAGGAGGAAGATGGTGGCAAGTGACCGTTGAAAGCATTGAGACTTTTCAAAAGGTAGTTGAGTTTAACGGTTTTTCTTCTCTTCTGAAGCGTCGGCCTTTGGGTTTTATATACGAGTAAGGGTAAAATGGGAACTTTAGGTGCAAAATATATTTTTGGGTGAACTTAGATAAGTGTGGAGTTTCTAAAGATTCGGCTATAAACACTTTCATTGAAAACGTTTTCAATTATTTTAAAACTTCTAAAGCATTTCAAGTAAAATAATGCATTGATAAAACGTTCCATCCATCCGTTTGCTATCAATACTTTTTTACCAATGTTATCAACAGTTCGTCTGGATAATATCAACAGCTTGTACTTTAACAAAGGGCAGATTTCCGTCCACATATTATCTACCAGCGTTATAAACAAGTCAACTACTCTATATCGACATTTCATCTTTTAATAAAGAACGGATACAGGGAATGAAGGAAGTTGGATGAAATCGTATACACCTGTTTTATACCAACGGTGCGAACCCAAGACTTCCGGTCAATGTTTTTAACCACTTGAGCTACAATCTCCACATAAATATGATTGCGTCGACAACATTAACCCAATGTCTAACAACATAACATTGTAAACCCAGTCAACAAGAAAATTTGATGCAAAGGAAAGATAACTTGAGGTGCAAAACTGAATTGACATTTTTGTTCCAATTCTACAACCAAACCATAAACCTCATTTGAAGTGGTCCACAAAAGAAGATGTTGAAACCCTATGGCGTCGAACGTAAAAGTATGAGAAGATAATTGATACCCAGTTTTTTACATCTCGAAAATTCCTTACAAAAAAGAAAGTGGTGAGCTTGACGTCAATGTATGCCCCCTTGTCCTCTAAACCCAGCACGAGTAACTGAGTTAAGCATGGAGCCATTTGCAATACCGATAGGGATGGCCGGTTTACTTGAATAGTTCTGGGTTCAGCCAGTCCCTGTCATTTACATTTCGAATCAACATCAGTTTACCCTATCAATACGAATATTAGTTGAAAATAAGATAACAAAAATCAAGGTGTATTGCACTCACTTGCTAATGTCATCGAGATGATCATCGAAATCTACAACATCCTGCCATTTTTCGGTGGAGATGTAATCCAATAGAACAACATTTGCTGATGGCTCCTTGATGGTCAACTGGTTTCCATCCGATCCAACTAACTTCCAAGTCCTGGATGCATCCTTCGTGTAGAGCTGATTTTTCGAAAGGTAGAAAAACAAAGATTAAATAGGAGGAAGAGGAAGTTGGTGTCAACGAAGATGAAATCACTTAGAATCAGATCCAACTAACAATCAGGTAATACAAAACTGGATTAACATAAAACGAAGTTAATATCAAAGAAGATGAAGTCACTAAAGAATCAAAGATGGTTTCAACATAGAATCAATTCAAGACAAATAACTTCCGGAATATTTAACAAAGACTGTCCATCTAAGTCCTATGAATTCCCAAAAAGATAATAATATCAAACTTCTTTTTTGTTGTTTCCCTGAATAAGGACTATTGCCAATTCCTTCAAAACTCTATTGCAATCCTTACCATGCTAGCTTTCCAAACAACTGAATATATCAAAGACAAAAGATATTAAATGGAAGCCATGTCAGGGCATACTTCAATCAGTGTGGAGCTCTGCTATAGTGATAAGGTAAAGAGTCCTAAGAGATGCTCTGAAGGAGCTCTTCAAGATGTAGTAAACACAAATTTTATTAAAAATGGATCTAATGAAGAAAACGATGGAAAATATGAGGGTCACACAGATAATCTAGAACATAGATTAGGAATGGGAAAAGATGGTGTCTGTGCTTATCTGCAGGAAGTAGGTGAAATCTAGTATCCCCAAATTCAGCAATAGCTTATAATTTAGAAAAATGCAGGTTCGCTAAATGATAATCCTAAAATAATACAAGAAAACTAAATGTTATATACACATCAGAAAGGGCGGGCAAGGATGAAAAATATGACAGTGTATGAGACTATTCAAAATATGTTAGCTTCTGTCTGGGCCGCCAAAAGAAGGAAACAACTCCGGCAGCCCCAAAAATAAAAACTTTATTAACTTAGCCTAAAGCGCATTACCAGCCCAACCTAAGAGTATACACTCCAAGCTTTTGTAGCCTAGAGTTGGTTTGAAAGGAAGGGCCAAACGGTAAACTCATTCACCTTACATTTGGGTTAGGAATTAGGCTGACCTGCAATCCCATTGTGGATGTTCCGCTTCTCAAGAAACTTTAGCTCATGGAGTAAGCCTTTATCTAGTTCATTTCTATAGTAAAATGACTAAAAAAACCTGGGAGATGCACAGATTGGCATCAAAATATAGTCTTCTAAATGTTAGAAAAGACATCTCAAAAACTTCGTGTACATATATACCAAATTATTTAGTTCTTCAAGCTCATGGTTAACTTCCCAAGTTTATCAACAACAATCAACACCAACAACTTTGAAAAATAATGTCCAATTATTACGCTACGAAAACAAAAACGCATACCTCACACAAATTTCTCATTTCTCACATTTTTAGCTAAGACCGACAAGCAGTTCATACAATCAAATACACTCATACACCCATCATATCATATAAATGGACAAAGAAAAAGATCAATGCTTTTCATAAACAAATATGCATCGCCCCCAAACAGATAAAGTTAAAGATACACACCTGCACTACGGGGCTCCGGTCCTTAGTCTTCGACAAAGCTTCAAGCTTCCTGTTATCAAGCTAGAAATGGATGAAAAGACATGAATGTTAAAACCCAATACCAAAAAAGCAAACATACAACACAAACAGAACTTCATGGACTGAAAAATTGCATACCAAAAGAATTGCGGCTTGAGGAAGGTAGCGATAAATGTGATCGCCCACGTTCTTGGCAATGCCGCCGAGCTCGTGATCGTCAAACCTCTCGTTAGCATGGAAATAGCCCACAATGCTCACTCCTTTCGCAGCATAGTGCTCCTCTATCTGTCCCAATTCAATCACAAAAACCAAAAATTAATCAAATTACAGAGTTAGGGCTCCGTTTGTTTCCCGGGAAAATCCCAATTCGAGTGTCTGAAACCCTAGAGGAACAAAGTGGTGTGAGAAAAAGAGAGGATTTTGGGACCCACCAGGATGAGGGAGATCTCGAGCTGGGGGAGGAGGCCGATGTGGGAGTGGAAGAGAGGGACGGAATCGGTGATCTCCACGACGTCGTTGTGGGGGGAGACGCGACCGAGGAGGATGCCGTTGACGGCGGAGGTCTTGTGCTTGAGAGCGTGTAGCACTAGCTTTACGTAGGCATTTTGTGCGATCTCGTAGCGTAACTCGCCACCCATCACTCACTGAGTCGGACTTCACTTGCTGAATCGCCGGCAACAGAGGAGAGAGAGAGAGACTGAGAAAGCAGAGTAGAGAGAGAAAGAGAGAGTCCAAATTTTCAGTGTTTATATAAGTTTTGGGGATCTGATCGTCGTTGTGCAAATATTTCTAGTCTTTTATTTTTACTTTTATTTTTTTAAAACCAAACTTGGTTCCTTTTTTTTCTCCATTTTTTTTATCCCACATAAATGGGAGAATGGATCCGTGATATTATTTTTTTACATAATTTTTACACACGGTTAAATATTCTCTTAAGGATCATATTTGACAACAATCATCCAAATCTAAAATCATACTCATTGAAGTAAGTGTTTTGAATTTCTTTGTTAAATTGTATTCGTCAATTTTCTTCACTAGTCTTAATAATTTTGAATTTGTCTAATTTTTTGCATAATGACTACTTTGTTTAAAAGGGAGGTGCAGAAGGTCAAATAAAAGTGCAAGAATCGTCTCTATAAAAAAGCATGCGAAAATCGCTTCCAAAATCATTTGTAAACAGTTGGAAGCCGAACCTAACCATAACCTTGCGGCTAGCTCCATCCTTGCTCACCGCCCACAGTCGGATCATTGTCTTCCTATTTATTTGGTGGTAATTAGCATCAACGTTTAAATAACCATGCTAGCACAGTAGGTGCTTAACTCAAAACTTGGGCATGAAATTTGGACTATGGCGTCTTTCGGCTGGCGAAGAGAACGAATAACAAGGGCAGTTGCATCAACAAATAAAGGGAAAAAAGAGTGCCCGAGCCATTTGGAAGAAGGAAGTTTTGCTCCCAAAGTACGGAAAACTTCGAAGAAATCGGGGGTAAATATAATTTTATAAGCAATTAGTAAGTTAAATGCATCACATTGTTCAATCAAAACTACACAGCAATCAGAAATACAAAGAAAGAAATTTGAAAACAGAACTAGGGCAAACTGATAAGGTCAAATTTTCCCTCTACCGAAAGCCATCAACGGCATTTGCCAAGTATATACAAAAGCCAAACTGGAAATCACAATTGAAACTTGCATCTCCGTATAATTTCTTAATGATTTGGAAACTAGAATCGCAGATGAAAGAGTACATCTTACAAAAGCAAGTCAAAAAATATTCACCTGAATCTCAACACAAAGCCGTATGCGAATGCACACGAAGAGAACCCTAATGAAGGAGCACATACAAAACTACAGCCCTGGAGAGGAAACACGAATAATAGTACTAACGCATCAAAATATAACTATAAGGGACCAAATGCTAATGTAAACATCACAGGCTAGGCTAAGCAGATAAATTAAACCATTAGAGTATCTATCTAGATCACTAATTAGATTGTAATAAACTCCATCATCCGATACTATAGTCTACAACATACTAAATCATAATGAAACTACAAGACGTCTGTAGCAGACACCAGGTGTTTCAATCTACATAGTTTTTCTAAACCATACAATATAGAAATTGACTAATAAACTCTTCTCGCCATAAAAGTTTCTCAAACTGCAACGATAGGGAGTCTCTAACAGTTCCAAGAAAGTGCCTAACCGAGTGCCAGACGAATCTAAGCAACCTGTGTGAAACTTCTAAGGCAAAGCTTAAGCAACTGCATCGAAAATCCTTCATTACTATCTTGCATAGGGATGGTACTCACTAGCGCCTTCTATTTCTACCTTCCATAGGGGTGGTACCGACTACTGCTACTATATCCCCCCCTTCCATATGGTCCACCTGCTCCTCCACCATAAGTAGCACCAGGACCAGAGTCATCGCCACCACCATAGTTTGAACCTCCGTAACTTCCATAGCCTTCACTGCCTCGGCCATAACCACCTAAACCACTCACATTATAGCCCCCACCATAACCACCACCATATGGTCCAAAGCGGCTAGAATAACCAAGGGAAGTCTCACCTCGATAGCCACCTAAGCTACTGCTGCCAAAATTCCCATAACCACTGCCAAATTCGCCACTATCGCTACCATAACCGTAGCCATAACCACCACCATATCTACCACCAAGACCACCTGGTGTCCTATAGGGTCCAGGGCCAAACCCTCCATCAAAACTACCATAAGAACTGCCATATCCACCAAAGCCATCATTGAAAGAACGAGCCCTAGAATTGCTACCATATGCAGGAGCAGATGGTGGATTTGAGGCTTTCTTTGGTTCAGCTTTCTTGATCTCCACCTACAACAAAGCAACTTAGTTAACCTAGATTATTTAGAAATGGAGCTACTGTGATCACCCTTTCCTGAGAAGATCTATACCTGTAACAAACTCCACCTAAAATTAGTTCCAAATAACTAACTTGAATTATTATAATAACTAACGGAAACGAAAGATAACAACCCTTTAATGCATAGATTTAACAAAACAGGAGAATGCAAAAATTGATGCTCCATGTCAAAAAGGATTTTGTATACATGCTGTTTACACAGAGACCATCTAAACAAGCTCACCTGGGTACCCTCCATATCAATCATGTTTCCTTTAGATAACAATTCATCTACAACTTCCTCACTGTCAAAAATAACAAACCCAAAGCCTCTAGAACGATTGGTCTCATGGTCTCGTATGATCTGGTGTTCCACCACTTTCCCATACTCAGAGAAGAAACTTTTCAACTCATCTGCCAAATTTAGCAAGCCAGGTAAAAAGGATGAAGATGGTAATGCAAACAAGCTTAAGTAAATGTCGAGCAAAAGTTCAGTGTGAAACTAATAGGAAACTGACAACCTTCCAAGTTGTAAACACACTAAAGCAGAATAAAAACATAAAAGCATACCCTCAGAGACTGATGATGGAATGCCACCTACAAATATCTTCTTTGTCTTAAAATCCTTTGATTGCCCTTGACCTTTTGGAATGGTTCGCTTGATCTCAACCTGCATTATCCATAGAATTAATGTCATATATAAAATAAAGAGTATAAATAAGTAATAGCATCAATTGATGAGCACCATAATTTACAATAAACCATACAAAGATGCAGTCTTAAACATCTACTTTACCTGCTTTCCATTAATAACATGAGTTTCCTCAATAACTGCGTCAACAACTGATGGATCGGCATAGGTAATAAACCCAAATCCGCGTGGGGTGCCCGTGAAGCGATCTTTCATTATCACTGAGTCCACTATCTCTCCATATTTCCCAAAGTGCTTGGTAAATGTAGCTATTGATCCCAAGCAAACAAAATAAAAGAAAGCGCAACACATTAGTTACAAAACAAAACGATAAATTGCATTTAATCTAAAAACCATACAAAGCCAACTCACCAAGGAAGCTGAAAAATAATCTAAAACGATCCAAAGTCAATTATAAAACCAAAAATTAACCATAAGCATTCTATATACTTCACTAATTTCATGCCACATAATTTCGCCACACAATGCCACAACTTGAATTTAAATTTACTTCTTACAGGGAAGAAAAAGAAAAACCTTGCTAATTAACTTTGCGAACACAACAAAAAGGTCAAAAAAAAAAATTAAAAAAATTATAAATCTTTACGTTAGAAAAGAGAACTCACCATATGTAGTGTCTTTTGCCAATCCACCGATGAAGATCTTTCTGCGAATTACAGATAAAATATTAAAAACAATTAGCAAACGTGAGGAAACGCCGCAAACGATGCCCCAATGTTTGAATAACGAGAAAATACAGGAAACAACAGAAACCCCAGCCAGAAAATATAAAGATGCATAAAATCTTCAATTTTATTTTCTCAGAAAGATCCAATTTTCTCGAATACCAAACAGAAAACAGCTAAATTGGGTGTATGGGGAGAAAGAGGGAGAGAGAGAGAGAGGGAGGGAAGGAAGAAGTACCCAGGGCTGGCGCCATCGCCTGTGTGAGGATGGCCGGCATTCGACTTCGAACCCATTCCGCTCGATATCGGATTTTCTCGGGAAAATTTGAGGAACGAAAAAGGTACGAGCTTTGAGAGTTGGGAGCGAAGAGAGAAAAAACAGGATTAGGGTTTTTGAGTGGTGGAGGACATTATTTTTTCCCCATATATATTGGAGGGTGCAACAGTATGTGAAATGTCAACTGTACCCCTCTTATCGTATAATATGAAAACATCAAAAGGATAAGTACTACGGTTTGACACCGACTTCTATTGCAAATTTGCGAACGAGCCACATCCAAACACGGAGAACAACTTATACGAGTCGGGTATGTAACTAAAGCAGTATTTTCAACTACTTCATATTGTTATATAAAAGCTAAGTTGCATACGGTGCATGATTTTATTGAATTACTAAGTATTTCCGTTGCGGATAAGTTTATCTTCAAAAGGCAATAATGAATTTTCTTCTTCACGACTTTCTTTCTAAAAACTTCTAGTAATAAAATCCACGAAATAGAAACTTAACCCACGATCTCAAGTGCATCGTGTAACCACCTACCCACCTACGCGTTTGAGATTCTCTCTTTAAAGCAAGTGTGCTCATAATCGTTTCTATTAGAAGCGCTTTAACAATAAACAAGCTGAATTAGAAAATCACTTGCAAGTGATTCATGAAGAAACATATGGCACGTGCTTCTCTGTAAAGCGCTTCTTTGGGCCAAAACTGCTTCTAATTTTTCTGTAAATTGCAATCAAAAGTGCTTTTGGCCGCCAAAAAGCACTTCTACTCTTCTAGAAGACTAGATGAACAACATGCCATCAATATATGCTCTTTTAACCAAGTGATTGTTTTCGTGATTAGTAAATCATGGATTGATACCAACAACAACAAACAAACTACAAAAAGCATGGACTGATGGACATCATCCATTTATAACAAAGAACGTCCCTACAATTCTGTGTCTGTCTATGCAGGATCAGCGATCGTATGCCCTTTTCCTGGGGGCAACAGGGTACGCAATTTCCTTATCATCTGCTTCAGCTTCCTCAGCTTCTCCATCTCACCTTCCTGAACCAGAAAGCTTTCCAATGTCCCTAATGAAGCTTCACTCATACGTCTCCCTCTCTCCCCCATCTGTGTGGAGCACTCAAAAGCTTCGTTTACCCTACCGCGGGAGCACAATCCCGTTAACAGAAGATCCAATGCATGACCGTGAGGACAATATCCTTTCTCCACTAGGTATTGCCACAAATGCAAACCCGAATCAAGCTGATGATTTACGCAGAAAAATTTCATTATCATCACCACCGTTTGTGTTTTGGGCACAAAACTTCTATCAACCATTTTGTGATATAGTCTGGAAACACCTTCGATATCATATGTCCTCATCAAGCCAGAGAAGACGGTGTGGTAAGTCATATCATCATGGTCAATACGATTCTTTTCCATCTCATCCATCAAGGCGACTGCCGACTTCAGATCTCTTGATCTAATAAGTGAACTCATCAAAGCATTGTAAGCCCCAGTGTCCGGAAGCAAATTTCTCAAGCGAATCTCATCAAATAACTGTCGTGCCTTGATTGAATTTCGAGCAACCCCTGCTCCATGGATCAGTGTGGTGATTGTTTCCAAAGAAGGCGACAAGTTTTCCCATTCCATTCCTTCAAAAAGTCTCAATCCATCAGCAAAGCAACCTTTCTTACAGTAAGCGTTGATTCTAACGTTACAAGTTATACTATTTGGCTTAAAGCCTCTTTTAACCAGTTCATGGTAAAAGAGTTCTATTGCAGTAATATCTCCTGATTCTTTGAACCCCAGGAGCAAGATATTCATGGTCTTGGTGTTGGGTGAAAAGCGAGAACGCATCTTCATGAACACTGAACGTGCCTCCTTCATCTGCCTTTCAGTGCAAAATGCTCTGAGGAGTACATTGAACTCATCAGTACCAAACTTCCTCCCAGCGAAAATATCATTCTCCAATTTTTCAAATGCTTCGAGAACATCTTCATACGATTGAAATTTTGCTATTTTCGACAGAATGATGCTCATTGACTTAAGGGTAAGCAAGGAAAGGTGCATCCTGCTTATTTTGGCCATCAACTCCCAAGCTTTATCAAAATAACGCATCCTGGTAAGGATGTGCAGCATCTTTTCAAAACCGTCAGAGCTTGGACATAACTGGGACGGATTGAGGGAATAATTGAAGAACTCAAGGGCTTTAAGACCGTTGGAATGGGCTGCGAAAAGGTGACCAAGAACATTCTCCACAAAACAGATGGAAAGAACTTGTGGTGGGATGTACTGGAGAAGAGTCGGGTGAAGTGATTGATCAGGATAAGCATGGTTGTTAATTATTCTGGCGATCGTATCAATTTCAATGTTGGTTTCTGACGACAGTAGAATTTGGGTGGACAATTTAAAGGCGTTAATGAGAGAAAATTTTAGCTTTAGAGGAATTTCAGTAAGCTGATTGGATCTCTTTAGTCTTGTCAAATGGAGCATTCTCTCCTCGGTTGAACTTAACGATAAGCACAACTGAGTCGGCAACTTGAAATTTCCATTTGGAAACGCTCACTGATCTCCATACCCTGGATATCCAAGCAAACAAAAGTTAAAGATCCAGTAAAGCTTAACAGTTAGACAAACAAAACATTGTAAGTATGAACGGGTAGTTGGAAAGCAACTATAGCAGTGCAATCTATGGCTAAGTTTCTAGGCCTAGTATCAAAACAAATGAATCACTTCACGCAGCATAAGAATCAAGAAAAATAATCACACACCAGTGATTACACACATTGGTTCATACGCTACAAGCACAAACAAACTATTAAATTGGTATAATTTGATTTTGGGCTCATGAACTGTAATGATTAATTCAAAGAGAAGACCAATAAACTCAAAGAGGCAACCAACTCACACGAAGAATAACGCTTTCACGGGATTTCAACATCAGCCGTATATTTGTTGATCCAAGATTAATTAGAAAAAGGTCACGAGACCGAGCATGACAAGCACCACAAGAAAAAGTACAGCACTAATTATTTCTAAGCCAATCATTCATATAGTACACTACCCCTGTGATTTCTGAAATAAATATTTGCATATCCTGAAAGTCTAGTAAGAAAACATATACTGAACAAGATGACTGGATAGGACTTACAAATTTCATTCTCGTGAAAAATTATAACGAAAAATATCCCTCAACTAAAACCTTCCGAAACCAATTTAGCTCGCTTTGGTTCATTCTGTTACTTTACCACTACAAAAATTTACCACTACGAAAATTCATCCATCTATCCATACGTTTGTGTAGAGAGAGAGAGTAGGATTTAATTACTATAAGCCATATTCATCTCTAAAACTACAAAATTCAACATAACAACAGAAAATCATAAAATAAAATAAAAAGTGCTGTTATACAAACCATTCAAACACAACATTATGTTCTACAAACCAAAGCAGAACGATGTAAACGATGAAAGACAATATATTTACGAACCCGAATCAATATTCAGGCAAAATACGAGCAACCCACATATCAAAATCTTGCCAAGTGACACATTTTTCATACCAATTTCAAGATAAAGCAAGCCAAATAGTGCGCACTGTAGTTGTTCGACGGAATGCCTAAGAGAAATATAAGAAACATAAGCCCAGAAAGTGGAATCTAAAGAATCAGAGTTCAATACAAACACGAGGCAGAGCCGCACAAGCACTTACCGGGAAAGGTGTTGGTGCTGTGTTGCGTGCTTCAGCTTTTACAGTTTTTTCCGTTGTGTTCATTTTTTGGTGGTTAAAGAAGCGGACAAGTATGTCAACTACAAAGTCTACTTACTTAGGAGTTTAAGAGATCCTCTTCGGATCACCGTTCAAAGCAAGGATTAAGAAATCTGAATCACTTAAATGGAATTATGCGGTTCTTATTAATTCATTTTACTGACCTCATCTCACACATAATAAGGCCCGGATCTTTTTCTCTCAAACGATTTGAATTTCTTGATCCTTAGACTTCAAAGAGTGAGATCCTTTTTTTTATTTATTTTTTTTTTTTTTTTAATCTGACTATCAATTGTACTTTGTTACGCAACTATCAGCAGTGAGTATGCTCTACTAACTCAAAAACTTGCAGCATGCCTAATGTGACCTAAACTAATAATGGTCTCTCACTCTCTCGACTTAAATTTTCATACGACTAATCACTTTACAAGCTCACGCTACAAAGATAGGCACTTAGGATTCAGATTTGTTTGGGCTAATTTGCCGGATTCAGATTTGTTTGGGCTAATTTGCCAGTTTTGCATCGGGCTTCCTGTGTATGGGATATATTGGAATTTGGTCTTATCGGTGGTGAAACGGCCTTTAATTCCATTGGAAATACTTCCCCGAACATAAGCTTGCACGTGTGATTGCGAAGCTGATTGGCTGCAGAGAAACAAAATAAGCTTGCAGACAAAGCAACATGAACAAGAGATCACAATTATATACAAGAAATTCGAAGCTAGGGTTTACAAAAATTAGGGTAAATAAAAAAAAAAATACACGTACTCACTCGTTCAGTGCGGTTTGAAAGTGTGGTTTGGAAGCGCGATCAGAAACCTAAATAAAAACAAAAATAAGTTCCTAATTGGTTAAAAATTCAATCATCAAATTCAGAAACCCTATGCATATAGTCTAATATCCTAGTAGATAAGGTGTTAGGCTTCCACCTATACGTCTCGGCTTCGAAACTCCCCTAACCCCTAAATTATTGTAATAGCGAGTTTCGAACTTTCCCATCCCTTTTAAAAATTAAAAATAAATTAGAAACCCTAGCTTAGCTATCTCCAGCAATGACTATCGTTCTTGGACAAGAAGAAGGTAACTCTCTCGTATGGGGAATTGGATATGAATTTAGGAGGGCGTATTTAATTAAGATTTTAAGGGGTTTAAATGGATTTATAAATGGGTAATGCTAGAGAGAACAAATTTTAAACCAAATGATGTGGATGTAGATTATTGGTTTATTACTTAAGTGTTGATTAACGTATTTACTTCTTATTGGTCACACATCATTTGATTTGCAAATTTAATCTCCTTAGCATTCTCCTTTATAAATTTGTGTTGTTTGTTTCAGCGGGTTGGATGTTGTTGGTGGTGGTGCTATGGGCGGTTGTTGTCGCTCGGTTATCACATCATTATGATGCTGATGCTGCTCAAGGCACCTCAAATACGACGGCGAAGGAGTATAGGAGGCAGTGGAGGAAAATTACCGCTCAAGGCGGCACGTCTGAAACGCAAGACCACCTAAAGAGGGAAATTACTACTGATGGCACCTCTTATACGGCTGACAAGGTCGAGGAGTATAGGCAACAGGGGGGAGTCACTCTTCTAGGCCGTAATGTTCCAAACCCATCAGGATTTTTGATGACTCTGGGTTTCCAAGTACGTACTTTTTGTTGTGACGTAAGTTCTAATACATATTGTAATTGTGTAAATCTTAAGTAGAGATAGATTAGGAATCCTTTGTGATCTAGAAGATCTTTCCTAATAGACTTTGTATTACTTGGCAAACAAGTTTCTCTCCTCCTTATTACTATCAATAAAGGCACAAGGACTGGAGAATTAACACACAATTCCTCAACTCTATTCTACACTCTCTTTCTCTCCATGCCGCTCCCCTCAGTTAAATATAGGCTACCACAAGGTCTTAGGTTCAATTCTCGCCAAATGCAAATTTGAACCACATTATTGCTAGCACATTGTGAGGCTAAGCCCACCTCTGCCCTTTTAGTGTAGATAATATCGTTTGTTCAAAAAAAAAAAAAACAAGTTCACTTGTTATATATAGAAAACATATATTTCCAGTTGAATATCTACATATACATATTGATTTGATCATTCCTCTTGATCATCACAGAAAAAGTTATACAAGATTTTTCAAAAGCTGGATTTGTGAGGCCTATACACCAATTCAAGCTCAAGTATGGCCAATGGCTTTGTAAAGCTCACCAATTCAAAAGTGCATTTGGTAATACCAACCACTCACCAAAACTTCATCAATGACTCCGCTCTTGGCAGTCTAATTGAAAAGAGCATTGCTTCAATTTATGAACCCCACCCCTACCTACCTACCTAGGTTAATGGCCATCAATTAGGAAAAAAAAATTAAGTATGTTGAAAACACAATCTGATACATCAAGTGTTATACTATAATTAGTTAATTAACATGAGTTCAAAAGGATAAAGTTTCAAGAGCTGGGATCATATAATGCAACTCAACTACCAAAGTACCAAGAAATTTATCCAACCCAACTACAAAAGAATGAAGATTCGCTACATAAAAATTGACATTACATGCATGCTCTTTAATCTCTCTCAGCTACAGCCTGGGGAAGCACGTGAATCGTGATGAAACTCCTGCCTGTTTACAAAATAAGGACGTACGTACTCGAATCTCTGTGCATACATGGACTACTGTAATATTACCACGTGAATATTAATGGTGCATGTGAATCCACTCACCAACTAAAAAAGAAAAGAAATTGGGAGTGAACATGTTTTGGCACCCTGTGTAGTTTTGCCTCGAATGTACTCCACCTTTTTAGTTTCACCAATTTGAAATCAAAACGTTTCAAAAGTTTTAACATATATATCTTCCCATGCCATATGGGGTCATATAACTTACGCCAAGTACAATTAAATTATTTTGGGATTAAACCATTGGCTTATACTAATTACACCGTTATTATCCCGTTATTTTCTTTCAACTACTTAAGTCTTATCACCTGCATGTAAAGTAAGAAGTGAGGTTTTATTGAAAGTTGTCTTGCTGCAATTAGAATAAAAAAAAGGGATGCGCTATAAGGGCGAAGCAGAATTTTTTAGTAGAATATATAGGATAGTATTTTAACAATGCGTGGCTTCTGCCTTGAAAATATACTTTGGTGTGGGAAAATAAGGGCTTTAGATGTGAGAAGGCTAATTTCCACTGGCAGAGCCAATGAAGGCTCAGAAGGATCACTTGACCCTTTTCACTTTTAAGTTTTTGTTATATGATTTTATGTATTTGGTTTTTTTTATATCAAAGTCTATAAGTTTTGACCATTTTTGTCCATTGAACAGCATGATACTTTGATTTTTTTTGACCCGTAGCTTCAGAAATATAACTCAAGAATGAAACTTACCATTTTGTATTTTTTTTTCTCTCTATTGTGTCAATTATCACTAATTAGCTAATCACCTAACCCTAATTATACAGTTTATGTCTAATAATGTCATATTAGAAATATAAAAGTAATTGTCACTTAATACTACGGTCTAGTGGTATTCTTTTTCACTTATAAGTGAGGGGTCTTATGTTCGAGAATATTGTTTGTTAAAAAAAAGGAAATATAGAAGTAATTAATATACATTCAAATTAAATCGTCTTTAAAGAGTTTTCAAACTATGATTTTGTGTTATTATATATAAGCTTTCATCATTTTTTTTTTCTTTTTCACTTTAAGCTTATAGATATTTAAGGTTAACCCCCATAATAGAATCTTCGGCTTCGACGGTACTTCTAATTTCTGCGATGGGGTAAATATAAGTATAAAGATTTTTAAGCATTAAAATGTTGTAAACATATTCATATACGTTAATTTAAGTAATTTGGTTAGGGTTTTGTACAAAAAAAAAAAATTAGGGTCAAATTGAACCAAACAATAATTTTGTGTTTACATGCATGTGCGTAAACTCGGATGTATAACAAGAAGCAAATACTGGGAAGGGTGATGACTGATGACACTTCATGCAGTTTTAGATATTGATGGCCATTAACCTAGGTATGTCTATATATGTGAGGTTCATAAATTGGACATGATTGAGCCCTAAACCCTACATCGATCAAGTCTTCACTTAAGTAGTGTTTCTTCCTCTAACCTTGTGTTCTTAAAAAATACAGAGTGATGTTTCAATTTTTTTCAAAGCTAAGATTTAACATATATATATATATATATATATATATATCTTCCCGTGCCACTTGACCTAGAGGTCATAAGCTAGCTCTAAAAAAGAATTGGAGTGTAGTTAGTACAAGGAATAGAACACAAAATATTAGAAAGAATTAGAAATGTATTTCATGAGTGTATTCATTTTGTCTCATACACGCCTTTGTAACATGAAGTTCCCTATTTCTTACTAATTTTTCCTCTATCCCTTGGCACCTGAAAATCTCTCACCAAACACAGCCGAGAGAAACTTTGTAAAAAAACCCACATCAAAAAAGGAAAACCCGATAACGAAAACCAAAAACGATTTATCTATCATTGAAAGACAGTTGTAGATAAACCGTTTCGCCATGTAGATGATATGCACTAATTAGGGACCAATTGAAAACACCCTAATATTCTAATTGAGAAAATTAGTATCTGGTCCCTATCTACTAATGTTCATTGACTAAAATTTTATTAGTTTTTAAATTTTGGTCAAAGTTCTTAGCATTAATGCAATAATAAATTTACATGTCATTTACACAATTTTTTAAATAAAAATTAATAATTGATTAGGATTTTAATATTCACACCTTTATTAAACTCTTAATTAATTTTCAATTCAAAACATTTCAAAAAAAAAAAAAAAAGAATAAAACATGAGTTCAAAAGGATAAAGTTTCAAGAGCTGGGATCATATAATGCAACTCAACTACCATAGTACCAAGGATATTTATTCAACCCAACTACAAAAGAATGAAGATTCGCTGCATAAAAATTGACATTACATGCATGCTCTTTAATCTCTCTCAGCTACAGCCTGGGGAAGCACGTGAATCGTGATGAAACTCCTGCATGTTTACAAAATAAGGACGTACGTACTCGAATCTCTGTGCATACATGGACTACTGTAATATTACTACGTGAATATTAATGGTGCATGTGAATCCACTCACCAACAAAAAAAGAAAAGAAATTGGGAGTGAACATGTTTTGGCACCCTGTGTAGTTTTGCCTCGAATGTACTCCACCTTTTTAGTTTCACCAATTTGAAATCAAAACGTTTCAAAAGTTTTAACATATATATCTTCCCATGCCATATGGGGTCATATAACTTACGCCAAGTACAATTAAATTATTTTGGGATTAAACCATTAGCTTATTACTAATTATGTATACACCGTTATTATCCCCTTATTTTCTTTAACTTAAGTCTTATCATCTGCATGTAAAGTAAGAAGTGAGGTTTTATTGAAAGTTGTCTTGCTGCAATTAGAAGAAAAAAAGGGATGCGCTATATATTGGATAGTATTTTAACAATGCGTGGCTTCTGCCTTGAAAATATACTTTGGTGTGGGAAAATAAGGGCTTTAGATGTGAGAAGGCTAATTTCCACTGGCAGAGCCAAAGAAGGCTCAGGAGGATCACTTGACCCTTTTCACTTTTAAGTTTTTGTTATTTGATTTTATGTATTTGGTTTTTTTTTATATCAAAGTCTATAAGTTTTGACCATTTTTGTCCATTGAACAACATGATACTTTGATTTTTTGATCCATATCTTCAGAAATATAACTCAAGAATGAAATTTACCATTTTGTATTTTTTTCTTCTATCTATTGTGTCAACTATCACTAATTAGCTAATCACCTAACCCTAATTATACAGTTTATGTCTAATAATGTCATATTAGAAATATAGAAATAATTGTCACTTAATACTACGGTCTAGTGATATTCTTTTTCACTTGTAAGTGAGAGGTTTTAGGTTTGAGAATATTGTTTGTTCAAAAAAAAATATAGAAGTAATTAATATACATTCAAATTAAATCGTCAGTTTTCAAACTATGATTTTGTGTTATTATATATAAGCTTTCGTCAAGTTTTTTCTTTTTCACTTTAAGCTTATAGATATTTAAGGTTTATACCTCCATAATAGAATCTTTGGCTTCGACACTTCTAATTTCTGCGAGGGGGTAAATATAAGTATAAAGATTTTTGAGCATTAAAATGTTGTAAACATATTCATATACGTTAATCTAAGTAATTTGGTTAGGGTTTTGTACAACAAAAAAAATATAATTTAGGGTCAAATTGAACCAAACAATAATTTTGTGTTTACATGCATGTGCGTAAACTCGGATGTATAACAAGAAGCAAATACTGGGAAGGGTGATGACTGATGATACTTCATGCAGTTTTAGATATTGATGGCCATTAACCTAGGTATGTATATATATGTGAGGTTCATAAATTGGACATGATTGAGCCCTAAACCCTACATCGATCAAGTCTTCACTTAAGTAGTGTTTCTTCCTCTAACCTTCTGTTCTTAAAAAATACAAAGTGATGTTTCAATTTTTTGCAAAGCTAAGATTTAACATATATATCTTCCCATGCCACTTGACCTAGAGGTCATAAGCTAGCTCTAAAAAAGAATTGGAGTGTAGTTAGTATAAGGAATAGAACACAAAATATTAGAAAGAATTAGAAGTGTATTTTATGAGTATATTCGTTTATAAATATTTTGTCTCATACACGCCTTTGTAACATGAAGTTCCCTATTTCTTACTAACTTTTCCTCTATCCCTTGGCACCTGAAAATCTCTCACCAAACATAGCCGAAAGAAACTTTGTAAAACACCAAATCAAAAAAGGAAAAACCCATAGCGAAAACCAAACCGTTTTGCCATGTATACATGATATGCACTAATTAGGGACCAATTGAAAACACCCTAATATTCTAATTGAGAAAATTAGTATCTGGCCGCTATTTACTAATGTTCATTGATTGAAACCTTATTAGTTTTTAGATTTTGGTCAAAATCTCTAGCATTAATGAATAATAAATTTACATGTCATTTACATAATTTTTAAAATAAAAATTAATGATTGATTAGGATTTTAATATTCACACCTTTATTATAAACTCCCAATTAATTTTCAATTCAAAACATTTCAAAAAAAAAAAAAAAATTAGAATAAGTTTGTACCCCTTAATTTTTTATAAAAGAGTTTCCAATTTTTTAATCTTATATGTACCCATTTATGAAACTTTTCAATTTTTTAATCTTAAAATGTTATGACATCTAATCTCGAGATTTATTGTATTTTATTCTCAACAGCAATAAAATTTCCAAAATACCCTTGAGATGCCACGTAGGTCTTCCACATGGACCTCAATTTTTCCTTTCACTTTTTTTCCAATCTTATTTTATTATTTTCGAGTAGTACTCATTTTTTATAACACCTTAGGTGACTTCTGATGTGGACAGCCACATCATTTGAAAAATTTGCAAAACTCAAGGAAATGAAGGAGAAAGACTGCTCGTATACCACAATCATCATTTAATTAACTAGTTTTTCTTAATTATTAGTTTATTAAATAATGAACTAAATTTAAAAATCTGATTAATTCAAATAATGTGACTGTCCACATCAAATATCACCTAAGGTTAAGGTGGTATAAAAATATATTACAAAAATATGGTATGAATAACATTACTCGACATACTGTTGTTTTTGGTAGAAATTGAGTGTGAAATACAAGTGGGAATTAAAATAATGGTTTATTTGGGTTTTGAACACCCCATTTTTCTTATTTGGATTCTCTCCGGATTCCCTCCCTGGGGATCTCGGGGATCAATGCATAAGGACCGTTCATTAAAGATCGTGCGGCCACAATTAAATGTTTTTTACGTAAAACGAGACTGCTTTACTTTAAAAATATAAAAAACATTTAATTGTGGCTGCACGATCTTTGATGAACGGTCATTGTACATTGATCCTCGGGATCCCCAGGTAGGGGATCCGGAGAGAATCCAAATCCCCATTTTTCCAACTTCATACACCATCATTTTCCCACGGAGGCAGATTGTCTGCCCTCCTGTTACCGTGTCTTTCCCATCTCCTTCTATTTGTGCGGTCACGGTTAAGCCACATCAACATTTTATATTCCTATTGCTTTTTGTCTTATTATCTTTATAAAAAAAAATCAATATAAAATGTTGACATGGCTTAACCGTAACCGCACAAATAGGAGGGGATTAGAAGGGCACGATAACAGGAGGGCAGACAATCTGCCTCCTTTCCCCTCACACCTCTCTACCTCTCTCACGTCACTCCCTCTCTCTTTCCACTCATCTCTCTCATTTCCTCTTTTTTTTTCTTCCCATTATCAGTTCTATCTCTCTCTCTGACACACACATACACACCCTACTTGCCCCGTGCACTCCCACTCCCCACCAATTAAACTTAAACCCCCACTTGCCCCGTGCCCAATTCTCAGATTCTCCGCCCTCTTCCTCCTTCCATAAATCCTACATTATTCTGCGTTTCTTTCTCTGTTAAAGTCTCTGCCTTTTTCATTTTCTCTACACTTTTGGGCTGATTTTCCCGGGAAAGATGAAGGACTGTTTACCTGGTGTGCTGCTTTTGTTCTTTTCGCTCTACACACCATCAGCACACTCCCAGTCCGCCGGCGGCGATGACGGAGCAGCTATGGAAGCACTCAGCAAAAGCATCGGCCCCAACAGCCTCGGGTGGTCCGGCACCGATTACTGCAACTGAGGACAAGTCAGTTGCACCAAGGACGGCAAGGTTTTTAAATCCAAATGAGCAATCAGAAACTCACCGGCACGCTTCCATCGGAAATTCAAAAGCTTTCAAATTTGCAGCTTTTCCTCTCCTTGCACTTTCTTCTCTCCCTCGGCACTACCCAAACCTCAGCTGTAACCTTGCATGCATCATTAGAATACCTCTGTGTGTTCTGCCATTGAAGCCGAGAGCTTCATATCTCTGAAACTTGAACTCAGGTGAGGCTCACTGCCCTATTCTGTTTTATTGAGTTGTTTTCAGTCCAAATGGAAGGTTCTAATCTGTGCATGCACTCTATTCTTGTTTTCCAGAAACTGACGAGTGTGTTCGAAGGAAATCCGTCGAATCCGAAGTGGATTCGACTCGATTTCGTCTGTGTTGATGCTCAGATGAATTACCTCAATTTCTGGTGAAGTAATTCTAGTACAAAGTCATGTGGAACCGAGGTGTTTCGCCTCTGTTCATCCTCTGGTGAACCTTCACCTGAGCAATTCCGATGAAATTCATGACAAACTTGCCCCAATTCATCTTAATCGGTCCTTTGGTAATTTTCTAAACCCTTTTTAGATGATTTTAATTGAGACCGGAATGAAAATCCCTATGAAAATATTTGAACCGAAGCTCTGTAGTTTTCTGGGAAAGTTATGCAGATTCCAGTGAACTCCGGTGATCGTGAAACCTAACGACCGTTAGGTTTAACGGAATCTTCAACGGAAATGGTTTCGTTAATCACGTTAGGTGTTAGAAATTGTACAACGTTAGAATATGCTTTTTTGGTGGGAAATTTTAGAAAAAGAATGATGTTGCGGTACTGTTTTTACAGCAAGGACCAAACTGCAAAAATTGTTGAAGCTTTAGGGCTGTTTGGTAATTCTAAGAAGTTGGGGGCATTTTTGCAATTATCTCTAGTTTTAGGGGTTATTTTGTAAAATGGGACAGATTATAGTTAATGTGTCCATTTTGTGTATGATTTTTAATGTTTAAGTATTTTGTTAAGTCAATGTGACTTGGTATAGGTACAAGCTTATTCCATTTGACGAATGACAAGGCTTATCGAGAGCAAGCAAGCTATGGTTATGTGAGTGGTACGTGTACGTATGTGTGTGTGTGTGTGTGTGTGTGTGTGTATATGTATATGTGATTTCCCGAGAACTGGTATTATATATTATAATGTGACATGCTATGTTTAGCTTTACAAATAGACTTTCCGTACACTTTATATTTTTAATATTATTTGTGAGCATAAACTTGTGGCATGACATCCTTGCATTTTACTTGCTCATTATCAAATGTTTGCACCATGTCTCTTAGTTATTTGTACTGTCCTGGGCCAGGGACTAGCTTCACGTGTAGTTCACATGCACCGTTTACATTAGCTTTGGATCCAGAGTTAGGTGTCAGCCTGTCCCTTTGTGTGATGTTTTGGACTCGTATATGACACTACTAGCGCAACATATGTGATGTAGTACTAGAATGTAAAACCTACACCCAGTCTGTTCCATTGTTTGAATATCTCTGCAGTGGACTTGTGTACCTACATAAATTAATGAGCATTGATTTCTTGTAAGTAATAACAGTTTGAGATTAATGTTAAGATGCTTTGTTGTTGTACCCTACATGTTGACTCACTTCTATTGCAGGGTATCTACTACATACTATTATTATAATATTTTTGAAAAACCATATACTTGTTTTATAGTGAGGGGTTACACTTTTCGAAAATAGCTTACAAAACTTTATTTTGTAGGTCCACTTACCCTTGTTTTTCGCCCCTCCAGGATTTTAGAGGCAGAGGTTTCATGACGACGAGGATTGTTGGTAAAAGCTGCTACGTAGGAGACTTCTTCTTTCGGTATAAATATCCTTACTCTTTTACTGCAATTTATCTATGCTCTGACATCACTTGTGTGATATGGGTTTAGTCCGCTCACATGCGCACTCTAAATTAGTCAATTTTAGGTTTTAATATATTCACATTTTCCACATCACTACACTTTATGGCTTCGTCATCTTCCTGGTGTCGGCCAGCACATCGCGATTCGGGTGTCCAAGTGGGCATTCCGGATCGAGGTGTGTCAAATGTACCCATTCTTAAATATACCAACTTGTTGTATGTAAAATGTACCATTTTTTATATAAAATTATTCAATTTTTTTCTAATCCATTTTTAAACTTATATGGGTTCATTCTTTTTCTTGATTTGAGAATGTATTCATGTCAAGTTTAATCAAATAAATTTACTAATGTTATTAAGCCTAATATCTATTATTTTTTGTGTGGTTTTGAAGAATGGACCCATATTTTGGTACAATGATTTTTTTTTCTTAATTTTTATGAATGTACTCATGTTTATATACATATATATATATACACACACAATATATTGGAGAGTATATTTTATATTTTAATATTTTTAATCCACACATTATGGGCTTTTTTTTATATTTAAAATCTCATTAATACAAACAACTATAAATTTCAAAATTTAATTTAAAAAATATAGTAACCTACATAGAAATATATTCACATTAATTTCAGAGACTTCGATCAAATATTGAAAACCAACAAGGTTTCAATCAAAGAATATTGATAATTAGAGACCGCATTCAAAGTGTTCATTTATCTATCATTGGAAGACAGTGGTACATAAACCGTTTTGCCTTGTATATGACATGCACTAATTAGGGACCAATTGAAAACACCCTAATATTCTAATTGAGAACATGCATTAAGTATATTTTCTAGTTTCATTAGTCATTCTTTATAGAGTAAATTGTACGAATGGTCCCTCAACTTTAATCAAATTGGAGCAATGGTCCCTCAACTAAAAATCCATTACCATTGGTCCCTCAACTTATTAAAATGTGTAGCTATAGTCTTTTTCATAAATTTTGTCAAAATTTTGTCAAAATAAGTTATATTGGAATGACCATTTATACAATTAGGGTCCCTTAACTCATCAAAGTGTATAATTATGGTTCTTTTTGTCAACTATGTGAAAAATTTTGTCAAAACGAGTTACATTGGAAGGACCATTGCTACAATTGGGTTAAAGTTAAGGGACCATTTCTCTAGTTGAATTAAAGTTGAGGGACCAATGGTAATGGATTTTTAGTTGAGGGACCATTGCTCCAATTGAGTTAAAGTTAAGGGACCATAGCTACAATTTACTCTTCTTTATAACATTCATATCGATCAAATGGTTGTAAAACTTTACACTCCGCATCATGTCAATGTAGGTGGGTGGTAAGATAGAATTCATCTATACAAATCCAAAATGTACAACAGAAAGGAAAAATATTCAAAAGCATTTCAAGCTCTCGTATGTTTGTGCGGACCTATTAAACCTATTGACCACACAAATATCTTATTTGCGTGGATCACATTGTGCCATCTCGTTCTGGACTTGGTGGATTGTCCATCACGTAGAATTCTCTCCCTTTCTCTCTCATTCTATTTGAACGGTTATGGTTAAGCCATGTTAACGTTTTGTGTTAATTTTTTTAATAGTTAGAAGAAGATAAAAAACAATTTGTGAAAGGAGGAGAGAGAAGAGAATGAAAATAAGAGGAGAGAACTGAGATTCTTTACTTCTATTCAACAACGTACGAAAATTCTCTTGATTTTGGCTATGGCTAAATGGTTGTTGAATCCTTGCCTTGGAATAAATAGAATCAAATGGCCCATGTTTAAAGTTTAAACCTTCATCTGGAAGGTTGGAAGTCTACAAAAGGGGCCAAGGCTTTACTTTTCCCTTTCACCGTTCCACGGAGAGCGCTCTCTCTCCACGTCTGGTAATATCCTACTTTCTCTTTTGATGCGATCTAGATTTGTAGTTATATTTTTTTTTTGTTAATTTTTTTTTTTCTTTCTTTTGTGTTTTATATGTCTTTTTAATCATGAAAACATCACAAGTTTTCTAGTAAGATTTTTGGAGGGGAAGGGGTAAAAAAGACAGCATTGACACCACTTTCACTAGTAAGTAATTTATTAGTGAAATTGGCGTCAATGTTGTCTTTTTTACCCCTTCCCCTTCAAAAATCTTACTAGAAAACTTGTGATGTTTTCATGATTAAAAAGACATAAAACACAAAAGAAAGGAAAAAAAATTAACAAAATAAAAATATAACTACAAATCTAGATCGCATCAAAGGAGAAAGTAGGATCTTACCAGACGTAGAGAGAGCGCTCTCCATAGAACGGTTGAAGGAAAAGTAAAGCCTTGGCCCCTTTTGTAGACTTCCAACCTTCCAGAGGAAGGTTTAAACTTAAACATGAGCCTTTTGATTCTATTTATTCCAAGGCAAGGATTCAACAACCATTTAGCCATAAGCCAAAATCAAGAAACTTTTCGTACGTTGTTGAATAGAAGTAAGAAATCCCAATTCTCTCCTCTTATTTCCATCCTCTTCTCTCCTCCTCTCACAAATTATTTTTTATCTTCTTCTGGCTATTAAAAAATTAACACAAAATGTTAACGTGACTTAACCGTAACCGTTCAAATAGAAGAAGAGGGAAAGGGAGAGAATTCTACGTGATGGACAATCCACCAAGTCCAGAACGAGGTGGCACAATGTGATCCACGAAAATAAGATATTTGTGTGGTCAATATGTTTTTCTTCCCCAAATTGAGTTGCTAACCATGTATAATTGGATTGGTTGGTCATAGATCACCTAGATTGTATATAATATATATCGTTATTTTTCATATGTTTTGAGCTCAAAGTTGGGATTTTTGATGTTAAATTTTGGGTAGGTATTTGATGGAATTTTGGGTAGTTAAGTGGCTTAGTTTAAAAAAAAAATCCAGTCTTAGTTAAAACGCACATTGTAACGCATGAGTATTGTTATAGTCAGGAGAATTCAACCTCTTAACCAAGTCATTTGCATCATAGAAGGTACAAACAGAGAAGATAAAAATCCAAGAATTTCTAACAAATTTTGTTTAGAATCAGTTAGGGTACCTACCCCTAGTGTAACTTTCCCAAATGGAATGCGGTTTAATTAAGTACAAGAAAGTGAAACATGTCATTTAGAGAAGAAGATTGTAGCCATGCTGCCTTTGTTTGGTTGAGCTTGTTGAGCAATATTGATTGCGCATGATATATGCCAAACCTACTGATATTTAGTATTGCCCTCGTTTATGTCACTTTGTATTTGTACTTTGATCGATCAATCTTCATTTAACTTCGAGTAAATTGTAACAATGATCCTTTAACTTTAATCAAATTGAAGCAATGGTTCATCAACTTAAAATTCATTACCATTGGTCCCTCAATTCATTAAAATGTGTAGTTATGGTCTTTTTTGTCAACTTCGTCAGAATTTTGTCAAAATAAGTTATGTTGAAGGATCATTGCTACAATTGAGGTCCCTCAACTCATCAAAACGTGTAGTTATGATCCTTTTCGTCAACTTCGTCAGAATTTTGTGAAAATGAGTTATGTTGGAAGGACCATTGCTACAATTAGGTTAAAGTTGAGGGACCATTTCTCTAGTTGGATTAAAGTTTGAGGGACCAATGGTAATGGATTTTTAGTTCAGGGACCATAGTTGCACATTTTGATGAGTTGAGGGACCAATGGTAATGGATTTTTAGTTGAGGGATTATTGTTTCAATCGAGTTAAAGCTAAAGGACCATTGCTACAATTTACTCTTTAACTTCAAACTTTTCAAATTTAAGATTGTTAGAACATCTTTGTAACCTTGTTTTTGTTTTGTTTTGTATTTTTGTTTTTGTTTTCTTTTAATATTCGTTTGGCATCCACGTGATGTTGAACCTTTAACCCATTGTGTTTATATCCGGTTTAGCGGAAACTACTTGAGTTTATGGGTTTATTGGCTAAAGTTTGTTAATGGTGCGCTACTTCAACTTGTATTTTTTTTTAAATTAAGTTTGTTTTTCCAATAAACAATATATTTATATTAAGAGGTAGAAGATTTGGATCAAGCCACACAATAAAACAACTTTAAGAAATTGTTTACGATTCACAATCCATCGGACCCGAAAGTAAGACCTTCCACTCCACTTAACCGGGTCCATAGTACCATGCGGAAAATTAAAATATGAGATTCAAAATTAGAAAATGTTAAGGATGGAGTTTTTATTTTGGAAAAGGCTAGGCAGACATCATTTTAATTTTAACTTGATTAGTATACCATTTTATGTGGTAAGTGATATTAAAGAACATAGTATGTCAATTAATGAGCTTATCTCATTAGATATTGGTTATATGTATCATTTGTTATTTAATGTAATACACAAATATGCATCCAAAAATGTAATCCCATACATTACGCTTTCATTTTATTTATTTTTTCACATAAGAGGACGTGTAATAGTGTGAGCAATGATATATTTTTTTTTTTCTGTCGCTGGTTGCTTGTTGATTCAATTTAGTTCTTTGATTCAGTTTAGTTTTTAATTGAACTTGATTCAAGACCACTGTTAATGTTATAATCTGTTTATTTCTTAAGTACTTGGGGTTGTAAATATCTAGTGTTTACTTACACCTACATGCCTCGCGGATTCATTACCATTAAAAGACTTGATGGCCCGTAGGTCAATCGCGGTTGGATGAAAACTATCCAACTAACTTGTTGACCACACAAATATCTTCTTGCGTGGATCACATGATGTCACCTCAGCCTTTTCTTGATGAGTTATCCACAATCACTCGGTACACCTTTCTTTGAAAGGTTGTGACTCTACAAAAATAAGAGTTGTTGCAAAGGAAGCAAAGTGACATTTTCTTCTTCCCACGGAGCGCTTTCTCCCCCCATCCGACTAGAGATATTTCTTAGTTACTATACATCTCTCACATATCATTTGTGAAATAGTTTTAGCTCTTCCAATGTAATATATATTCAATTAACACAATATATAGGAAAGAAAAAGACAAGCATCGACAACACAATAATTTAATTTGGTTGTTAGTGAAATCATTGTGTTGTGTACATGATTGTCTTTTTCTTTCCTACTAAATGTGTTAACTTAACTAGTACATAGTACATTGGATAGACAAAAACCATTTCATAAATAGTATTTGAGAGAGATACAGTAACTGAAAAATAGCTTCAACCGAAATGGGAGAAAAAACCCTCTGTCGAAAGAAAAATAAAATGTGACTTTGCTACTTTTGCAGCAGCCCTTCTATTAGTGTCACAACCTTCTAAAGGAAGGTTCATCGTGTGGTTATGCACAACCCACCAAGTGCAGGATGAGTTGTCATCATATGATTCATGCAAAAAGATATTTGTGGGGTTCACAAGTTTTTCTTCTTCCTTTTATGGACGGTTCCCTCTCCTATTTAACTGAAGCTATTCTCAAGATGTTCTTCACTGTCATGCTGTCTATTACATTAGAGAGGTTAAAACCATTCACAGAGACTATGAGAGAAGAATAATAATTGGAGAATAGCTTCTATCGATTGTGAGAGAGCCCTTCATGGAAGGAAGAAGAAAAGTTAATTTTGCTTAGTGAAAGCAGAAATCATTGTGTTACTGTGTTTATGGTGCATTTTTCTTTCGTGCACCTTCCATTCCAAAATTACATTTTTCTAAAAACACACATCAAAACATTTGACTTTGGGTGGTTCTTTCGGTCCTTCATCAAGCTCGCCATTCTCTATGTCGAACTTTCTTCTCTGCTACCTCACACGGTCACACCTACATCCCCTAATTCGCAATTCACTTTACAATCAATCTGTTTCTCTTCTTCGGTATTTCCCAATATCAGTATGTCGTCATATCTCAACCATTGGTACACTTTCCTTAACTTTTTTCTCCTGCTTTGATATGGTACATATATACTTTTATACGTGTATGCATCATCAACTTGCACCTTTTGTCTTTTTATGAGGCACACGCACAGAAAATATATTTACATGTCTAGATCAAACTAAAGAGAGAAAAAGGAGAGAGATTTCATCAGACGTGGAGAGATGACGTCATGCTGATAGTGGTGGAGGAGGAGAAGCTGATCGGGTGTTCGAGTGTTCATTGAAATGTAAATTAGGGACTTCAAGTATGAGGCAACGAGGAGGTTTAGGTTTGGGAGAAATTTTTTATTATGACAGAAATACGGATGGTACATCACGTATTTTTATAGAAGTTGTGAAAATTTTTATTTTTGAAGTCATTAACTTTTTTAACACACATATTTTACTCTTTGTATAGTAACATGTGGTGTACTATTTCGAGTATCGGTCACACTAAAAAATCTCTTGGAGGTTTGGGGTGACAAAACTAAAATATATACATCTATAAAACTAAAAATAAATAACAATTTCGAATCCCAACCTTGACAGCAGCCTTCCATTTTCTAGACTTGGGAGAGAGATTGAACACATTTTTTTAATTGGAAGCTAACTTATAAAATTTTCGTTCGGATCCATCCCTCTGCCAAAGTCTTTATCCCTTCCACGATAGGGCGGATTCCTGGCAAGTTTACAAAAGGAGGGTTGTTGCAAGCGTGGGAGTCCAAATTATATTTCTTTATCTAGGTTTACATATGTTTTAGTTTTGCCTATCAATTTCTTTGTCTCGTACAATCTCTCCAAAAAGGAACGCCTGGCTAGAGCTTTATAAACTCGTTTTCTCTAGTAATTATATGTTTTCCTTTCCAAATTAAGTTACAAACCACGTATAATTGGATTGGATGGTCATAGTAAAGACTTTGGATGTTCAATTTTGTTAGGTATTTAATGAAATTTGGAGAGTTATTTTTTCTTGTAGCGAATAAAATATATAAAAAAATTGGATCGAGCTCCCAAATTGCTGAGTAAAGCAATTTAACCTTTGAATTGATCTCAAATATTCATTCGTATAATGCTATTATGTACGGTTTGAAAATTTTAGGAAGGCTAGACTGCCAATTATTTTTCACGTGATAGTGGTGGAGGAGGTGAAATGACACATGATAAATAATTAAGTGTATATAAGTGAGCATACACGATAGTTATGGTGATGAACAAAAATTCTCCCAAAAATGCTCCTCTATATTTCTTGGCTGTATTTGTTAAAAAATGTATATATATGTTTTTGCACTCTATTAACAATATACTGATTTTTATAGCATTCACACACACACACACACACACCATGTAACTTATTAAACTATCAAAACTTACATGGGATAACACACACCAAAAAAAAAAAAAAAAAAAAAAGATGGTGAATTTTTTCTCAAGGTTAAATTTTTATTTTTTATTTTTTATTTTTTATTTTTAAGCTAGTTTCCTGGCTTTTAGCCGACGACATTGGTCATTTGTGTCGGATAATTTGAAATATTTAGGCATGAATTTTCCCACTTGTTTTGCACGCAAAATTGGATTGGGAAAAGGAATGTCAGGTGGATTATAGGTGGTGTCAGTTGTAGCCGATGGGTAACGAATAGGGAAGAGGGATGTCAGATGCGTCAGATGTGGCGTCGGTTATAGCTGACAGGATAGTGACTTGGGAAGAGGAATGTCATTTAGAGGTGGTGTCGATTGTAGCTGACGGGATAGTGGAATGGGAAGAGGGATGTCAGGTATGTCAGATGTAGTGCTGGTTTTTAGCGATGCCAGGTTCATTTGATTCGACATCAGGTACATTTTCTGGCGGTGTTAACCGAAGCCAACTTTTCATCCATATTTAAACCCCTTTCTTCCCCCATTTCATCCCTACATCCCTTTTCCTCTATGTTTAATTCCTTCTTCCCCGTGCGTCCCTTTCTTCCTCCATTTCAGTTATCTCTTTCTCATTCTACTTCCATTAGCTTTTGCCATGGATGAACATATTGAAGATCAACATTCTGAGGAACACCAATTTGAAGAGGAAGAGTTCGAAGCTGGTTCATTTTTAAATTATTATTATTATTATCATCTTCAGTTTGTGTTTTGTATTTTGACTAATATTATGCTTAAATTGAAAATTGGTTTTTGTTTCTTGGTTTTTAATTGTTTGTTCTGTATTAATAAGGAACATCTCAACGGAGAACTTGCAGACCCGTAATTTCCAAATGAATAGGACAACAGCCTTGTTCATTTGATACATCTGGCAAATGCATTAGTGAAAATTCTAGTGCTTTTTCAAAACATGTAGCGTTAGAGGTTAGAGATCCTATAAATCTTCCGTTGACGAGGGATTGGTGCTTGGTTAAGAAACAAGACAAGGAAGAGTTGTGGAATAGAATAAAGGTATATATATATTTTTTAACTTGAACATAGTACAATAAGTCAACTACTACAATAATAATTAATTAGCTTGAATTTTTTTTATGAATTTAGGGAAGTGTTATTTTTCAAGAAGAAGATTTAGTGAAAATGTCCCTGATCTGCCACATGACGCTTCAGAATGCGAAGCATGCATACAAAGAATATAGAAATAGATTTAAAAAAAAATATTATACTGGAAGAGCAGCTGAGGAGCACTACAACCTTCCTCTTAATGTGGATTATACACAGTGGGCAGAGTTGGTGAGATGCTGAGATAAAGAAAGAACAAAGATAAACCTTTTATGATTTATTTTGTAATACCTTTTAATTTGTCTAATAAATTCTCTTATTTTTCAGGAGATTGCCAAAAAGAATAAGCATAATCGGGAAATGAAAACAATGAACCACACAACCGGTTCAAAAACGTTTGCAAGAGTGCGCGGGAAGAATATGTATGGGTTGTACATTTTTCATAAATGTAGTTAATTTTAAATTTAATATATAATTGTTAGAAATTTCATTTTTAATGTGAAGTATGCTTAAAATTGTTTGTTTTTTCATTGACATATAATTAAAGCTGAATACGCATGGGAAGGATGGAGACCCTGTTTCTTTTTCTTTTTTTCTTGGTTGTCATACACAAAAGATAGAACTTGGATTGATGAAACATCACATCGCATAGGGGTAATTGATTTTTTTTTCATGTTACTATTTCATTGTTATTAACTTTTAATATCTATTAGTTTATTTTTCTGTTTTATGATTGTTAAATTTTTATTTTTAAATGTTGTATTGCAAGGCAACCATGGAGAGCAATATTGAATCTTTGATTGTGATCGGCCAAGAAGACAATGATGAACTTAGAACATTTTATGTCAATATGATAAGTCTTAAGAGTAGGAATAGGGTCCAAGGTTTTGGTCATGGGATGATTCCGGATATGGTGTCGTATGCATCTTCTTCAGCTTCTACTTCTAATTCCTCCAAGAGATCATCCAGGAGTTCAATAGCACTATTGATGACTAAAAACAATGAATTGAGAATGAGGGACGAAGCTAATGCTAAACCGTTGGTAGAGGTAGAAGCTAAGGTTCAACAATCAGAGAATAGGCAGCACTAGATGTTCAATCAGCAGCATCAGTTTATAATGATGTTGATGCATCAATTTCAGCAACGACCACCGTACAGCCTGGGAACCCAACAGTCAGGTCATAGTCAGCCTCCTCCTCCTGCATATCGGTGCCTACCAGGAACCTAACAGTCGGTCTAGAGTTAACCTCCTCCTGCATATCCATATACAGGACAAAATCAGCAACCTTCTTTATATCCTATGTATCTGACGCCTACGTAGCCCATGTCATACATGAAATAACCGCCCATGTCATACATGCAACAACCACCATATCAAATGCCAGTATATCGACCAAAGATGCCTTATCCTGGTGACTCACATATTTCTGCAGGTGTTCCCATTGGTGGATTTTCCCCAGGTGTTCCAACATGTGGGTTTTCTGGATTGCTTGCGGGTGCTGCATTTGATGTGGACTTGACGAGGGCTTTCGGATCACAAGGAGGATCTCAAGAAGGATCTGGGGCACATTTAGGCTCTGGATCTTTTGAGTAGTTTATTTGGTTCGCTTTCTTGGTGGATATGTATGACACTATGGCCAACATATGTAGTTCTTATCTCTTTTCTTGGTATGTTATATGTATAATGTCGGATTTAGTCTTTGTATTTATAATGTTTGTTATGGCGGATGATTTTTTGTATATTATATATGTAATGGCAGATATAAAATGTTTGTTATGGTGGATAATTGTTAGTGTTTGGTACTATTGTTATTGTTAATAGTTATTATTAATGTTTGTTCTAGCCTATACATTAAATATGGTGTGATTATTTTCTTGTAAACTTTTTTTTTAATTATTATTAATTAAAAACTGAGACATACTTTTTTTTTTTTTTTTTTTATTAATGGTTTGTGGTGTCGCTTATGGACGACAGTATAGTTGCTATTTTATTTATCGAATTGTTAGGTGGTGTTGGTTAGGACTAACTCTAGTCTGCTCTATCCAACAGTCTTTCTCAATACTTAATGTTGCATGTATCCGACGTGAGCTTCAATGTCACTTTTATCCAACACTACTATCCTTTTTTTTTTTATATTGCTTTCCTTCTTCGTGGTGGATTAAGGGGACTAACCGACATCAAAAGCCTTTTCGTGATGCTAGCAATGGTGTCGGTTCTTTTATCCGACATTACATGAGTTTATGTCAGATTTTTACCTAATATCCGACATAAATTATATTTTCTTGTTAGGTTTTGGACCGCCAGTTATAGGTAATTTTGTAGTAAGGTAGTTCGGTTTGGAAGTGTGATCAAGAAGTATAGGAGGTACGGAGGGAGATTACGGCTCAAGAGTCTGAAACGGTATGTTGCACACTCACACACACTATTGTAAAAATTCATGCCTAGGCGCTAGGCGGTTGGCCACCGTCCCGATTAATGCCTAGCATTTGAAAATTAAGAAAGGGCGCCTAGACCTGCTGAGGTGCCAGCCTAGACCGCCTAGGCACCAGCCTGGCCTGCCCAGACCCGCCTAGGTTGCGACTTACTGAGACAGAAAATAGATAACTTTCATTTTGCATTTTATTTTCTTTTCCAGTAAATTGTAAAAGTCTTGTTGCATACTTAAATGAACACACATTATATGCTTGTTCCCCATGTTTTCATTCTATTTCAATACTTCATAATATATTTGTCATTCTATTTTGTAATTTATGATGTAATTACATATATTTTATGTAGAAAAACACTTATTTACACGAAATATAATAGATTTACTTAAATCCGTCTAGTCTGCCTAGTCCCTTAGGCGCTAGATTCCAACCCGCCATTCTATTAGTGTCTAACGTCTTTTAGAACCTTGAGTCACACATCGACATGCCCCGGCCACGTTTGGACATAATCAACAGTTTGGACGGGGCAAGACACGGCAGAGGCTTTTTGTAAATATAAAAAACATTTTGGGACAGTTTTGTAAGTATAGAAACTTGTAAAACCTAAAATTTGACGACCCGGAGTCTGGACACCGTCAGTCCTCTTTCTCTCTGATCTGCCGCGGCGCCTCCTCTCTTGAGTTTCTCTCTCTCTTTCGAAGTGACCCCGCGGAGCATTTTCTTTCGTCTCCGAGGAGATACCCGATTGCTTGAGTGAGTGTGCATATAAAACATTTTCTAGTTTTGTTAATTATGCATATAGGGATACGCATGAAGCATATTTTGATTACAATGTGGAATTGTTTGTGATATATTTATATGGTGGCAATGGGAGGTAGTAATGCTTGTGTTGGGCACTTTGTATTTATTATATTGCCGTATTCTAGTCGTGTCCGTGCGTGTTCTTATTTGTCGAGATTTGTCACGTCGAGCGTGTTGCCGTATTCGTTTCGGTACATAGGTTACTCATATGATCATATTTTGTGTACTGTGTAGATATGAGAACCCGTTGAATAACCTGAAAACTTCATGTCAGTTTGTGATAGAAATAGAAATGAATGGTTAATAAGATGAAGCAATTTGGGGTTCTATTTCTTTCGGTGATCGATAACTAACTGATTGAATTTTACTATTGTTCTGGGACTCACAACTCCTTTTTCTTAAATGGAGGCAGGTCAATGGCAATGGCTGCTTCCATTCGTTGTATGCTTCGAAAGACTGGGAATATTAATGAGAAAAGTATTCAGGGTATCAACAGAACTTTTGGGAGCATAGCTGTTACTAATGTTGATGCAACTTCTAGCGACAACAAAGACCACAATAATGTCCAAGCACAAGCAGACGTTCTGTTTAATTCACTGCCTCGTGAGCCTACGACAGGCACAGTTTCCCGAACTGGTTACCGCACTGGCCCTGGGGCCGATCGTATACTCGGAAAAGGGAGGCAACGCATTCTCAAACCTGGACCCAAGAAGGAAACGAGGTATGGACGTGAACCGTCTGATGAACGGTTTGGTCTCAGACCATGTTACCGCTGAGTTGGCTCTCACCACAGATACACTCTACCGAGAGAAGGTCTCTTTACCCATGGCGTCCCCTACGAAGTAAGAATATCATATCTCATTAATTATATAATCAAGATTTCTACATTAAGGATTATTCAGGCAAAAAAAGGGCTAAGTTTGTAACTGTTACCAGTTTGATTATCCACAATTTCCTATTCAGATTTTATTTAATGAACTGTGTTCTTCTGCCATATTAGGGCACCAAATCTACGCAATTAACCACGGGTCTCTATATGTGTGTTCTTATGTGTTCAGGGTTGCCCCAAATGTTGTACACTAAAATGGGAAGAAGTTGACCGTAAGAAAGAGGGATTGCCGATATGATTTGCTGCTGCGAGGTGGAAGGCTGGGCGTTCTCATCGGTGTGGTGCTGCTACTCCTGCCACTGCTGCTGCTAGAAGAAGAAACAAGGGTAAGAAGGATGTGACGCTGGAAGAATTTATATCATTTGCAACGTACTACGCAGAAAAATATTGTCAAACATATGCGGATCCTGCTGATAATGCCAGGGCAGTGGAACAGGAAGTGCGATGGGCAGTGCACCGTGCATTGTAAAGTGGATTGCACCGTTGTAGAGAGGCTTGTGAGCTTTAACAAAATGAAGAAACCGCAACCGCAAAATGAATGGACAGCAGTTTGGAAGATTTCTAGCTATTTGCCAATAATTAACGGACTGCATTTTTATAACGTTTTTTGTGTTTGGAACGGTAGAAATGTTTAATTACTTTTCCGGCGAGTCCGATGTGAGATCCCACATCGTCCAAGGAAGTGGATCATGTGAACCTTATGTGTATATTCTCATCTCTACCTAGCACGAGATCTTTTGGGAGCTCACTGGCTTCAGGTTCCATCGGAACTCCGAAGTTAAGCGAGTAGCGCGCGAGAGCACTCCCATGATGGGTGACCCATTGGGAAGTTCTCGTGTGAGTTCCCAGAAACAAAACCGTGAGGGCGTGGTTGGGGCCCAAAGCAGGCAATATCGTGCTACGGCGGAGTCGTGCTCGGGATGTGGTGGGGGCCCGGGCCGGGATGTGACATCCGACGTGATTCCAAGCACTTCCCGGCCAAATTGGACTTCGACCCACGTATGAAAGTTGTTCCTCTCATTGAACTCTACTTGCCTGTAAAATTTGGTAATTTTTAAAAGGAGAAATTAGGTTCACATCCTTCATTTTGCTACTACATTGATTAAAATCCTATTCATTTTCAAATTTTTATCAATGTCCTTGGGTATTAATAACATCATTGATTATTTGAATAATAAAATATTTTTGTTTTTAAATATATTTCTTTAGTGTTAAAAATGTTACAATTAGTATATCTATATTTATGGCTAAATTTTTTATCATATATTTTTATTTTTAGTTTGTACCTATTTTTAATTTGCAAACCTTTTTTTAATTTGTACAAATTTTCTTTTCATTTTTAATTTATACCCATATATTAGTTTCTTTTTGTGCCCATATTTTTTTTAAGTTTTATTTGTATTTGTACCCATGTGTTTACCGTCACGTGACATTATATATTTAGTCAATGATAGAAAAATTCCATATGGTATATTTATGTTTTATGGCTAAACTTTGTATCATATATTTATATTTTTAGTTTGTACCCACTTTTAATTTGCAACATTTTTTTAAATTTGTAGTATTTTCTTTTTAGTTTTAATTTGTATCCGTATATTAATTTCTTTTAGCGCCCATATTTTTGTTAAAATTCATTTGTATTCATAATTTTTTAATCTTTTATTTTTACCCAAATTTATTTATAATGTACCCATTCTTCTTTATTAATGTACCACTTTGTTATATGTGAAATGTATCATTTTTTTTTGCAAAATGTACAAATTTTTTTAACACTATGGATACATTCTTTTTCCATTTATTATTTCTTATTGTTACATAGTTTTTATCCATTTATTCAATCAAAATGTTTGAATTTTTTTATTGTAACCGTTTCTAATAGTATTATAATGAGAGACTTTAAATTTATAGGATTATAAATCTCATAAAATATCAAACAATTAATGTCAAAACTAGAAAAATAAAAATATTAATAGTAATATAATGCGGTGTACAAAGTCAAGGGACCTTGATCAAACTTTGAAAACTGACACACCCCGTCCCGAAGGAGGGCGTGCTGGCCGTCACGTGAAAGTGACGTAACCATTTACACAGTTCGGAAGCTTAAAAATACCATTGTGAATTCTGTCAGAATACCGTTGGATTCCTCGTGGCCACCAAAGCTCTGCTCTAACTCAAACCTGGAGGGGCGCAAAACAAAATTGAGTGGGTCAGTAAAACAAGTCTTTTCAAATCTTTTCTTTATCAAAGTTCTAACCCCTCACTGTAAAACCTGTATACTTTCCCAGAAAATAGCATATATAAATATATATAGCTTCAAGAATCTCAAAACACCATTCTTTATCATTTTTCAGAAAATATGCCATGCCATGCGCCAAAAACATAATATGGATGCATCAACATAAATAAGGTGAAATAATAAATCAACCGAAGACCCTGCAGTGGTCCTGTACGGCTGATTCTAGAGCTCAATATCCAATCCAGTCGGAGTCACCAACTGTGACCTGTACGGCACTGCCGGAGTCGCCAACTGCGACCTGTACGGCACTACGTTGCACATGAGTCGGAACTACCTGTAGTAGTCTGTACGACTCGGATGGTGTAATAATACACTCTAGTGCTTCTCTCATCAATCATCTGTGCACATAATCTAGGGTCACCTACTAGTCGGAACCACCTCTAGTGGTCTGTACGACTAGCATGTCGGAACCACCTCTAGTGGTCTGTACAACTAGCATCTACTTGGATCCAAGGTGAGCGTGTGATGCGGGTGAATAACATAAGCACTAACACCGGGGGTGCAGGTTATGAGCTCGAAAACATCTCAACATCCTCACAACAATAATGAATACTCACCTGATACTCACATGTGCGCCCACAGCACCATTTCATATATATGCATCATATAACAATTCACATAATTCATGTAATTTCTATGCATGGCATTTCAAATCACATATTCATATAAATCTATGCATGGCATTTCAAAATATACTTTCATTCAAAAATCGATTTCTGGAAAACGTTAAGTATATATATATACTGAAATAAACTGCCCACTCACCTGGAGTTCGCCCTACAACTCCCTAGCACAACACATCAAGGCGTCATGACGATAGGCGCCTAGAACAATCATCAAAACATGTCTCAGAAATCATATCGATAGAATATATAACTTATATAGAACACGTCATTATGAAGTTCGATCCGGAAGATCTGCAACTCAGATTTCCAATCCGTAACTTCCAGCGGTCCACAATAAATCTCTAGAACAACATCCTAAAATTTTGTTATGATCCGACGGTTGGATCTCCGCCCATTTCCAAAACCGAATGGCGGTTAACTTTTTATTTTATGAACTTACAAATCCAATTCGGGAAGATCCGTCCATCGAATTCCCGATCCATAAGTTCCTAAATTCTTCAAATATTACGTACTACTATGTATCAAAGTTTGGTGACGATCCGACGGTTGGATCGTCGATTCATCTTTTGGCCTAACCATGAATCGTATCAAAATTAAGTCCAAATGATCAACCAACGTTAAGCCACTATCAAAACTGAACTCAGGACATCCAATATAGCTTAAAAATAACATTGGCGGCCCACTGGCCACGCGCCGCCGTGGGTGGCGGTCGGCCGCCCCGGCTCGCCGGAAAATCCAACTATCTCCAAAAATTACCAAAAATTACAGAAATGAAGATCTCAATGAGTAGAACAACTTTCATACCTGTGGCCAAGGCCAATTCGGTCGGCAAAGCCTCCAATTCTAACAAAACCCGTCGGAAACCCGTCGGAAACCCTAGGTTTTGGGTGTTCTTGATTCGTCCTCAAATCAACTCCGCCGTCCTAACCAATGCTTGGGCTTTGTTCTAGGCCTCAAGAGAATGCTAATGGTGTTAGTAATTGAAAGAAAACGTTTCAAGATTTGAGGAATTTGTACACAAAGCCACCGCACACACACACCGTACGGTTTCATCCAATTTCAAGGCCAAATTCTTTGATTTTTGGGGTGTAATAGGAAGAGGGAAGATCATAGAGGGTTTTCCAAGTGATGGTTTGAAGTAACTCACCGGAAAAATGAAGAAATTTGGACGGACACGGGTGGAAAACCCACCGGGTCGCGTTGGTCGCCGGTTGAAGACCCATTTCTGTTCTTCTTCCTCCGCTTTTCGCCCTCTCTCTTTTCCTCCTTTCCCCTTCTCTGATTGGTCCTTCTCTTCCTTTCTCCTATCCCCATTCGCCAGCTCTCTCCTTTCTCTCCCGAAGCTCTCTTCTCTCTTCTTCCTGGTTGGGCAGATTTGCCCAATCCTTTTCTTCTTCCTTTCCTCTTCCACCAGCCACACACACACATAATCTTATTTCTTTAAATCCCAGCCATCCATTTATTCCTTTATTAAATCTGGGCCGTCCAAATGGCACACCAAACTTTTATAATAAAATTCATAAAATGCCCAAACTTCAAACATCAATATCTTTTTCGATATAACTCCAAATCACGAACCGCTTGCACCCACACGTCCGTAGTGACGAGTACTACGAGAATATGCTAAGGAAGAAATTATTAGGTGACATGACACCATAAATAACCTCAGTCGAAACACGTGCCTCGAAGGGCAATTTCGTAAAATCACTTAATAAATTATAAAATCAATATTTTCCGGGACGGGCTGTCACAATCTACCCTCCTTATAGAATTTCGTCCTCGAAATTCATACAACCAAATCAAACCTCTAATAATCATAAAACAACTTGGTTACATCTCTCTCATCCAATTTCCTGACTTCCAAGTAGCTTCTTCCACTGAATGATTCCTCCATAAAACTTTAACCAAACGCACAATCTTATTTCTTAGAACTTTCTCTTTCCAATCCAAAATAGTCACTGGTTCCTTATCCTAAGTCAAATCCGGATAAATTTCCAATGGTTGAGGATATCTCACACGTGAAGGATTTAAAACATAATGTCGAATCATCGAAACACATCGTGCACTTACGACAACTCTAGAGGCAACTCAAGCCTGTAAGCCACTTCACCGACTCCCTCGGTGATCACATAAAATCTGATGCACTTAGGACTTAATTTACCTTCCTTTCCAAATCGAATCACACTTTTCTAAGGAGAGAACGTCAAAAATACGAAATCATCCACAGTATACACTCGATTAATGGCACATCCATCTGCTAATCTCTTTTACCGCTCCTGGGCTACTTTCAGGTTAGACTTAATCACCTGAACAATCCGAGTAGACTCATCCAAAATCTTAAGACCCACAAAAATTCTTTCGTCTACTTTAGACCAATATCAAGGTGTACGACAAGCTTTTCTCATAAAGCGCCTCAAACGGTGACATACCAATGCTCGACTGAAAGCTGTAGTTGTAGGCAATCTCCATCACATCCACCCGCTTAATTCAAGCGTCACCAAACTGCAATACTGAGGATCTCAGCATATCCTCCAAAATCTGAATGGTCATCTCTGATTGACTATCTGTCTGAGAATGATAGGATGTACTATTGAGTAATCTTGTATCCAAAGCTTCGTGCAACGCTAACCAAAACTTAGAAATAACCAACATACCCAAAAAGCTCAACGTATCCGTAAGCCAAAATCCCATTTCCATAAAACAAATAATTAGTTGTTGCACTTGTCTGGAAAGGTTACTGTTCTTCACTAGAGTAAAATGTTCTGACTTAGTAAGCCGATCATCTACCACTTCAAATTCCATCATAACCATCTCGTGTACGAGGAAGTTGTACACATAATCCATAGTAATGTTTTTCCCATTTCCACTGAAGAACGGAAAGTGACTGTATCAATCCAAAAGGCTTCTTTCTTTCCACTTTAACCTGCTGACAGGTGATCCTCCTACTAACATACTCAGCTATTTCTCTTTTTATACCCAGCCAATGGTAAAATGATCGAATAGTATGATACATCTTAGTACTTCCGGGATGCATTGCATAAACTGAACAGTGCACTTTGTTCAAAATTATTTCCTTTAATTCCATCTCATTAGACACCGACATCCAGGTCTCAAGAATAAGTACGCCATCTGATTTTCGAACTCTGTGATCTTTCTTTTCTCGATATTCTTTGCCTCAATTAATTCCTGGTTTCTTAATCAATCCTCTGGGCATCGAGTATATGATCAATCAGAATAGGCCTAACTTGAAAACTAGTAAGGGAGGTTTCATCTCGTTCTTCTATTTCTAACTTTACTCCAGTAGATCTCAAATCCACAAGAAGAGGAACATAACAATATTGGGGACTCATTTGATTCGTAAAAATCTTGCCTTTCTCACCAATAATATAATGTCTCCATACTTCAAAGCAAGGATGATAGCCGTAAATTCCAAATCATGAGTAGGGTAATTCATCTCATGAGGTTTCCATTGTCGTGAAGAATAAGCAATTTCCCTATCTTTGTATCAATACACATCTCAAACCACTCAAAGAAGCATCCTTATAGACCTCATAATTTCCGTTATCATCTGAGAGTGCTAACACAAGTGCATGAGTGAGGAAATACTTCAACTGTTGAAAACTTTGCTCACAATTTTCATCCCACTCAAACTTAACCTCTTTTCTTGTCTATCTCGTCAAAGGCAAGGCAATTACTGAAAAATCCTTCACAATCCGTCCATAATAGCCTGCTAAGCTGAGAAAACTCCGTACCTCAGTCCCGTTTTGGGGTTGTTCCAAATTATCCACCGCTATTACCTTTTAAGGATTCACTTGAATACTTCATTCGTCAAACTCATAAGATTCGTCAATCCGAATGGCATTACCAAAAACTCGCAAGGACTATAACGAGTTCTGAAAACTGTCTTAGGGACATCATCACTGAAATCTTCAATTGGTTAATAACCAGACCTTAATTCAATCTTTGAAAATACACAGGCACCTTTAAGCTGATCAAACAATCATTAATACGCGGTAATGGATAACGATTCTCAATCATTACCCGATTTAATTGCTTATAATCAAATCATAGTCTTAATGTCCACATTCTTCCTCATAAATAAACTGGGGCTCTCCATGATGACATACAAGGTTGAATGAAACCTTTATCAACCAATTCCTGTAACCGAATTTTCAATTCTTTTTGTTCATCATGAATCAATTTATAATATAAGCTCTACACCTGGAGACAAATCAATAGTGAATTCCACATCTCCGTCTGGTGGTAATCCAGGTAAATTCTCAGGGAAAACGTCAGGAAAATGTTTAACCACCTAGACTTCTTCCACACTACTCAGAGCAACATCTTATAGTACCGCATGAGCTAAATATCTTAGGTAGCCATTCGATAACAACCTATTTGCTCTCACAGCAGAAATAACGGCATACCTCACTCCACTTTGCATCCCCCAAAAGTAACCTCTGGTCATCCAAGTCGATGGAAAGTAACTGATTTCCCGTAGCAATCTATCTTGGCACGATCATAATGCAACCAATCTGTGCCAAAAATCACATCAAATCCACAATATCCAACTGGATAAGATTCATAGGCATAACAACATCTTTCACCATCACTGGACACTCTGAATAACACCATACTAACGTAGGATGACCTACTTGTTTACTCGCTTAACGAATCCAACAATAAGTTATGGATATTACGGTCTGCAGCCCGCAATAACGGTAACTCACTGTTGTCTCGATAAGTAAGCAATAATCCCCAAGGGTGTAATATTACCATCTTGTCTCTCATTAGAAATACATATACACGCCTCGATCGTGCTCCATCATTACTCTCTTTGGCAACATCATCAATACCAAGAAATATATCAGCCGGAGTCAGTTAGTATGACCTGTATGGCTGAATCTATAGCTCGTCCACCCAGCTGGAATCATCTAATGTGGCATGTGCGGCTGTACTCATAACTCATCGATCACTGCTAGTATATAAGTCAGAGTCACCTCTTGTGACCTGTACGACTCTAATCCTGTACACCACGGCTCATCTAACCATAATTACTAGATCCAGGTACCTGATGGATCAGCGCTAGTGGTGGAAAAGAAGACTACGGAGGCATTTACTGATTCTGGGGACAATTTGCAGCTCTATGTTCCATTTATCCACATGTAAAGCATCCATTGCTTTCTTGTCTACACTTTCCAAAGTGTCCATGATTGTACCTACGGCACAAATGTACATTCCCTCTATCTGAATCACCTTGTCTCTGAAATCTGGAATCACCAGTGAATCTACCACCATACCTCTGACCAGTGGCACTAAAACCTCGGCTGGAAGAACTACAACTAGCCTTATTTCCTTTTGAAGCTCTGAGTCTTCGATTCTCAACAATATCTGTATGGTAACAAGACAACTTCGTAAACTTTCTATAATACTCATTTGCCGTCATCTTTCCTTGTCTCAAATTGTAAACTATCGCTTCTCACCATCAATATATGCCGGAGGACTAAACCTTTCCTTAAACAATTCTTTAAATAACTCTCGATCAGCTGTTTCCTCTGGTGACGTCCTACAAGACTCCTGTCTCCACCAGGATGCAATTTTAATACTCAGAAACCAGGTAGTCGTCTTGACCTACCGTCAAAAGAAAGATTTCCTTAACTTGCATAATCTGAAACACCTTTTCCAAATGATTAAGCCATCAACCTGCTCCCTCAGGTCTTTCATTTTCCATAAAGTGATTCAGCATCAACTTATAACCAGTCCTAAGAGAAAATTCCTTTGGATAATAGACTGAGTCACATTAGTACTAGCTTCCCATAACTGAGCTAAATAGGGAAAACTAGACTCAACTAAACGACGTGGCTCTCTACGAGGCGGTATTGTTCTGACAGAAGACACTAGAGAATTCTCAAGATGTACATGATTGCAACCTAGGCTCTGATACCAACTGACACATCCCGGCCCGGGGCGGATCACTTCCCAGGCCCGCTCCACCACCGTAGCACGATATTGTCCGCTTTGGGCTTACCATTCCCTCACGGTTTTGTTTCTGGGAACTCACGAGCAACTTCCCAGTGGGTCACCCATCCTGGGAGTGCTCTGGCCCCCTTCTCGCTTAACTTCGGAGTTCCTACGGAACCCGAAGCCAGTGAGCTCCCAAAAGGTCTCGTGCTAGGTAGGGATGAGAATATACATTTAAGGATCACTCCCCTGGGCGATGTGGGATGTCACATATGATGTACCCATGTTTTGGTACAATAACATTTTTTGTTAATTTTGATGAATGTACTCATGTTTATACACACACACACACACACACACACACAATACATTACTGAGCATAATTTATATTTTATTATTTTTAATCCTAAAAATTATGAGTTTTATTTAAAATCTCATTATAGAACATTTTATTTTTATCTTAAAAAATATAGTAACTTACATAGAAATACATTATTACATTAATATTAAGGATTTCGATTAAAAACTAACAACAAATAAGGATTCAGTCAAAGAATATTAATAGTTAGGAACCGCATCCAAAATGTCTCATAATTTTATTAACCGAGGGTAAATTGGTCAAGATACCATCCTATAATATTTATGTACATGTATATATATAAAATACATATAATATACATTATATATAAATACATACATAATATATAATAGAAATAAATATGCCAATTTTTGTACCGACAGATGTAACGATAGAAAACAATGTTTAATCATTGTACCAATTGACAAATGATGGCAACTCTCGTGCCAAATGGGGAAGTAAAACAAATTGTCAATTATCGCTCTGTGGTGCCCAAAATCAGCATTACCACCGTACACGAATGATAATGAAATATGCCTTCATTGCTAAATAATACCACTTACGTTTAGGAAATATAGAAAATTATAACAATAGTTCTTTAATTTTAACTCAATTGGAATAATGATTTTTTAACTAAAAATCCATGACCATTGGTTTCTCAGCTCAAAAAAATATGCAGCTAGCTATGGTTCTTTTTGTCAACTACGTCAGAACTTCTATCAAAATGAGTCATGTTTGAAGAACTATTGCTACAATTGGATTAAAGTTAAGAGACTATTGCTTCAATTGGGTTAAAGTTGAGGGGCCATTGCTACATTTTCTCATTTGGTTTTTCATGTTTGCCTCTTGATTCAACGTCACGTGAGTCACATATGACTCCTTTTGATTGGAAGTTATAACAAAATTGATGAAAATGACCACAGCTTCATGCATTAGCAGAGCCAAGTACAAGGCTCCCTTGGGCTATAGTATAGGGAGAGTTTTGATTCTTTAATCTTAAAAATATTAATCTTTTGGACTATTTTGTGATTTTTAATTGTCATATTCCACTTGGCGAATAAATTTTTTGAATCTTAAGGCTGCTTTTAAGAAAAATAAGAGTTAATAAATGTTAAATAAACTCATCATGTTAACCAATATTATAATTTAATAATAATAAGTTAAAACTTTTATACCGCAAATAGTTTCTTAATTTACTCACTTGAAAGTTTTGAAGGCTAAAAGCTTATAAAACATAGTATAAATTTGGGTAAAGTACACAAAACTACCTCAATTATGGATCGAACTATAATCTCATACCTCGTGTTTTAAACATTGTAATGTCATACTTCAACTTATGAATTCGTTGCAATGTCAGACGTTCATTAAATTTTATGTCAATTTGACTATTAAATGATGACATAGCATGAGCGTGGTCCACTATTTTCCTAATTAAAATAAAAAATTAATAAATTATTAACTTGTATTTAATAATTAAATTAAAATTCTCTTCCTTCCGTCCCCATTCCTCCTCCCATCACTCCTTCCTCCGTGCCTCTTCTTCCTCCCCTCACTCCTTCCTCCGTCCCCCTTCTCCCTTTTTCTGTCAAATTTTCAGCGCCGATCCCTAGCGACATCTCCCTCGACCTCAATGCTCCCTCCGCACCCAATGGGGCCTCCTACTCCGGCCGCCTCGTCGAGTTCCTCAAAGTGTTAAGTTCATCTGCATTACCTTCTGTGTCTTCCAATCAATCTTCAGATTTACATGTTATCCCTCATCATCATTATCAGCAATCCAATCAAAGGTACAATCGTGGTGGCCGCGGTGGATTCAACAATTCTGCAAGAAGGCTTACTTGTCAGATTTGTCGACAGTTTGATCATGAGGCTTATGACTGTCCACAACGCATGAATCCTACCTATGGTAACAAGAATTGTCCATAATACAAGCATGAGGGTGATCTATTGGAGAAAAATTGTCGTTACTCCGATGATTGGATAAACGAGGTGCATTCAAACGAAAGAAAATTGAGAGAATGAGAAGACGTATTTTTATTGACTCGTATGAGGTCTTTGAGGACAAGGAAAGTATTTTTAGAGCTTTGACGACTCACCCAGTTGTAGCTGATTTGTTCGTAAATGATGGTGAATCGTGGGACAAGTACAACGAAGGCAGCCGACTTTAGCAAGCCCAACCCAACAGTCCGCATTGCATGACCATTACAGGTTGGGGCATAGACCGAGAGACAGGAGAAGAATTTTATAGAATCAAGAACTCATCGGGAGAATGGGGGCAAGGCGGCTTTGCCATGGTATCGAAGAATACAGTAGGGCATTTCGCCTCTGCTGGTTATCCAATTATACTTGGAGGTGAGGGCGCACTGGCTTTAAAAGTCATTTGCTAAATTTTTTTCCAATAACGAACTATTAAGATTTTAGAAACCTTACTTATTTTTTTCTTTTTTGTTTTCCCCTTTTAGGGTGCCTTGGTGAGGAGAAAGAAGGAGAAAGGAACTATGCTAGAGATGGTATATCCTTCCTTTTAAGGAGCGATTGTGATTGAACAGTTGTTTGAGCTAGCTCTTGGTGCTTATTTGATGCTGCTTAAGCTCTCGCCTTGTATTTTTCGGCTTTTGGTTTTCGCTTGCTGTTTGTGAGTTTTAAGAGTGTGAGGAGGAGTCTTGTTGCGTTATCATCGACCAACAACATAATATGTTATGTTGGATGATGAGTTGACAAATTGACGTTCGTACTGGACGCTTAATTTGTTATGTATCTAAACCAAAGCTAGCTTAGTGCGGTTTTCGCTTGGTTGATTTGAGGTGTTTTGGATATTACTATATATCCTCTGATCTCAAATAATACGGCACCATACAAAGTTAACACATGAGATGGGATTGAGCAGTGAGCACTCGATGGAGGGGCCTCAAGTGAGTCTCGATCGAGCAATGAAAATTAGGCAAACAAAACAACAATGCTTTTGTTTCAAGAACTCATCGTCATTCATATATATACACTATATATACAGGAGGTGATCAGTCTCTCACTTTTTTTTTTTTTTTTTTGTCAAACGACATATATTGTTAGATTAGATGTTAGATTAGTCACCGACAGGGTTCGAACGCATGCCGTCATACAATGGCTCAACTTCTTTCCACCACTGTGGTAAAGGGCCACTTGCTGTCTCTCACTTAAAAGTAACAAGAATACTAGCTACAAGATAACTGTACGTACTAATGGCGGGTTCCCATGGACGGACTGTTTAAATTGAGAGGGAAATAACAAAAATATACTTGGAGCCAAAGTTCGTATAAGGCAGGACAGGTAGCTGAATTAAAGTACTCCATCTCATCTCCATGGTTAAAAGCATATTCCAAATGCTAGCCATGGCCAAGAAGCAAAATCTATCTGTGTTGGACTCTTCTCCATTGAGCTTCAGCATCTGGCAAAACATTTCAAATTAACTATTAATTAAAGAACATTACAAATTAATTAATTAGGCACCAGAAGATTAATTATCAATTACCAACAAAGACGCATGGATATTTGGTTATTGTTCACGCAAAACTCTCCGTCCTTCATGATCATGGCGATCGTGGCATGAATTACTGACGGAAATCTAACTTTGGCCGCAGTGGTTATCGATGGCCCTCCACTCCTGTAAACATTCCAGATCGATCAGCAGTGATTTAAAGTAAAATCAACTGATATTATGAATGAATCCCTCAATCTTTATTTTGATTACCTTCGAAATATCTTTAGAGAAGATGGAATGAATCCGGTCCCTGCTAGAAAGCGTTCCAGATCTTCAGGAAGGACTCCATGTCCAAAACCTTCTAACAAAACCTGACCAATTTTTTTAGCACATGTTATCAGAAAGTTAAGATCTCGATGATGATCGTAATGCCTTTTTTTTGCACTAAATACCTATACAAAACAATTACACACGATAAAATTTACTCGACTCTTACAGTTTTTTCATCTCTCGGCTCAGAGTAGTGCCAAGTACCGTCAAAAGAACACTGCCATCCAAAATCCAAGCATCCATCCATCGATCGATCAGCAGTAATCATTTACAACATAAATATAAATATATATCTATATAAACTAACTAATATGGTTTATATATGGACACAATTCAATCTTTTGCAAAGTTATCATTACCTCTTCTAACTCGTACATGCCATGTCTAAGTTGAAAAGCAAGAAGCCAACGTGCATGAACATATGATTTCCAAGATGGAAACTGCACCACACTGATGAAAATAAAATACATATCCAAACATCAGAGATACATAATATGCTATAACTAATCGCTTGCAACATATAACACATAAAAATAAAATGGTAACGCGATAAACCACAAAAAAAACTTACATTCCCAACTTTGTAAGGTCTCGTTCACATACAAATCTGATATCATCCGAAGTTGTATTGCACCCTTTCAACATGCCAACTACTTCGGCTTTTCTAGCATGGATGCTTAGTCCATCAATACTCCCATAAATCCTTTGATCAGCCTGACTGGGCTTGGAATTCCAAATCTACAATAGCATTCAAACATAAACCAAACATCCATAACTTTAGACCATATAAAACAAATACAATTCCCTTTGTTTCTATATATATACAACTTAATGTCAGAAGGATTTACTAACTTTTATTGAAGTTTCGTGTATGCTACCAGTCTTCTCAAATACCACCTTAGGTTCCTCGGCATCTTGTTTATAGTCTTTAATGTTCTTGATATCATTAGCAGCTATGCTTCCCGAAGTTGTCCTGGAATTGCATAATTGGTGAAAATAACACAAATCAAAGCATGATTAGTTAATCACCTTAAAAATCAACGCAAACCTCAAAAATTTTGTTAATTAGAGCAGTACGTATTACCTACCTCTCCAAAGGATGGGAAAACCAATCCAAACTTCGAGCTAGGATGTTCTGTCGTTTAGCCAATGAATACAACTTTTCCATATTATAGTAGTCCATCTCTCGAGCACATCTCCTACTAACAAGTCTCATTGTCTCAATGGATGGTTCAAATCCATCGTTCACCTGTCAAAAGAAGATTAATTAAACAGATGCATGAAAGCATAGACCAAAGTACAACCATTAAATTAAATGACATGACAAAGAAAAAAATACAAATAAAACATGTGAGGAGTTACCATGGAACTGATGATGGATAAAGCTGCACTCGGATCTTTATTGACAACATGAGCCTGCAAAAGTATTGCATATGTCTGCGCATTTGGTTTAAGCCCCGAACTCACCAAATGCTCAAACACGGTAGCACACTCCAAAATCTGTCACCATATATAGAATTAACTAAACCAGTTTACCAGAGAGTAATAATTAACCATGCATGCTTTATCGAAATGGTAAAAGTACTCTTTGTAATTAATCTTGTAATTATGTATGTTTCCCAAAATAAGTAAAACAAGTGCAATCTAACCTTAGATTGTTGCAAACCGTGCATCAGAGAATTATAAGAGTTGATGTTTGGGATCAATCCAAAACTTGAACGAATTGCGGCAAAAACTTGGAAGGCTCGATCCATTCTTCCTATATTTGCATAAGCCAATAAGAGACAATTCAAAGTAGCAACAGACTTGCAAGGAGGCTCTCCATGACTCAAAAGCTCCAGTTTAGAATATACCTGTCAAAAGTGTTACAACTTACCAAGTAAGAACTTTCATGTATAAAAGTATTTTGCAATATAATGTGTGTAAATTAAATAGTCACGTACATCTCATGGTATTTTCTTGTGCGACAAACATATATAAAAAGATAAACGCACGCACAATTGTTCAACCATGTCATTCACATGTATTACTTTGATGCTAAAAAGAAAGACTCACCGATTCCAGGGTTTCGAAACCCCAACTCGAGCATTCCACAACCAGTGGGTGCATAGCTGCAAAAGGAGAGAAAAATTCCTCCGTTGCTTCTTCATCACCATTACCATAAGCTGCCTCAAATTCACATAAAGTGCTAAAAGCTCTATGTAGAGTACTACTCCCTAGTGATGCTGTGGCACATATCTTCTCGATATAAGCTTGTGGGCTGGGGGACTTATTTTGGTACAACGAGAGCTTTATGATTCCTGCCCATGAAGCATCTAATAAAGGACGATGACATGTCCTATTAGCAACTCGAAGTGCCCCCACAAGAGAGCTTGGATCTATGAAAGGAAAACCCCCAAAATATTTAGCACTCCTCTCAGCAAATAGTTTGTTCAGAAATTGGAGAGAGTGTAATGCTAGCTCGGCATTTTCCACTTTCAGAGCCTCTTTCAAAATACATATGCATTGTTTCCCAGATGGACAAAAGGCTTTGTTCTGATCTATGCACTTGTCAATTATGGAAACCAAAATATGATGTTTTCCCTCCTGTACACAGCCTAGTGTGCATTCTTCAAACTCCTTCACTGCCAACATATAGCCAGATTTTAAGATCATGTCTATATATGGCAATGCAGCTTCAGCCCGGTAGGTTCGAGATAGAATGCAGACAAGCAAGCGGTATGTCTTCATATTTGGTTGAGCGTTTTTTCGTCCTTGTAACATCATCCTGAAACAATAAAATGAGTTTCATTCACCTTATCATCATCTTTACATTGCAACACATATAAGTTATTTCCGACCTTGATAATGGGCATATATTCAATCATCTAACAAGTCTGCATGTTGTTTTGAGTTTTATACATACAATTTTAGATAAAAAGGCCCCAAGCAAAACGAAAAGGCCACTAACCTTTTCAGCAAATGCTCGGCGTCAATGGCGGCTCTGGCTCGTTCGGTTGCACATTCTTTTTGAGGATTCGAAATACAGAATTCAAGCATTGCAATTAAAACACAGTTGAATGAAGCTGTGTTGGGTTCGATCTCATGCAAAGCTTCAGAGTCTTCCAGAAGCTCCATTACGTCCCAGTAGAAACCGCCCAACTTCACATCTGCCCTCAGTAAATGGTTAAGCAACACCACATCATTTTTACTCAAATTCCCTCCTAATTCAGCCCACAAGCTGTACACATTTCTTATGCCTTCCCACTTCTCATTGAGCTCCATCTCCTTAAACACTTTGATTAGGCTTTTCGCATCGAGGTTTTGGAGTATGGTTGGGTTTACATCTCTGTCAAACGGAGAGGGTTGTTTAGTTTCACAGTGTTGGGTGGAGGTAATTACGGGATGGGAGAGAAATGTGAAGCTGGAGATGGTTCGGAGATGAATGCATGGAGAGCTTCGAATTCCCCTCATAAGAAGGCCTATTTTGGATGCCATCTGTCTATTTGAAGAGCAAGACGAATCTGAAAAAAAGAGAAAAAAAAAAATAGAAGAGATAAAAGAAATCCCTTTGTAATTGAGAGCAATTCTGTGTGTTGGCCACAACCAATAAAATCAGCCTCAAGAACTTTAGACAAAAAATAAATGGATCAAAAACCCGAAGAAGAACATCTACGTAAGGAAAAATAAACTTGAATTCTTAATTTTGGAAGACTAGTAATGAAATTCTGGAGTCTCAACAATTAATACTAGTTGGGAACAGGATCCCTGCAGATTAACTAGAAGAAACTTGAAGATAAGATTCATAGCTAGCAAGATGGATCTTGATCAGGAAATAAATCTAGCTAGAGTTTCACATGAAACAGTTGCAGGTCCATACCATAATTAATACATGTTCAATAAAAGGTTCAAAAATATCACAACATAACTCAAAATGCCACACCCAAGGGACTGACATGGGTTGTGAAATAATTACCTTCCACCAAATTAAAGATGTCAGTACGTACACACGCAAAGCAAATTAGGCAGAGATTGATCACCTCACACCTGCAAAGAAGATTGATTACTTCAAATCAAAAGAAAACGAAAACAAGGGCCAGAAAGCAAAGCTCGTACGGTCTACAGCTGAGGCAGGCCGCACGAACCCAGGAGTCCAAGATAACATGAGCAAAGCTAACGAGTCTCGAAGGTGAAGGCTTCGAAATGAGAACTAATACCAAGAAGCAAGACGGATGGCCTCCTCCCCGGCCGGCCGGGAATTACAACCGAGCAATAGGTTAAACATTCACTGTCAAATCATCTCTCTCCCTCTCTAAGTCTACATCCATGAACAAAATGATTTCAAGACAAAAGGTCGATCGGCAAGATTTTTTTTTTTTTTTTTTTTATCCTAATTACCACATTTTGCATCCCGCATGACATTTGTGTGTGTACCATAGTACCACCTCTCTAATATGAGAGATTTCTCGGTGTGGTGCGGAACACGGTGTAATATACCACGTGCTACTATACAAGTGGTGAGATATTTGGATTAAAAATTAACAATTTAAAAAAAAAAATAAAAACTTCCCTTCATTTATATAATAACACGTAGTATAACACTCGTATTACAGGCGCAATAAAAAATTTCTCATGTTTTAGAGATACATCATGGACTAGTTATATTTTATTTATTAATTTTTATTTGGTAGTTAGACAAAAAATTTCAGAACTTGAGGTAATAAGAAAGTTGCGAATCTTTGTCCAAATGATTGACTCAATTAATCATTTTTCTTTTTAGTTTTTTGACGTCGGTTTGAAATGTTTTAAATTGGTAATTCTTTTTTTTTTGGTTTTTTTTTTTTTTTCCGGAGTGCTTAATTTCCACGGCAATTAAAGCGGTTTATTTATATATGTTGCATCCATCGTTGATTGATGTTGGTTTGAAATCTTTTAGTTGAAAGAAGCAAATCGTGCCATCTAATATATCCTTGCATTGTAGAATTTTCGATATTTTCTTCTTATAAAAAAATTGTTCCTTTTTTTATCCAAACTTTCACGTGTCTAACCAAATTTTCACATTATTCTATTCCTACAAATTCCACATATTTCCTACCAGGATTGTGAAACCAATATAAAATTATAAATAAGAACGTAAACGGAGAAATTATATACGAGGATTAATTTTTCATAACTCTGAATTAGTATCAACCATCTCCTTTTCCTCAAATTAATTAATATCAAGATTATATCCTAATTACAATTGAAATTTGAGGGAAAAAAGTGTAGTTGGCTTGGGAGAAAAGAAAAAGAGACTCGAGTTGAAAGGAAATTATTAAATCCTAATTACATTTCACTAACACATTCCAAAAGAGGAAAGTTTGCTTACTTAAAGCAAAGTGCCGAGCCACCAACATGCACTGTTATAAATAGGACTAAGAAAAGACCTCTAATCTATTTTAAGTCATTAGAAATGCATATACAAATAAAGGATTAGTAGGCGAGCCCTGAAGTAACGGAAATATTGTTCATTTGCAACCGAAAAGTCACGGATTCAAATCGTAAGAACAGTCTGTCTGCAAAATAAGAGTAAGTAATTGTTGGATCAACTTTAGACATTTTTGCCATCGTAAGGTGTTAAACAAGGAGTCTTGCGCTCCAAGGAAACCGAACCTCCTTAGGTTTAGGACTTAATGTTGTATCTCAATCTGCAAAGTTACACCCAATAGTACACTCATACTGGCACTAGCACTGACAAATAATTTAAAAATTGGTCTACCTAGTATTACTCATTATTCATTTTCAGGTAGGGAATTGTAGTTAGCTTGGCACCCAAAAATCTTATTTTGCACTCCAAACTTTCTACAACTAGAAAGAAAAAACTACATAATCCCATCCGGATAAAGATTGAATCAGACTGCATGCATGGAGAATGAGATTTTTGAAGCGCTGAAAGCAACTCTGCTCCCTCCCTTCAGGTAATGGTTGAATAATCTGATTCGGTGGGAACCAAAGAAAAGAATACTAAAAATACGAGGACACTGGAGCCTACAAGACAGACCTGGGTGGTCTCCCTGTTTCCAAACATCCAGCTTGCTGCAGCCTGCAGGCATAAGGCAATCATCAACCTTTTTCAGAGGGAAAGAGCCTTTTCTTCGTTTACCGAAAAAAAAGAAGAGCTTTTTCTTCTTCTTTTATAAGTCATAAAAAGGGTAATATGTTCCTTTTTGAAAGTAAAGGATATATTTATGATTAACTTTTTTATGCCATATATGTATATTATATATACTTACACTGTTTGAGCCTAAATTATAACACACTCAAAGTGTTAGTGTTACATTTGGACTTAGTTAAAAGCATGGTCTAAAATATCCATAATATCCCGATATTTCCATCGAAATTTTCGTGTTTTTGGACTACCGATATTTCCGATGTCATCGATATTTCCATCGAAATTTCCGTATTTTTTAAATTTCTATATTTAAAAAAACACCAAGGGGATTCAAACCCCTCCCATTTTACTCATTCAACACCTTGACCACCATATCACTTATATTTTTGTGAAAATATGCTAAAATATTTATACATTTTCTACACTCACAATGTTTGCCAGCTCGCTATATAATCAACTTAAATCAGTTAAATCCATCATGCAATGCATTTCCTTCCAATTTTTTATGATAAACTAATAGATAATTGACTAAATAAACATCTTGCAAAGTTTCAATAAAAATTTCCAAGTTTTTCTTACAATTTCTGTGGTTTTTATTCAATTTTTATCGATATCGATAATATCCCGATATTTCTATCGAAATTTTCGTGTTTTTGGACTACCGATATTTCCGATATCATCGATATTTTAGACCTTGGTTAAAAGTACCGGCATTATTTCTATCGATGCCCGTGCAGTGGAGGAAACTATTCGAAGAATCAAATGGAAAGTTCACAAACTTACATGATCCACGTCAATAATCGATTCATTAAAACCGTTTGGATTTGAATTTAAGTATGTGCTATGAAGAACTTAGTTTGGAATTTGAAAGGCGGAACTTTGATGACTGTCGTATTGATCGCTTTACACAAAAATATTTGAATTACTTATAAATCAAGGTCTCAATTGCGCTCAAGATTTTCTAGTATGCCATTGCCGTCGATGGCATTTCGCTCCGCAAAACTAAGACTTGCTGGACCTTTAAAAACACGGAACAATTGCTACAAGCCTAGAATTTACAAAAATGTAATAACATTTGTCTCACTCATGCAACAAACATCTAGGGTACCAGAAAATGTGCTTCTTCAGAACACCAATAGCTACTACTCCTTCAGAACAAGCAACTTTAGTCATCATTTAACTTGGACTACATCCGCGTCCCGATCTCAACCTCCGACGAAAGCTATAGTAAATATGCATAACGTGTAGCAGTCGCGGATCGTCTTTAGGAATCAAATTTTCGCCAAGCTGGTTCTGCAAGCAAAGGAAACAATTGTCAAACAGCACAAAAATGAAAAGCCCCAAGCTTCAGCTTGTTTAGTCATCATTTTACAAGGCCAGATACTCACTTTTAAGCACTTGTAAAATGCTTCTATGGCGCAAAATTGAGGTGTTACACTACGAGCTTGCATCAAGTCCCATACAAAGTTTGCAGTTGTATAACCAACCTGCAAACAAAGCAATAAACCTTTCATAGTCAATCGGTCCAAGCCAATGGAAAACGCGTATAGAATTCCATAGCAACTAACTGTAACTATAAAGTTCGAAAGGAATCGTTTGAACACCTCTTCCTCGGAAGCTGCAAGGAGAATACTGCTCCCCGTTTCTGAGCTCAAGAAAAAGCCGCGGGAATCCATATCTACCTGCATTGGAACATGAACCATAAAATGAGTTGGACAATGTGTTATGATCTACAATATCACAAACTCGAATACTTGATTATGAAATAACAAGTTGCAAAATAACTACCCAACCATACCAGTGTCTCGCGCGCTATTTGCATTCCCTTGCGAGTATATCCAATAATGGCTCCCTCTGCAAGAGTCTACAGAAACATAGGTTACAGGAAATTAGAAATCTGATGCATATCTTACTTTTGAGTTTTTATCTATAACATAAAATCAATGGAACATTGTTCAAGCATAAAGAAAGAAGATACTTCTTGTCGCAACGCCAAAATTGTGTTTGTTAGCAAACTCACCGCATACAGCTCTACAGTTGGAGGCTTCCCTGAACTCAAATATTCTTTAAACCTTGCACGAGCACAGTCAATTTCCTCCGACTGTAGATAGCATCTGAGTGAAAATGATAGCACACTCATTGAACTTGAAACAGTATTACAAAGTAACACAAAGTGTAGCAAAAGCGAGGTACTCAAAAATCGTCAAACTTAGAATAACTCTGCATCTCCTATTCTCCTTAAAGGATTCAACAAGAAACCCACTAATCTAATCATTCTAGCTGCTTAGTTGCACCAAAACAGAACCACTACATTTTTAATGAACAAAATAGTTAGTTGCACTGGAACATTACTGATGCCGGAATGTTACAAATGCTGTCAACAAAGTTAGTCAAGTCCTCCTTACTCTCCCTCAGCTCCATATTAACTTTGAGTAGTGCACTCAGATTCAGATTTCGGATTCGAAAGCTTTTATATCTATGTATGGGTAAATACCTTACAGGTAACTGCACATTGAAATATATTCAATGTTCAGTCTAGTTCGAACTTATACAAAAAAACTCATTTACCTCATGATTTGCATTTCAATAAAGATATCAGTTGTTTGTCCATCCTCCGTTAGCTTCTTCAAAAGATTTTCCATAACCTTGAATGAATAACAGGAGATTTTCCATAACCTTGAATGAATGACAAAACTGAAGACATAATCAAAACGGCAGAGTTTTGGGCTAAATGCGTGTGAAGGCCATAATCTGTGGTAGTACCTTTGCATTCAGTAAACTCAAATATACAAGTTGATGAATAATGAGGTGCAATTTTTCTTTGAATTTTTGGGTGTATATTATAAGACGAGTAAAGAAACTAAATAAAGATAGGGAGTAAGATGAGACAATATTTTCCATAAAACTCAAGAAACTAGTAGCGAGCGACTCGCTCTACAGAATGCTAGCTTGTCAGGCATAGCCTTTAAAGAACATTCATAATAGAGATGTAAGATAGTACCTCTACATTCCCGAGTTTTGCAGATACATGAAGTGCAGCATGATGCACAGTTAGATGCCTATTGAGTATTTCAGGCATATGAGCGTACTCGGCGGTAGGCATATTATACAATTCCTCTTCTATTACACCCACCATTACATTTTCAGCAGTATTACTTGATGATTCGAGTGATGGGCTCTCTTTTGACCGCTCAACAAGCTCTAGGATCTTACCACAAAAAAAGGGTACAATTAGAGAACACCGGAATAACAAAATAAAAGATTAATTAAACCAGAGGAAAATATTTAATACTTTGGTAGAAAAATCTTCTGGTAGAAGAGTGTTGTTCTTAAGTCCAAGTATAAGTCCTGCATAACAGAACTTGTTCAACCCAATACCGGCAGCAGTCATGTCACGAACGATTGAATGCCTGTAACAGTAGAAAGAAGACGTTATTCGTAATGCCAAAATGCACTTGAGTATAACATGGAGTCAACCGGACCACCTATAGAACAACAATCAATAGGAACTGTTTAGGATTAAACAGTAGGAGTCTGTTACAAATAAACAACAATCAATATCATACACTTCATCTAAGCGGCCAGCAGCTCCACGAGCATTGAGTAGACATATGTAGGTTTGTGCCGTTGGCTTCACTTCATATTTCTTCATTTCTTTCAAAACCTTCGAATTTAAATGAACAAGAAAAGAAAAAAGAAGAAAAAATGTGCATCAGATATATCCAATTATGTTGCACATGATCTGACTGGAATATTGGTGTCCAGAGATAGATGGTGAACCGTACCAGAGCTGCCCGATCAGATAACTTGCATTTCCCATATAGGGAGATGAGAAAGTTGTAAATATGAACCTATGGCATAAAAGAATTTGCATCAACATTGGTTAAAAGTAAAATTGAAAAGCATGAGTAAAATTATGGCATAAACAAAAGAAGAAATTACGTACATCAGGGGTCAAGCCCATAAGTTTCATTTGTTCAAGGAAGTAGAAAGCATCTTGAATGTGACTGCCTTTCATGGCCCCTAATATGAGCCAGTGGAAGGTATGCTTCGTTGGTTGGACTCCATCAAGCATCATGTCACCATACACATCTTTCAACATGAAATCTCTTTTCTCAACGATGAGAGAACGAATAACATCGTTGTACTCCGACACGTTGTTGGCATAGTTCCTGTCAGTGTATTCTCCTCCTGTGGAGGCGGCAGCGAGGTAGCGCGGCCCCAGGACTCGCAGGACCAACCTATGCTGACCTGCACAATTCAGTAACGTTTTTGTTTATCCATTTAGAAGACAATTTAAATGACTAAAAGTGGAGCTTGTTAACTATGAAGCATAAGAGTGAAGCAGTACGAGTAAGGGATTGGAGGAGCCTCATGATCGCCGTCTTCTTGACTCTGTGCTTGTGTGTGAGAGAGAAGGAGATCCTTCTTTCTAATTACACCTCCGAACAGGACGTCACTATTATCTTGGACTTCACTTGACTGGTTTCAAAGTCATATCAGTTTTCCTGTAGCGTGGGACTAGTATCTGCACTGGAGGATGGCGATGTTATGACAAATCAAAGGAAAGCAGGCACAAAGATGCGAGACAAAAAAGAGAGTTCAAAATGCGTCTTTGAATCACAGAATGTACCGCTCCTGACTATCAGATTGACATTTAAACCTCTTTGAGATATATGTCTCTGTTGTGTGCAATATCAAGTGACGTTCATGGTTATCTCTCCCTTTATTTGAATCTTGATCACAGTGAAAAACAATTATTTCGGATTCACACAAAACCTTAAACAAGTAATCTTTTCCCTTCCAATCCCCCCACCCCCCACACACAAACACACACAGAGCAAAGAAATAGAAACCAGAGCAGGAGTAATCCCAACACCCATATCAGATATCTCATCAATCCCTCCAAAATTGAAACTTTAAGTACATAAAAAGCTCAAATAAGTGAAATATGCTTCATTCCTTAGCTAAAAGAAACACGAAAAGCAGAGGGAAATCTGACCTTGCTCACCTCAACATTTCGGGTTTCTTAGCTACCCATTTTCTTTTTGTTTTCCCAACTCTGCAATCATCAAACCACTGATACTTGTTCACTGAGCTTTGGGATATGTTGTTTCTACATTTCACAGCAAGAAACTGTGTGAGAAACTACTGATGCCTTTCGACGAGCAATGTAGAATTTTTTTTTTTTTTTTCTGGGGTGAGGAAGTTAACAAGGCCCTTTTGAGGGAGCTCGTCTTGGGAACAAAAAATGCAAAGCGCTAAAATCATGATCTACAGAAAAGTTTGGTTGGAAAATTCAAAAATTGGTTTTGGCAGAAATGATTTTTTTTATTTTAGTTTTTTACATTTGTTTGCTAAAAGGATTTTTTTTAGTACGTTGTTGTTATATCATTGTTGTGTCGTTGATATTTGATTTTGATCATTTCAGCAACGATAGGATAGTCAACATTAAACTACAGAGGCGGAGATTCAAACTTAAAATTTCGAGTGAAATGACGAATGTCATCAACCAATTAAGCTACAAGCGAGGCGGTATTAGACAATTCCTGAAAACCATCATTGATAATGATGAAAATGGATGGGTAGAAATTATTTGAAAGAATATTCTATTTTTCTTTTCCAAACGATATGATAGTAGACATTAAATAGCGGAATGACAAATACTGTCAACCAACTAAGCTACAAGCAAGCAAGCCGATTATAGGAAGAAAATAATTAAGACAAACGTTTTTTTTTTTTTTTTTCTTTTACCAGCTGAAGAATTGAACTGAGCCGAACCAAACCAAAACGGTTCACTTGCAGGTTTAAAAACCCATTCCTTCCCCCACTCGTTAATTTTTTTATTTTTTTTTTAACATTTGTTTGCGAAAAAGAATTTGTTTTTAGCATGTTGTTGTTATATCATTGTTGTGTCGTTAATATTCGATCTTGATCATTTCAGCAACGATAGGATAGTCAACATTAAACTACAAGGGCAGAGATTCAAACACAATTTTAAGTGAAATAACGAATGTCGTCAACCAACTAAGCTACAAGCGGGGTGGTATTAGACAATTCCTGAAAACCATCATTGATAATGAAAATGGATGGGTATAAATTATTTGAAAGAATATTCTATTTTTCTTTTCCAAACGATACGATAGTAGACATTAAAGAACGGAATGACAAATACTGTCAACCAACTAAACTACAAGCAAGCACGCAAGCTGATTATAGAAAGAAAATACTTAAGAGAAACGTTTTTTTCTTTTTTCAGCTGAAGAATTGAACTGAACCGAACCAAACCGAAACGGTTCACTTGCTGGTTTAAAAACCCATTCCTTCCCCCACTCATTATTTTTTTTTTTTTTTTTTAACATCTGTTTGCGAAAAAAGAATTTGTTTTTAGCATGTTGTTGTTATATCATTGTTGTGTCGTTGATATTCGATTTTGATCATTTCAACTACGATAAGATAGTCAACATTAAACTACGGAGATTCAAACACAAAATTTGAAATGAAGGGACGAATGCTGGTATTAGAGAGAAAATACTTAAGAGAAACGGTTTCTTTTTTTTCAGCTGAAGAATTGAACCGAATTGAATCAAAGGGAACCGAGCCGGTTCCCTTGCTTGTTTAAAAACCCATTCCTTCCCCCACTCGTTTTATATTGGTATAAACACTTCTCCTTTTTTGGACTTGCTGTGAGTCTGTAAAGCGGAGAGCTGGGGGGAGAAGAGGAAGCTTGAAGATTTGAAGTTAAAGAGGTAATCCCTCTCTCTCTGTTGTATTGTGTTGCTTAGACAACACACACAGATGATACACACATATGTTCATATACATGTTTACTGAGCTAATTTTCTTTATTGGGTTTCATGAATTCACGGGAATGCTGAAGTGGGTTGATCATCATTTTGTTGAATTACAGACTGTTGGTGTTTTATATAGGTTTCTGTGTGTGTATTTGGTTTTCTTTTGGACTAATTGAAAACATTAGAACACAAATGAGTGATGGCTTGAGATGGGTTGATCATCATTTTCTGAATTCTTTAGAGTCGGGCTTGAATGGGGGCTTATTTTTTCCCAATTTTTACCAAAAAATTGGCCTTTTAATATGGAAAGGCAGTTTCCATTCTTCATATTGTGGCAAAGGTCAGGTCAAGCTTGATGCTGGACCTTGGTTGCAGTGCATTAATTCTTGAGATGTTTCATCATTTCCTTAAAATCTGTATTTGAATGTTGGACTTTGTAATGTTTGGATGTGTTGTGCAAACTGTAAAATCTGTATATGAATCTGTGCATGTCAACTGTAAAACTGTAAAATCTGTAAAAATTAAGTGTTTTTGTTTTTCCCAAAAAAAAAAAAAGGACCCGTGTGCCCGGACCAAACCGGCTCATTTCAAACGAGCCGGGTCAGTTCCGGTTCCTGTTTTAAGACTTTAAGGATGGTTTATTTTTCCAATTTGTCCTCTTCCTCTGTAACGAGAACATTTACATGGAACTGAAGAAGTGTGACTAAAAAGATGATCTTTTTTATTTTTGCTTGGGGCCGGTCCGATTCAAAATTTTCCATTTTCCGTTTGAACAGAAAACACTCATTAATTATGCTTGAAACTGGGACAAAAATTATATCTACAAGTGTTTGAACAGGAATCTCTTTCTTACAATAGCTTAATGTTGTTGTTAGATGTAATGATATTCTACTTGTTTCGAATTGAATCAAATCGAATCTCGTGATACCAATATATCTACGAGTGTAAAAATATAGTTATAGAAAAGAAAAGAACTCTTGTTGGTTGTTGATAATAGATGACACAGTTTTAGTATATATTTGTGATCACAAATTAATGATGCTTGATGGCAAGGAGTGATCATCTATGACAACAAACAGGTCTTTGTCAAAATCTATAAGACATGGTGATCGTACGTGGGTTTGAATCTACCAAACTTAGTGGTAGATTCAGTCTAGTGAACGTTAGAGGATGAACTCGAAAAATGGAAACTAGAATTTTGATGATCTTGCGGATGATCCATTGTTACTAATGCCGCAAAATAAACCCTTCCATGGTAACATAGCTCAAAACTCATGTATAAGATACTTAAGAAACATCAATACTACTTTCCCCTTTTTTCTTTTCCAAATCTGCGCCTCAACACCAACAGTGTTTTACTTTTTGTTTACAACCTGTTTTAATGGATTGACAGTGTGTGGCTCTGGCTGGCATGAATATCATATCTGTACATGTTTGACCATCTTGATGATTCAGGACCGTTGCATATTCTTCGATTGAAGAAAATACTGATCCATCATATCCATCACTTACCTTAGCGTCCTCAGAGCCTTTTGATGGAGAGGAAACACCTTCCCCCTATGTTTTTTAGTTTGTCTAGTTGCTCAACTTTAGGCCATGCTTTGTTCCCTTATACCAGAGAGAGCATTGGATAGTGTCTGCTCTCCGCGTAACAGAGCCACATACAACCCTGATATTTTTGCTCCGCCACCATAAATGTTTGGTTCATTCTATTGCTATATTTTGTGTGTTATATGCCTCTTTGATGCCTTGTTACCGTTATGACCGGCCAATCCTACTTTACTTTATTTGCAGCAGCAACATGAGGTTTTTTTCATTGATGGCGGGTGTTTTTCGGCATCGTTCATCCATTAATAGCATGCCTTTCAAGCCTTTTCATTGGCGCACGCGTGGGTATGTAAGCCCAGTTGTTCACAGTAAAGCTGATTGGGGTAAGTGTTTTTTACTTAATTTGAATATGGACAAACTTCACATTCTATTGAATTGTAACGTACAGTTTTCCTTTTGGTTAATCAGAACCTTTCGATTGGCACAAAGTACCTGGGGTTATAAACCCACTAGTTCGCGATCAAGGCCTTGAAAGTAAGTACCTTTTAGTTTGGTATAAATACTCAATTTGATCTTTTCGCCCTGAACTATTGCACATGTCTCACTTTACCTTGTAACTTTCACTCAAAACCCGTCTCCATGTTTTAAAATTCCCCTACCACCAAAATCTGCCAATTCTTCCATTAAGTTGCGGATGATGTGGCTAGGATTCTTTCCTTCTCCTTAAATGAGCTGGGAGTCGTCTCTCCCACAGGCAATGTCTGTTAGTCCTATACGTTCAAGTATAATAAAACACCATTGAACTAACCTTGAGAAGACATCTTCCTTAGCACACCAAGCACTACAGTTGCAGCAAGCTCCTTCTCGAACACTATGAACTTCAAGGGTCGATCTTCTGCACACTCACCACCACTGTATTACTCGAACTTATGAGGAGTTCTCGAAGTATGTGTATCGGTGGTGTATCCAGGTCCTCTTAATCAGCCTTATATATGACTGCTTAATGCTTCCTATGAGGCTTTCAAGCTATGAGAATAGCTCACATATATTTTCGTGAAAAACTCAGTTCATATGCCAATCAATCTCATGGCACAACTAACTGCAGCCAATAACCTTTTGCTGCTACATTGTCTCATCATAATACACATCAGTTGCTTACAATCTTTCAGCAACCTCTATTTGCAACAGAAAATATGAACTAGAGCTATATTGAAACAATGTATGAATTACTGAACTAGCATCCCTTTATTAAACATTCAATTCAACCAAGTGCAACGACTAGTTAAACATAAAACCAAAACTCAATACTCACTGTCACGATAATAACTAACATGCATAATTAAACTACATACTATCATTACTCCCACTAGTTCAACAAATCTAGGGTTGCAATCACTCCCATATTGATTGCATGCTTATGAAAAACTGCATTTGGTACTACCTTAGTGAGTGGATCAGCAAGCATGGCATGAGTGTCAATGTAATCAACGTTGATCTCTCCAGACTTTACTTTCTTCCTTGTCAACGCATATTTGGTGTTCAAGTGCTTAATTCCAGGAGACCTTTTATTATTCTTAGAATAAAAGACAACAGCTTTGTTATCACACCAAATTTGAACAGGCTTTGCTATAGAATTCATGATCTCAATACTGCTAATGAAGTTTCTTAGCCATATGGCTTGTGATGTAGTTTCATAACAAGCTACAAACTCAGCTTGCATGGTAGAAGTGGCAACAGTATCTTGTTTCACACACTCTTCCATGACACTGCCCCATTTGCCAACGTGAATATATAACCTGAAGTTGACTTAACTGAATCAAGGCAACCTGCAAAGTCTGAGTCACTGTAGCCTACTAGTTCGAGTTTTGAATCCCTCTTGTACACTAGCTAATACTCTTTTGTTCTCTGCAAGTATCTCAAAACTTTCTTGGCAGCTATCCAATGTGCATTGCCATGGTTAGACTGAAACCTTCCCAATATGCTAATAGCATATGCAATATCAGGTCTGGTACATACATGTGCATACATGAGACTCCCAACGAGAGAAGCATAAGGCTTGCTATCCATTTCTTTCTTCTCAAACTCAATCTTAGGGCACTGATCCTTACTGAGTTTTTCTCCCTTTGTCATGGGAACATCACAGCCATTCGAGTCTTCCATATTGAACCTTTTAAGTACCTTTTCAATGTATGCTCTCTGTGATAAACCAAGCAATCCTCTACTTCGATCTCTTGTGATCTGAATACCAAGAACAAAAGATGCCTTTCCCATATCCTTCATGTCAAAGCATTTGGACAGAAATTTCTTGGTGTCACTGTTGCGAAAATTAGATAACCAAAATTAACCTCATTAAGTCTCGAATTTTAGTGCTCGCAAGTATACGAATCAGATGATAGTATAGCTTTGAAGCACGGATATCATCCCACAGAGATCGAATTGATTCTAAAAATCTTACTAACTATATTGAAACAAATTATAATGGAGAAGCTTTAACGGAAAAAATATGATATTTTGACTTAAAATGAAAATTAAACAAAGCTTAAAAATAAAATGCATGAAATGATAAATTTAAAAACATAAGAAAAATTACACCTAGGGCATCCAAATTCACCATAACAAATCCTACTTAATTCCAACAGTTAACTATTAACGAATAAACATCCATCTTGACGGTTTAGTTCCTCTAATTCATATAGTATCCATGACATCTAGATTACTATGTATACTCATATGTGCTAACAATCTATGGCATCTAGATTACTAAACACACAAGAGTTCATTAACGATTTGGGAACTACTTAAGAGACCACATGAAACCTAGCGTATGGCATCTACATCAAGGAATTCATGGTACCATTTGCAAGACGCTAAAACCGAATTAACAACATGGCATCTGTGTTAACTCGCATCAAATACACTCAACTCAAACCAAAGTGGTGGCCAATCACCAAGATTAAAATCAAGCTCATAAGCACAGCAAAATGATACTCAAATTGAATGAAAATTCATAAATAATTAAATTGAGAAATTAAGAATTCATAGTTAGGCTACATCGTAGCCCTAGCAAAGAAAAGAAACTAAAAAGCTCTTCCTCTTCCCTTCCTTGCGGCAGCCTCCTTTTAAAAATGAATTGTGTTTTGTGGCTTCCCCTTAATAAGGAGAAGTAACCTCCTTAAAAAAAAAACCCACGGCAAGAAGGTGGTCAAAGGCAATTAAAAGCCCACTAATTACTAATTCTAATGGACTTTTAAGTCCTTATTTAAGAAAATAAAAAAAATAAACGGAAATAATAAAACTAATAATTAAGTTCTCTCCTAAATTCCATTAAATAGCACTCCCATGTCCATTTGATTTCCAAAACCGTTACAGTCTCATCTTCTTGTTGTAACGCATATGCCTTGGTGCAGTTAATTAGCCTCTTGCTCCACTGGAATTACTCTAGACACCCAAAAAGCTCATTTTTCACTTCTTTTTCACGTAACTACCGTATTGAATGCCTATAAATTAAAACATTATAAATTAGTGCATTTAACTCATTCATATATACAAAATCCAAAGAAAGTATATGATAAAAATATATGAATATATGCACCCATCAGTCTCTCAGCAATGATGCATTATTGCATGCTAGTAATATGTCATCTACGTAAAGAATGAGAAAAATAAAACAGTTGTCATTCCTCATCAAACTTCAAATACCACTGTCTCGGGGCCTGTTTCAATCCATAAATGGACTTGTTAAGTTTACAGACCAAATTCTCTCTCCCTTCTTGAATGAAACCCTCTGGTTGCTTCATGTAAATCTCTTCCTTAAGATTTCCATTCAAGAATGCAGTCTTAACGTGTCACGTCCCGATCCCAACACACGTCCAGAATCGACACGTGACGTCACCGATACCCGTATCTCTAACATACCCCGCCTCCAGGATATGTACAAAGCATAGATCAAGATTCAAATTGCATAGCATTTTTCATACAATTTATGGCTGCATCTAACTTCCTTGTTAGACTGCCTACGTACCCTAAATAGGGATCAAGCCATTCGTAGTTCGCCACTCACAAAATCAAATGTTTATCGCACTCAGTTCAAGCAGAAAAGTATAGCATTCCTCCATCAGTTATCATAACCTGACATCATGAAATTCCTGGACTCAGGCCACATAACAACCCCCATGAAAATCATGATTTCTCTTTCATCCAACATATAAATCATTATGTCTCATCACATCGCCATTCACAACATACATCATATTTAAGAACCGACGAGGCACAAAACCATTCTCTAGCCACAATAAATAATTAATTTGATAAAAAATAATAACAATCATTCCCATATTTTCTAAATTCATACTTGGTGAAATCATAATCGAATCGTAGAAAATCCTGAAGGAGTCACCTAGACATCCAACATCTTTTCTAACTCAATTCACAAGATTCTCGAAACCATTGCCACAAATATATATAAAACTAAGGCTAGAGTGACACAGTTAGGTCAAGCCTACTTCTCTAAATAATGGGATTTCGGACCACTCCACGAATTCCAACAACATCAGGTTCCGGACCACTCAACAGAACCAAACTAAATTATGATCGCCCATCAAATGTACCAAGTACAACCAATCCTCCTCACTTCTAGAATGCATATGATCCCCCAACGCGGATATACCAAGCAGAACCATATGCATAGTTTAATAACATAGGCAGTGATCACCCAACGCGGATATACCAAGCAGGACTGTATCCGATAGCTCTAGGTAGTAATCACCCAACGCGGATATACCAAGCATGAACACTCCTAGAATGCGTATGGTCCCCCAACGCGGATATACCAAGCAGAATCATATGCATAGTCTAATAACATAGGCAGTGATCACCCAACGCGGATATACCAAGCATGATCACCCCTAACAGTCCCCCAACGCGGATATACCAAGCAGGACTGTATCCGATAGCTCTAGGTAGTGATCACCCAACGCGAATATACCAAGCATGATCACTCCTAGAATGCGTATGGTCCCCCAACGCGGATATACCAAGCAGGACCATCCATGTACCACTGCTACATGGTGCAGTAAATTTAACACACAACCTATCCATACCTCAACCCCTATGAGTTACAACGTAGTCACCTACACCATCAACTCTCATGGCCACCAACTAATATGTCCCACAAGTATATAAGTTCTACAGAACACTTCTAATATGATTCTAGAATCGCATTGTCATAAAATAATTATACATATCATTCACGTGACTAAAAAGATAATCAAATCCACATATATCACAACCATCATCAGTACACAAGCTAAATCATATTTAATAAACATAAGTCTATGGTTAAATATATGAAAATCACAATTAAATAGAAATCACATTTATAAGACCAATTCATATTCACAAATGATATTAATATGAGGAATTAAGGTAATAACCATATCACATATTTTCAAACCATTCTCTAACCAATGTAGGCCCACTAACTTCACTTAGTCTCCCGTGGCACTAAATTTTAGTATCTAGAACGTTTCGAGACATGTTGACCAAAAGTCAACTCTCGGTCAACGGTAGAGTCCACAACTCTACGTAATTCGATCCGAAAGATCCGCCCATCGGATTTCAAATCCATAACTTCCTAAAGTCCACATTATTCTCAAATAACAACATACTAAAATCTCATCACGATCCGACGGTCGGATCTCCACCAATTTCAAACTCAAGCGACGGTCAACATTTTATTTTACGAACTTACAAGTCCAATTTGGGAAGATCCGTACATCGGATTCCTGAGCCATCAGTTCCTATTGTCCTCAAATATTACGTACTATAACGTAATAAAGTTTGGTGACGATCCAACAGACGGATCATCGATTCATATAAAGGTCAAGCGATGTATCGTAATGAAACTAAGCTCAAACAATCAAACCACAACATACGGATATCAATTATGAAATCAGGGCATCTAATTGAACTTGAAAAGACATCGTCGGCCCACTGGCCAGGTCGCCGCCGCACGCGCCGCCGCGGGTGGCGGTCGGCCGCCCCGACTTGCCGGAAAATTCAACTATTTTTTAAAATTACCAAAATTTACAGAAATGAATATCTCAATGAGTAGAGCAAACTTTATACCTGTGGCCAAGTCCAATTCGGCCGGGAAAGGCTTCAATTTCACTCAAACCCGTCGGAACCCTAGAAAAGGGTGTGCTTCGATTCGGCTTCCAAACGAGCTCCGACGCCTCCACCACTGCTTGGGATTTGTTCCTGGGGTTGAGAGGAGTCCTTTGGTGGTGGTCATCGACGGTGAAGCTTGCCGGAGCCATCGGAAAAGGGATAAAACCGCCCGGACCCCGTGGGTTCGTAGCTTCGAACTGAAAAAATGGGAAATAAATTGAGAAATCTAACAATACAGAGATGTATTGCTCGTCAAGGGCTTTCCATGGACACCAAGATCACCCAAAACGGAGTTCGTATGAAGGAGATATGAGCGGTTCAATTTTGGAGGTTTGCGGGTCAAAATGACCCATTTCGGGTCTCTTTCCTTTCCCCCTCCTTTCCTCCCTTTTCTGATTGGGCTCCCCCCTCTAAAAATCTGATTGGTCCCCTTATTAAACTAACTTAACCTTTAGCCCACATGTGGGAATTAAATAATTCCCACAACCTATAGTTCACAACTTCAAATGTCTGTAAATATACCGTTATAACCCGGACTCGCAAACGGCTTTCGCCTATCCGCTCGTGGCTTCGAGACCTATTCGAAAACGTTACTTGTGACCTCAAAAGGTCAACGAGTAAATAATAATTTTCCAAACTTCACTCTTCGTAACTAGGTTAATTGAAATCTAAATTCAAATAAATTAATATAATTTCTCGTAAAATAATGTAAAGTCTGAATAATACCATTTCGTAGATTATAACAGTGAAATCCAGGAACGGGATTTCACATAACGTCTGTTTGATGTAGGAGTAGATCGAAGTGAGCCACTAGTGCCATGATCACTCTAAAAGAGTCTTTTGTAGAGACTGGAGATCATGTTTCATTGTAATCAACTCCTTCTTGCTGAGTATAACCCTTAGCTACAAGTCTAGCTTTGTATCTTTCGATATCACCATTGGAGTCTCTCTTAGTCTTGTAATCCCACTTGCAGCCTATTGGTTTACATCCTTGTGGTAGCTCAACCAACTCTCACACTTTGTTCTTATTCATGGAATCCAATTCTGATTGCACAGCTTCTTGCCAATGTGCATTATTGAGACTCTCAATTGCCTTCTTGAAGTTTAATGGATCTTCTTCTTGACTACTGTCGGCCTCTTGCAAATATGCAAGGAAATCATCTGAGCTTCTTGCCAATATGCATTATTGAGACTCTCAATTGCCTCCTATATGTTCATGTATAATAAAACGCCATTGAACTAACCTTGAGAAGACATCTTCCTTGGCACACCAAGCACTGCAGTTGTTGCAAGCTCCTTCTCGAACACTATGAACTTCAAAGGTCAATCTTCTGCATACTCATCACCACTGTATTACTCGAACTTATGGGGAGTTCTCTAAGTATGTGTATCGATGGTGTATGCAGGGACCTTCCCATGGAATTTATACTACTACAACCCTAGCGTGCATTCCCATAATCATACGCTAGGATTCCTTATTGTACAAGGATATAATCTACCAAATCTCAATCCAAATAGGATAGTATCAAGAGCCCTTATTCTCCAATTATAATTGGGTTATGTACCTTTACTTGGAGACAGAGTACGTGTTAAGGGGTAAAGCAAGACAAAGTACGTGTTAAGGGGTAAAGTGAGACAAATCTAATATAGGTCTTTCTAAGTCTAGTTTAAATTAATTTGCTTTTTTGTTTTTTGCTCAGGTACTTGCTCCTTATTTGCAGTTGCAGAAACAGTCCAAGCTGCACACTTTATGGCTACAGGGGAGAGTGTTTTACTCTCTCCGCGTGATTTAGCCATGAATGTGAGCCAACCATACAGTTACTACAAAGGTAAAATGTACGGGGGCGACAGCTATTTTGAGGATGCTTTTTCTTACATTGACCATGAGGGCATTCTTTTGGAGAAAGATTGTCCTTACTCCGATGATTGGATAAAGGAGGCAGCATTCAAAGGAAATAAAATTGAGAGAATAGGTAGACGTATTTTTATTGACTCGTATGAGGTAATAGAGGACGAGGAAAGTCTTTTTAGAGCTTTGACAACTCGACCAGTTGTAGCTGATTTGTTCGTAAATGATGATGGATCGTGGGACAAGTACAAGGAAGGCATTTACAACACCGACTTTAGCAAGCCCAACAGTCCGCATTGCATGACCATCACAGGTTGGGGCATAGACCAAGAGACAGGAGAAGAATTTTATAGAATCAAGAACTCAGCAGGAGAATGGGGGCAAGGCGGCTTTGCCATGGTATCGAAGAATACAATAGAGCGATTTATCTCAGCTGGTTATCCAATTATACTTGGAGGTGAGTCGCACTGGCTTTAAAAGTCATTTGCTAAAAAAATTTCCTATAACGAATTATTAAGATGTTAGAAACCTTACTTCTTTTTGTTTTCTTTTTTGTTTTCCCCTTTTAGGGTGCCTTGGTGAGGAGAAAGTAGGAGAAAGGAACTATGCTAGAGATGGTATATCCTTCCTTTTAAGGAGCGATTGTGATTGAACAGTTGTTTGAACTCGCTCTTGGTGCTTATTTGATGCTGCTTAAGCTCTCGCCTTGTATTTTTCGGGTTTTGGTTTTCGCTTGCTGTTTGTGAGTTTTAAGAGTTTGAGGAGGAGTCTTGTTAGATGATGAGTTGACAAATTAACGTTCGTACTGGACACCTAATTTGTTATGAATCTAAACTAAAGCTAGCTTAGTGCGGTTTTAGCTTTGTTAATTTGAGGTGTTTTGGATATTACTATATATACGCCTATCTATCCTCTGATCTCAAGTATCATGACACCATCTAAAGTTAACACTCGAGACTGCATTTTTATAACGTTGTTTGTGTGTTTGGAACGGTAGAAATGTTTAATTACTTTTATGGTATCTATGGGAATGATTTATCATCAGTTTTACTCTCTCTCTCTCTCTCTCTCTCTCTCTCTCTCTCTCTCTCTCTCTCTCTCTCCCCCCCTTGCCACAACAACCCAGGTAATTCCATAATCCTGGGCTGTGAATTCACAATGGAGACCAAGTCTCAAGACCACAAATGCCCCCGCCAACCTGAAAAGGCGTTGTGTTTGCGCTTCACATCTTCCCTCTATCCACATTCGCTGCAACCTTTATATTCGATCTTTTTGGTTTAATCATTGTTTGTGAGTGCTAAAGTTGTCTGCTCCAAATTGTCGGTGTAATTAGTCGGCTTCACAAAATCACACTTGCTTTTTCTTTGTTTCCTCTGTCGCGAATCTGCTTCTGCGCAACGTGCGAACTCATCTTATTGTTGTTAACGTTCAGTCGTCTTTTTCTCCAACCGAAGTACTTCTTCTTCTTCTTATTTGACACACTTTTTAATTTTTGGCCTTTATTTTCAATTTCCTTAAGCTTTGTCTCATGCCTTGATGTTACTTTCCGTCACGAGTCTTCAACTACCAACCTCTCTTACTCGGCCTGGGTGCTTCTCTTTGGTTGTGCATTTCGGTGTTGGATGGTTGTTCAAGTGCTATAGCACTATTTGGTATAATTATTAGAGCGCTTTTTGCGCGGGTGGCCTGCTCACCCATATGTGATGTATATCAAATTTCTTTTCAATGCCAGGCCTTACCCTTTTTGTTGTTTGCTGTACAAATAAATTGTTAGGGGGTTGGTCGGTGGTTCCCGGCGTGGATTAGCAAGATGGAAGAGGAAATGAGTATGGTGTATTTCTGGAGTTTTGAGTAGATTATACTCATGTAGTTTATAAGGGCATGCAAGTTAGCTGTTCAACTAATGAGATGTAGGTACGGTTTGGGATTGAGGTGACTTAAAAAAAAGCTGCTATGAAAAAAAGCAGAGTTTTTGGTGCTTGGTAAACACCCCAAATCAGCTTTTTTTCAAAGTATAAATGAAGGTCTTTATCCCTCTGCCAAAGTCTTTATCCCTTCCACGATAGGGCGGATTGCTGGCAAGTTTACAAAAGGAGCGTTGTTGCAAGCGTGGGAGTCTAAATTATATTTCTTTATCTAGGTTAACATATGTTTTAGTTTTGCCTCGTTAGCATCAATTTTTTCGTTTCGTACAATCTCTCCAAAAGGGAACGCCTGGCTAGAGCTTTATAAACTCGTTTTCTCTAACAAACTTTGTAATTATGTTTTCCTTTCAAAATTAAGTTACAAACCATGTATAATTGGATTGGATGGTCATAGTAAAGACTTTGGATGTTCAATTTTGTTGGGTATTTAATGAAATTTGGAGAGTTATTATTTCTTGCAGCGAATAAAATATCAAAAATATTTGGAGAGTTATTATTTCTTGTCTCTTTTAGCCGACTACATTGGTGTTGTATCCCACATCGGCGGAGTGAGGGTTGGTCACTAGCCTTATACGTACATGCCCACCTCCCTATAGCAAGACGCATTTTGGGAACTCACTGGCTTCGGATCCCATAAGAACTCCGAAGTTAAGCGAGTTTGGGTGAGAACGGTCCCAAGATGGGTGACCTCCTGGGAAGGCCCAAGAACCCAAGAACAAAACCGTGCAGGCCGGGCCCAAAGCAGACAATATCTTGCTATGCGGACTGGATTCGGGATGTGACAATTGGTCATCTGTGTTGAATAATTTGAAATATTTAGGCAGGAATTTTCTCGCTAGGGAAGAGGGATGTCGGTTAGAGGTGGTGTCAATTTTGGCCGATGGGATAATGGATTGGGAAGAGGGATGTCAGGTGTGTCAGATGTAGTGTCGGTTTTTAGCGACGCTAGGTTCATTTGATTCGACGTCAGGTACATTTTCTGACGGTGTTAACCGACGCTAGCTTTTCATCCATATTTAAACCCCTTTCTTCTCACATTTCATCCCTGCAACCCTTTTCCTCTACGTTTAATTCCTTCTTCCCCGTGCGTCCCTTTCTTCCCCCATTTCAGTTCTCTCTTTCTCCTTCCAGTAGCTTTTGCCATGGATGAACATATCGAAGGTCAACATTTTGAGGAACACCAATTCGAACGGTAAGAGTTCAAAACTGGTTCATTTTTAAATTATTATTATCTTCAGTTTGTGTTTTGTATTTTGACTAATATTATGCTTCAATTGAAAATTGGTTTTTGTTTCTTGGTTATTAGTTGTTTGTTCTGTATTAATAAGGAACATCTCAACGGAGAACTCGCGGACCTGTAATTCCCAAATGGATAGGACAACAACCTTGTTCATTTGATTCGTCTGGCAAATGCATTAATGAAATTTCTAGTGCTTTTTCAAAACATGTAGCATCAGAGGTTAGAGATCCTATAAATCTTCCGTTGACAAAGGATTGGCGCTTGTTTAAGGAACAAGACAGGGAAGTGTTGTGGAATAGAATAAAGGTATATCTATTTTTTTACTTGAAAATAGTAGAATAAGTCAATGACTACAATAATAATTAATTAGCTTTATTTTTTTATGAATTTAGGGAAGCGTTATTTTTCAAGAAGAAGATTTAGTGAAAATGCCTCTGATCCACCACATGACGCTTCAGATTACGGAGCATGCGTACAAAGAATACAGAAATAGATAAAAAAAATTATACTGGAAGAGCAGCTAAGGATGTCACATCCCAGTCTCAACTCCGCCGTAGCATGATATTGTCCGCTTTGGGCCCCGACCACGCCCTCATGGTTTTGTTTATGGGAACTCACACAAGAACTTCCCAGTAGGTCACATCCCAGTCTCGACTCCGCCATAGCACGATATTGTCCGCTTTGAGCCCAGCCCGTACCATTTTGTTTCTGGGAACTCACACGAGAACTTCCCAGTGGGTCACCCATCTTGAGATTGCTCTCGCACGAACTCGCTTAACTTCGGAGTTCCGATGAACTCTGAAGCCAGTGAGTTCACAAAAGGCATCGTACTATAGGGAGGGGAGCATGTACATATAAGGCACATCACCCCTTCTCCGTTGGTGGATGTGGGATGTTACAATCCACCCCTCTTAGGGGACCGACGTCCTCGTCGGCACACTCGCACCACACGGCAGAGTGGTTTTGATACCATTCTGTCACATCCCAGTCTCGACTCTACCGTAGCACGATATTGTTCGCTTTGGGCTCGGCCCGTACGGTATTGTTTCTGGGAACTCACATAAGAACTTCCCAGTGGGTCACCTATCTTGGGATTGCTCTCGCCCGAACTCGCTTATCTTCAGAGTTCTGATAAAATCTGAAGCCATTGAGTTCCCAAAAAGCCTCGTGCTATATAGAGGTGGGCATGTACATATAAGGCACATCACCCCCTCTCTATTGGTCGATGTGGGATGTCACAGAGGAGCACTACAACCTTCTTCCTAATGTGGATTATACACAGTGGGCAGAGTTGGTGAGATACTGGGATAAAGAAAGAACAAAGGTAAACCTTTTATGATTTATTTTGTAATACCTTTAAATTTGTCTAATAAATTCTCTTATTTTTCAGCAGCGACCATCGCACAACCTGGGAACCCAACAGTCGGGCCAGAGTCAGCCTCATCCTCCTGCATATCTGTGCCCACCGGGAACCCAACAGTTGGGCCAGAGTTATCCTCCTCCTGCATATCCGTATACAGGACAGAATCAGCAACCTCTTTTATATCATATGTATCTGACGCCTACGCAGCCTATGTCATACATGCAACAGCCGCCCATGTTATACATGCAGTAGCTGCCCATGTCATACATGCAACAACCACCATATCAAATGCCAGTATATCGACCAGAGATGCCATATCCTAGTGACTCACATATTTCTGCAGGTGTTCCTATTGTGGATTTTCCCCGAGTGTTCCAACTGGTGGGTTTTCTGGATTGCTCGCAAGTGCTGCATTTAATATGGACTTGACGAGGGCTTTGATGTCACATCCCAGACTCGGCTCCGACGTAGCACGATATTGTCCACTTTGGGCCCCGGCCACGCCCTCACGGTTTTGTTTCTAGGAACTCACACGAGAATTTCCTAGTGGGTCACCCATCCTGGAATTGCTCTTGCCCGAACTCGCTTAACTTCGAAGTTCCGACGAACTTCGAAGCCAGTGAGCTCCTAAAAGGCCTCGTGCTATAGGGAGGGGAGCATATACATATAAGGCACATCAACCCCTCTCCATTGATCGATGTGGGATCTCACAATCCACCGCCCCTTGGGGGCCCGACATCCTCGTCAGCACACTCGCACCCAATGGCATAGTGGCTCTGATACCATTCTGTCACGTCCCAGACTCGGCTTCGTCGTAGCACGATATTGTCCGCTTTGGGCCCTGACCATGCCCTCATGGTTTTGTTTCTGGGAACTCACACGAGAATTTCCCAGTGGGTCACCCATCCTGGGATTACTCTCGCCCGAACTCGCTTAACTTCAGAGTTCTGACGAACTCCGATGCCAGTGAGCTCCTACAAGGCCTCATGCTACAGGGAGGGGAGCATGTACATATAAGGCACATCACCCTCTCTCCGTTGGTTGATGTGGGATGTCACATTTGAGATCACAATGAGGATCTCAAGAATGATCTGGGGCACATTTAGGCTCTGGTTCTTTTGAGTAGTTTATTTGGTTCGCTTTGTGAATATGAATGACACATTGGCCAGCATATGTAGTTCGTGTCTCTTTTCTTTGTATGTTATATGTGTAATGTCGGATTTATAATGTTTGTTATGGCGGATGATTTTTTGTATATTATCTATATATTATTAAGCGAGAGGGTGATGTGAACAGTAGAACAGTGATGAACAGTGGTTTTGGGTCACAGCATGGGAACAAAACTTTGGTGTCACCGGCTTCGACAAAAAAATGGACGAAAATACCCTTCGGCCAAAAAAAGTTCAAAGCAGGAAAAATGAATGCATAAAATAATCCAAGGGTAATTTTGTAAATTTATTTTGTGATGAATAGTGCACAACAGTGCACATGCTGCCAAAATATTGGGGTCACGCAAGCTGACAATATCGACAAAAATTATTGGACCAAAATGCCCCTAGGCAAAAAAAATTACAACACCAAAAATGCATGCATTAAGGGTAATTTGGTAATTTGGCTATCATAAAATATAATATAAATATAAGTGGGAAGAGAGAAAAGAATAAAAAAATGAAAGGGAAGAGAGAAGATTAAACAAATGACAAAGACATTTAAAATGTATAAATCGCGCATATCGCGCTATGATTCAAAAAATGTATTTTGCACGCAGTTGTTTATTAAATATTATTTCTCAATTTTTAATTAAGAGGTGCATAGTGCCGGTTATAAAAAAGTCGCTCGCACACGCATAATAATGTGATTCAATTAGTTGTCAAATGATCATTTTTTTCTTTATGAAATGGGTCTTTCGCACGCGGATAATAATGTGATTAAATTAATTGTCAAATGATTTTTTTTTTACCAAATAATATTATCTACACTAAGGGGAGGGGGTGGGCTTAGCCTCACAATGGGCTAACAATAATGTGATTCAATCAATTGTTTACTAAATACTATTTTCTCTATTCCTAATGTAAATTCTATAGAAACCGATTTTATTATGCAAATTCAGCTACTTTAATTAGTTTATGAGAGGTTTCTTCTAGCATGATCTAAAATTATTTATTTACTTCAAATATTTAATTTTTGTTTTGTCAATTTATGTATATAAATACATTTAAAATGTCTACAACATATTAGTCCTTTAGCGAGAAACGTTTCAGCGAGAACATTATCTTTCACGCTATAGGATTGCTTTTGGCGAGGAAAATTTTGAGTTCTCGCAAAAAGTGAGCTCATTTGGTCTCCTTACATCTCTAAGAAGCAGCGAGGAAAAAATAATTTCGACGAGAAAATTGTTTTGTTGCTGTACATAATGCTAGCGAGGAAAAATTGTTCTTCTCGCTTTAGGTTTAGCGGGAATTATATTCCCTTCCCGCCAAAATATTAGCGAGGAAATTATTGTTTTTCTCACTGAATAAATTTTTAGCGAGAAAAATGGGTTCTCGCTGTATCAATCCCATATAATTTTCCAAAAGTTTCAAATAGGGCGCCTTTTATTCACACTTACAGCGAGAAATTTTGTATTTGGGTCGCATAAGTGTTCAGTGAGAAGAATATTTCTCGCAGACAGCCCAAGTTTGTGAAACTTAATATCTTTCTAAGTGTTATAAGGACAATACAGTGTTATAAGGATGATCGAATGCGTTCATCGTACTCTTATAGGGTTGAGGAGTGTATTTGTAAAAAATCATCAAAATCAGAGTTAAAATAACCGTTAAATCGTGAGTTTTCGTTTATAACCGTCGAAATGTTTCGTCCCTTTACCTAATATCTGAATGTCAATTTTTTGCGAATTTTTACGTATGTAATCTTGGAGCATATACAAACAAGTTTGACGGTTGGATTGTTGAAACTAGTTTTGTAGAATGTGTATTCCGTCAAAACGATAGATTCAACAACCACTTGGAGTTTATTTTATACTTCCATTAAGTAGAACATAATATTTTCTGGTATCCATTAGTGCAAATATTTTAAATTGAAGATCGAATTTGTTCACATTATTCTTATATGGTTGAGGAGTGTATTTGTAAAAAATCATCAAAATCAGAGTTAAAATAACCGTTAAATCGTGAGTTTTCTTTTATAACCGTCGAAAGGTTTCGTCCCGTTACCTAATATCTGAATGTCATTTTTTTGCCATTTTTTACATATGCGATCTATGAGCATATACAAACAAGTTTGACGGTTGGATTGTTGAAATTAGTTTTGTAGAATGTGTATTTCGTCAAAATGATAGATTCAACAAACACTTGAAGTTTATTTTATACTTCCATTAACTAGAACATAATATTTTGTGGTATTCATTAGTGCAAATATTTTAAATTGAAGATCAAATTTGTTCATCGTATTCTTATATGGTTGAGGAGTGTATTTGTAAAAAATCATCAAAATCAGAGTTAAAATTACCGTTAAATTGTGAGGTTTTGTTTATAACCGTTGAAAGGTTTCGTCCCGTTACCTAATATCTGAATGTCAGTTTTTTGCAATTTTTTACGTATGCACTCTTGGAGCATATACAAATATATTTGACGGTTGGATCATTGAAACTAGTTTTGTAGAATGTGTATCCCTTCAAAACGATAAATTCAGCAAACACTTGGAGTTTATTTTGTACTTCCATTAAGTAGAATATAATATTTTGTGGTATCAACTAGTGCAAATATTTTAAATCGAAGATCTAATTGGTTCATCGTACTCTTATAGGGTTGAGGAGTGTATTTGTAAAAAATCATCAAAATCGGAGTTAAAATAACCATTAAATCGTGAGTTTTCGTTTATAACCATCGAAAGGTTTCGTCCAGTTACCTAATATCTTAATGTCAGTTTTTTTGGCGAATTTTTACGTATGCGATCTTGAAGTATATGTAAACAAGTTTGACTGTTAGATTAGCCAATTACTCTGAACAAAATTTTTAGCAAGGACAATGGGTTCTCGCTGTAGCATTCCCGCTATAATTTCCCAAAAGTTTCAAATAGGGCGCCTTTTATTCACACCTACAGCGAGAAATGTTGTATTTGGGTCGCATAAGTGTTCAGCGAGAAAAATATTTCTCGCAAACAGCCCAAGTTTGTAAAACTCAATATTTTTCTCCGTGTTATACGGTGTCGTTTATGGAGCAGGTGGAAAAAGGAGGAGGCTTGAAGAAGGTGGAGACGAGAACAGGGGAATAGAAAAAGAAAGAAAAAGAGGTAGAAGAAGGATAACGAGGAGAGAAAACTATACCCGGTTTTTTAGAGGTCGAATGAAGTATAGAAGACTGCATTTGAAGAAGCAAAGGGAATCATAACAAAAGTATGGTTCCACTCAGTAGGTTATCATTCCCTCACTCTTTCTCCCTCCAATTTCATATCTTTCTTTGATGCTGATCATGAAATCAGAATTACCCACATCACAATTTCACATTTTTACTTGGTTACGGATGTGGGTTTTCATTGTTTTACTGCAGTCCATGATCCATCCACAGTGAAGTTAATTAGTATCCCCTGTAATCTGAATTGGGTAAAACTTGATTGTTACTTGTTAATGGTTTGGGGTTCTCATTGTCTTACTGTGAAGTTAGATTTCATATGGGAATATGATTATCTGATTGCTCTGTAATCTGAATTGGGTAAATCATGATTTTGTTTTAGTAATTGTTATTGATTTCTAAAGCGGTCACACTTGGTGCGATGACAAGTGCCTTCGCCCATAAATGGGGGTAAGGCTAGCCGACATTCACCTCTCCCAGACCCTGCGTAAAGCGGGAGCCTTGTGCACTGGGTACGACCCTTTTTTGTGAGTATAATTGAAATCAAAGTTATAGACATGATTTTGGGATTGTATGGAAGTATTCTGAAGTTATAATTAGAAGAGTTTGGGTTCTAAGTTGCAGGGAACAAATGTTTTCTGCGAAGAAAAACTATGTTTCAAGTAGCCTACTTTGGCTTTTGATTTCTATGTCCTTATGCATTCATTTTGATCCATTATCAGGTGTTTTGAAACTAGACATGTCCATGATCAAAGCCTATCTGATTTCACATAATTCCGTTGAGTTTTGATATGTCAAAACCATGTACAAACTTGAGTCACGAAGCTGCCAGACAGCAGCAAATATTGGGTTTCCGGTTTCGGGGCTCTATTTTGTGTCTTGCATAACTTTCAACTTAGAACCCCGTTTCCTACAAATCGTAGATGCTTTTAATGTACTCAAAACAGGCTTCGAATCTCATATTTGTTAGCATCATTTGGTATAGTTATGGGTGTTCAAAATCGGGCTTAATATTGGTTGGCTAAAACTGTTTTTCTGGGGCTTTTATGGAGATAAGGTTGCTGCTTTTGCAATATTCATTCTTCTCACAATTTTTTTTTTTTTTTTCTAATTTACTCATCTATATTAAGTTTGTGCTTAAACCACTTAACCTACACAAAAATTACCCATTTGTCTGAAGTCATGAATTGATCTATCTTTCCATTCCACCAACATCTGCGGCAGAGAGAAACAATCCAAACGCGGTTAAGCATCTATAATTTAACACTAACAAAATGTTTGATGCGAAATGCTTATGTAGGCAGATTAAACGAAAGTTGCTATACGTATTGTGCCTTTTAAGTCCAAAAGTGAGACATATACTTTAAAATATAAAAGACTTTGTAACAAATAAAAGCTTAATTACAGAACTTAAAATAGAAATCAGGATTGTATCTTTCTTTCTATCTCCCAACTATTTTAACCATGACTTCTTGTAAGTTTCAATTCTAATTGTGTTATTAACTTATATCTTTTCAGTTGGCAGTAGAGAGAACTATCATTTCTAGTTGGAAAGCATTGAGAAATTCTATACCATCTGCTTTATCTCCTCTTAGGTAAGTTGCTTGACTTCTAATTTTATTGTATACGATAGTGATGGCAGTGACTACTAAGATTTTTCTAATGTAGTTTCTGATTTTGAACCTTTGGTAGTGCCATGATGTACTTGCATGTTTTTAATTTTTGCATTTTCGTATGGTTATTGTAATTGTAGAAGTTACTAATGTGATGCAAGTATATTTTGTCTTTGGCATTTGAGGGGTACCCGGTGCAATAGTTTCCCCTGATCAATTGTAATTATTCATTGTCCATATTCATATAACTAATTTGTCATGTTGTTAAGCTTTCTCAAATAACTTGCATATTTTAACTTTGTTAGTTTTTTTTCTTCTCGAAGAATGGCAGGAAAAAGGAAGCGAATCCCTCGTGACTCTTCAAGTGAGGCATCAACTGATAATCCACAAATTAGAGCTGCTACTATGATACCTTCAAGCAATACAGTTGCTGCTGTTATATCATCAGTCAATACCGAGGGAGGTGCTAATGGTATGCCTTTTTATTTTGAATGTTATCTATATTAGGTTGCTTAATTGAAGTGATTTTCTTCTCTAAGTGTTTGAATATAATCTGTGTAAGAGTTATGACGTGTTTTATTAACTATTTGAACTTTTCATTAATGGATTAAAAGTTAGAGCAAGTGCTTGATATAAACCTCAAAAGGTGTTCTGTTTTATAGCAAGAAAATGTGGCTCTTTTCTTTTAGGATGTTATTAGTGTGTTCAATTGATTTTTTATTCTTATGGTTTTCTTGGTCCTCGGCCTTATTGTTCCACTTGTTTTGTACTGTCTTTGTTTCTGTAAAAGGTTCTTGTATCATATGTAAAATAAACTTTGCATTAATGATGTTTGATAAACTGCAAGAGCAGCTTGGTGGTTTGAAAATACCAATTACTCTGACAAAACTAAAGGGGAAGCCCACAGGTCCGAATTCCTCATTTCTTGTGAATGATATTGGTTATGTGGTTCGGACCTGTGCACCACTAAATGTGAAGCAATGGAGGAATGTAGAAAAGAAGGATGTGGATAAGATGATTGAAAGAATAACTGAGAGTAATATTTTCATTTCACATTTTTGTTACATTCAGTATGTAAAAGTTTTTCTTAAATTAGATTTATTATAAATTGAATTCCATGCAGAGCAAGTACGATATTGATATGTCACTAACTCATGTTAGTACATATATTAAGAATGCATTACAAAGGCGGTTTGTTGATTTTTGACACAAGCTGAAGAAGCATTTTGATTCCTTCCCAACTCTAGAAGAGGCAAAACAAAACAAACATGAGGATGTAACTAGTCAAGAGGAATGGAATTTTCTTTGTGATCGTTATGCAAGTGTTCAATTCAAGGTACACTTGTATATTAATGAACTGAATTGTGGTTGTCATGTATGCTGTTTATCTTCTTCATGTCACCAAATTTATTTTGCTATGCAGGAACGCTCAAATAAAAATGCAATTAATAGGTCTCATTTGACTTACAATCATAAAGGAGGGTCAAAATCTTTTAGGGCCCATGAAGAAGAGATTGTAAGATGTGTTTTTCATAATTTTAATCTAGATTCTAGGTGGATAATAAGTTATTAACTTTAATTTGTGATCCATGTATTAGGAAGCCAAAACCGGAGAACAACTAAGTGCAATTGATTACTTTGAGGTTGTGCATAAAAACACCAAAAATGGTTGGGATGAAGGAGCTAAACTGAAGTGGGTAAGTGAGTTATGTACATGCTGGTTGTGTATATTCTAGTCTTGCTATGTCAATGTATATGTTTGTATTCAATGTTTATGTGTATGTCATAATATAACATGTAAACTTTTGAAAGCGTGTACTATTTCTTGCTTATTTCTCCTACATAAAATAGTCTCGCCACTTATAAGATGTGTAAATATAAAGGTGCTGTCCATGACTCGTGGTGTTCAGTGTCCCCTGTCACTTTTCTGTCATTCCTTGGACTCAAGTTTGGCACACTAAGGTTTTTGCTCGGGGAAAAAATTATAATTGTTTGACAATTACCTCTTATTTAGCTCAAGAGCTGACATGTAATTCGAGGCTTGATAAGTTGCAGGGCTTTTTTTGTGCTTGTATGAGTTTGATAATGTCATTGTGTTGATAAAGGTATATTATTGATCATAAGAAATTATAATTATAGACAAATCATTTGCAATTAAATCGAGATAGAAGAATCTATGAAGCTTTTATGTTTATGATATATATATATATATATATATATATATATATATATATATGAAGGAACCAAATGTGATAGATTTTATGTTTGTGTACATGAAGGAGTTAAGCATGATAGTTTATTTTTCATTTGTAGGAAGAGATGCTAAGTATGAAAAACGAAACAACTCTTCTAGATGGTACGGTGACGTTGACAGATGATGAAATTGTTCTAGGGGTTCTTGGTCACGAGTCTGGGTACTTCAAAGGTCCTTCAAAGTCCGTCTCTCGTGAAGACACTATGTTGGACAAACATTTAGAAGAAAAACTTGAGACTCAACAACAAGAGCTTGTGACAACAAAACAAGAGCTTGGTGAAGCAAAACAAGAGCTCCAAGAATTCAAGGAGAACCAAAAGAAATTTGAGGAACTCCTACACAAAATAATGGAAGGGCAGCAACCACCTCCAAGGTAGTCCTTTTATTTTGCTGGAATATATGAACTTTTTTGTGAAAGCAATGTGAACTTTCATAGTTGTTAACATTGTAGACTATGAATTATCATTGTAAGCTATTTTGGTTTTGGACTAATATGAATTAATTTTCAGTACCTTGGATCATTAATTCTTGGCACTAAATTAATTCTAGTTACAGGGAGAAACCAACTTCTCGCAGTAGGTTACTTATGAGAATAATTATCTTTAACTGACAGCGTGGAATTTTACCTTCGTCCAAGTTCTCACTATAGACTTGTTACAACGAGGAAACGAGTGTCTCCTAGATACTTATCAACGAGGAAATTCATTCTCGCAACATATGATCTGCAGCGAGAAATAATATGATCATCGCTGAAAACTCACGTACTAATTCCTCGCCAAAAGATATTTACAGCAAGGAATTTGATTATTTTTGCGAGGAATTTTATCCTCGCACAAGTTATGGAATGTCAATATTTAGGTTGTCAAAAGGATTTGGCGACCACATTCCAACCCTTTCAGCGAGGAATTTGTCACCGCTCCAACTCAACTACGAGAAAACGTTCCACTCTCGCTGTATCATTTCTGTGAGGAAATAATTCCTCGCTGTACACATTTCCCGACGGGCCTACTACGAGAAACGAGCGAGGAATTTTTTTCCTCGCTGAAAACCTTCAGCGATAAAACAGCAACTTTCAACAAGGACAAAAGTCCTCGCCGAACAGCTATTTTGTTGTAGTAAGTCGCGCATAGCACACCGTGATTCAAAAAATGCCTTATGCACGCGCGTGAAGTCTAGTATGTGTAATGGAGGATATAAAATGTTTGTTCTGGTGGATAATTGTTAGTGTTTGGTACTATTGTTATTGTTAATAGTTATTATTAATGTTTGTTTTGGCCTATACATTAAATATGATGCGATTATTTTCTTGTAATTTTTTTTTAATTATTATTAATTAAAAACTAAGACAAACTTTTTTTTTATTTTTTATTATTAATGGCTTGTGGTGTCGCCTATGGGCGATAGTATAGTTGTTATTTTATTTATCGAATTGTTAGGTGGTGTCGGTTAGGACTGACACTAGTATACTCTATCCGACAGTCTTTCTCAGTACTTAATGTCGCATGTATCCGACATGAACTTCAATGTCACTTTTATCCGACACTACTATCCCCTTTTTTATTTTGTATTGCTTTCCTTCTTCGTGGCGGTTTAAGGGGACTAACCGACATCAAAAGCCTAGTAATGGTGTTGGTTCTTTTATCCGACATTGCATGAGTTTATGTCAGATTTTACCTAATATCCGACATAAGTTATGTTTTCTTGTCTATTTTTTGACCGCCAGTTATAGGTTGCACGGACATCCTCACACACACTATTCTAAAAATCCCTACCTAAGCGCTAGGTGGTTGGCCACCATCCCGATTAATGCTTAGGCATTTGAAAATTAAGAAAGAGCGCCTAAACCTGCTAAGGTGCCTGCCCAGACCGTCTAGACTCTCCTAGGTTGCGACTTACTTAGACAGACAATAGATAACTTTCATTTTGCATTTTTTTTTCAGTAAATTGTAAGAGACTTGTTGATTACTTAAATGAACACACATTATATGCTTGTTCCCCATGTTTTCATTATATTCCAATACTTCATAATATATATGTCATTCTGTTTTGTATATAATGTAATTACATATATTTTATGTAGAAAAAACACTTATTTACACAAAATATAATAGATTTATTTAAATCCGCACAGGCCTCGCCTAGTTACCTAGGTGCTAGATTCCAGCTCGCCGTCTCACTACGCCTAGCGCCCTTTAAAACCTTGAGTCACACATCGACACGCCCCGCCCGGCCACGTTTGGACATAATCACCGGTTTGGACGGGGCAAGACACGGCAGAGGCTTTTTGTAAATATAAAAAACATTTTGGGACAGTTTTGTAAGTATAGAAACTTGTAAAACCTAAAATTTGACGACCAGGAGTCTGGACACCGTCAGTCCTCTTTCTCTCTGATCTGCCGCGGCGCCTCTCCTCTCTTGAGTTTCTCTCTCTCTTTCGAAGTGACCCCGCGGAGCATTTTCTTTCTTCTCCGAGGAGATACCCGATTGCTTGAGTGAGTGTGCATATAAAACATTTTCTAGTTTTGTTAATTATGCATATAGGGATACGCATGAAGCATATTTTGATTACAATGTGGAATTGTTTGTGATATATTTATATGGTGGCAATGCGGGGTAGTAATGCTTGTGTTGGGCACTTTATATTTCTTATATTGCCGTGTTCTAGTCGTGTCCGTGCGTGTTCTTATTTGTCGAGATTTGTCATGTCGAGCGTGTTGCCGTATTCGTTTCGGTACATAGGTTACTCATATGATCATATTTTGTGTACTGTGTAGATATGAGAACCCGTTGAATAACCTGAAAACTTCATGTCAGTTTGTGATGGAAATAGAAATGAATGGTAAATAAGATGAAGCAATTTGGGGTTCTATTTCTTTCGGTGATCGATAACTAACTGATTGATTTTTACTATTTTTCTGGGACTCTCCATTTTCTTAAATGGAGGCAGGGCAATGGCAATGGCTGCTTCCATTCGTTGTATGCTTCGAAAGACTGGGAATATTAATGAGAAAAGTATTCAGGGTATCAACAGAACTTTTGGGAGCATAGCTGCTACTAATGTTGATGCAACTTCTAGCGACAACAAAGACCACAATAATGTCCAAGCACAAGCAGACGTTCTGTTTAATTCACTGCCTCGTGAGCCTACGACAGGCACAGTTTCCCGAACTGGTTACCGCACTGGCCCTGGGGCCGATCGTATACTCGGAAAAGGGAGGCAACGCATTCTCAAACCTGGACCCAAGAAGGAAACGAGGCATGGACGTGAACCGTCTGATGAACGGTTTGGTCTCAGACCATGTAACCGCCGAGTTGGCTCTCACCACAGATACACTCTACCTAGAGAAGGTCTCTTTACCCATGGCGTCCCCTACGAAGTAAGAATATCATTTCTCATTAATTATATAATCAGGATTTCTACATTAAGGATTATTCGGTCAAAAAATTGGCTAAGTTTGTAACTGTTAGCAGTTTGATTATCCACATTTCCTATTCAGATTTTATTTAATGAACTGTGTTCTTCTGCCATATTAGGGCGCCAAATCTACGCAATTAACCACGAGTCTCTATATGTATCTTCTTATGTGTTCAGGGTTGCCCCAAATGTTGTACACTAAAATGGGAAGAAGTTGACCGTAAGAAAAAGGGATTGCCGATACTATTTGCTGCTGCGAGGTGGAAGGCTGGGCGTTGTCATCGGTGTGGTGCTGCTACTCCTGCCACTGCTGATGCTAGAAGAAGAAACAAGGGCAAGAAGGATGTGACGCTGGAAGAATTTATATCATTTGCAACGTACTACGCAGAAAAATATTGTCAAACATATGCGGATCCTGCTGATAATGCCAGGGCAGTGGAACAGGAAGTGCGATGGGCAGTGCAAGGTGCATTGTAAAGTGGATTGCACCATTGTAGGGAGGTTGGCGAGCTTTAACAAAATGAAGAAACCGCAACTGCAAAATGAATGGACAGCAGTTTGAAAGATTTCTAGCTATTTGCCAATAATTAACGGACTGCATTTTTATAACGTTTTTTGTGTGTTTGGAACGGTAGAAATGTTTAATTACTTTTATGGTATGCTATGGGATTGATTTATCATCAGTTTTACTCTCTCTTTCTCTCTCTCTCTCTCTCTCTCTCTCTCTCTCTCTCTCTCTCTCTCTCTCCTTGCCACAACCCAGGTAATTCCATAATCGTGGGACAGGTACAAGGAAGGCATTTACAGCGCCGACCTTAGCAAGTCCAACCCAACAGTCCGCATTGCCTGACCATTACAGGTTGGGGCATAGACCGAGAGACAGGAGAAGAATTTTATAGAATCAAGAACTCAGCGGGAGAGTGGGGGCAAGGCGGCTTTGCCACGGTATCAATTGGACCTGCAAAAAAACATTAAGTACTCGTAAAGTTTTCATCTCGGAACTTTGCAGGTTTGGTGATGGTTCTTTTTGGCCTCTGATTTTGTTCAACTTCTTCTTGGTCTAGAGATCCCACATCCTCCATCATTTCAACATTTTACAGACTAACACTCCCCCTTTAACCTTGCTCGCCAACATGTGAAGTATCATGAACACTAGGAGGATTGGAAGACGAAGGCAACTCAATTACAATAGGTTCTTGAGTGTTGTCACCGGCTGATTCATTTTTCTGGCCATAAAAAGAAGAAATTTCATCAAAGATCACATCCCTTGACACAACACAACTGTGCATCTCAGGATCCATACATCTCCAACCTCATTTTCTTTCATCATATCCCACAAAAAATGCATTTTTTCGTCTTCAAATCTAGCTTCCCTCTCTTAGAGTCAGTCACATGAACATAACAAATTGAGCCAAACACTTTGAAATAGACCTGGCAGTTTCTGACACGACACGGTGACACGACACGAAAATAACGGGTTTCGGGTCAACACAATAACTAATCGGGTTCTTAACGGGTATACACGTGGGTAACCCGTTTCGACCCGTTAAGAAAAAAATTATTTTGATAATTTTAAAGTTTAATTACTAAAAGATTTATTATAAAATACAATAGCCATATTAATATATACAATATATTCTATATTAAATATATAATTTTGTATTATTATTCTATATAAGTTAAAAAAAAAGAAGTTTTAGTCATTATTTATTTTTATTATGAGAGTTCCTTATTATCATTACTAGGATAAATTTTACTTAACATGTTGTTGTCCAAAATTAAAATAAACTAGTATAGTATTTGTATAGGCAAGAACTAAGAAAACATACATACAAGTATGAAAATTGTGAAAGAATATATAAACACTCGTGATTCATCATTATTCCTCCACGAGTAGATAATGGATACACTTATATTATTGTTTAGATTTTTAAAATCCTCCAAACCCTCATGAATAATGTTTTTTACTTGAGGGAAAAATTAATAAAATTAATAATAATTATTGTAGAAGTGTAAAAAATGTAAAAAAATATATACAATCACCCATAGTGACAAGCTTTACAACTTTCATGAAGGGGTCAGCTTCGAAATCCAACACTATAATCCATAAACCTTAAATTTATATTTAACTGTTAATTGTCATTTACGCTTTATTCTTCTTACTGAATTTCATTTTTTAAATTTTCTTTTTTGAAAACATGATCATCTGGCAGATGTAAGAAGATGAACGGTTCAGATCTTTGATATCACATTTAGATATTTACGGTTAACTGAAATATGAGTCGATGTCATATAGTTTGTAGAAACTTTATAAACATCAAGCAATATTTTCACTAACTGTAAAACTATGAATATAATATTAACGATCCAAGCCGTTCGTCTTCCTGCATCCTCTAATAGATCATGCTTTCAAAAAAGAAAATCTGAAAAAACAAAATTTGATGAGAACAATGAAGCGTAAATGTAAACAACAATCAACGGTTAAATTTTGATCTATGATTTATATGATTATAGTGGCGAATTTTGAAGTTAAGCTCTTCATGAAAGTTGTATAGCTTGTCAATACGAGCATTTATATATTTTTTCTATATTTTTTACACTTCTACATTAATTAAAAAGCTATTAAAGACTTTACTTAAACAACAGCCGTAAGATAAATGAGAGTAAATCTGTACCGTTGGATTCTATTTTACTTATATTATTAGAACTTTTTTGGACGAAAAAACCCCTTCTCTATTCCAATATTTTACAATTTTACCATTTGATCAATTTAGGTAAGCAAAAATATACTTAAAAGAAAAATGCGTTTTTATGTTTTGGATGTGACAATATGATATGTATATACTTATTTAGTATTATGTTTTTCATTTGATTATTTATTGGTTTAAAATATATTTTCCTTAACGGGTAACGGGTCGGGTCATATTACCTGTTAATATTATCGGGTCGGGTCATTTTATCCGTTTATTTTAACGGGTGTTACAGGACACGACCCGTTAAGATATCGGGTATGACACGAAAACAATACGAACACGGAAAACACGACACGAATGTCAGGTCTACTTTGAAGTGTTTTACAGCAGGCTTATCACCAAACATCAACTCATATGGAGTTTTCATATTATTGGACTGAGGGGTGTCTGGTTAATCACATGGGCTGCACACATCATACCTTCTGCCCACAAGGCTTTCGACAAGTTTTTACATGTAACCAGTTTCTACATGTCTCCGTCAAGTGTCTAATCTTCCGTTCAACAACTCCGTTTTGCTGAAGAATTTCAGCACAAGATAATTGCCTTCTTATACCAAATTGTCGACAAAATTTGAAGAAGCTTTCGAAAGTAAACTCCTCATCCTTATCTGTATGCAAGTATTTAATTTTCAAACCAAAAACACCCTCCACAGTTTCCTTGAACTCCTGAAATTTGGAGAGAACCTCTGAATTTTGTTTTATGAAATAGACCCATGTAAATCTTGAAAAATCATCAACAAGAATTAGCATGTAGCGAAAACCAGAGAAGGAATGAGTTCTAGTTGGCTCCATAACATCACCATGAATGCATTCTAAAGGAGATTTGTTCTAGATTTAGATTTGGAAAAAGGAAGACGACGAGCCTTGCCAAATTGACATCCTTCACAAATGACTTTGCTGGAAAAAATTGAAATATTAGGCAGCCTATTTACAAGATTTTTCTGAACCATCACCGTCAATTTTTCCATATTAACATGCCCCAGCCTAGCAATCCATAATGAAGCATTTTCATTGCAGCTAACTTTATCAATATATGATGAAGAGGCAGATAAAACAAATGTATCTTTTACCCTTTTATCGGTATGAACTGTAACATCCCACATCGACCAACGGAGAGGAGATGATGTGCCTTATATGTACATGCTCACCTCCATATAGCACAAGGCCTTTTGGGAACTCACTGGCTTCAGATTCCATCGGAACTCCGAAGTTAAGCGAGTTCGGACGAGAGCAATCCCAGGATGGGTGACCCACTGGGAAGTTCTCGTCTGAGTTCCCATAAGCAAAACCTTGCGGGCTGGGCCCAAAGCGGACAATATTGTGCTATAACGAAGCCGGTCTGGGATGTGACAGAATGGTATCAGAGCCACTTTGCCGTGTGGTGCGAGTGTGTCGACGAAGACGTCGGGCCCCTAAAGGGGGTGGAGTGTAACATCCCACATCGACCAACGGAGAAGGGGTGATGTGCCTTATATGTACATGCCCACCTCTATATAACACGAGGCTTTTTGGGAACTCACTGGCTTTAGATTCCATTGGAACTTCGAAGTTAAGCGAGTTCGGGTGAGAGCAATCCTAGAATGGGTGACCCACTGGGAAGTTCTTGTCTGAGTTTCCAGAAACAAAATTGTGCGGGCCGGGCCCAAAGCGGACAATATCATGTTACGGCGGAGCCTGTCTGGGATGTGACATGAACAACATCACCTTTTAAAATTTCTATATTCCGAAGAAATTTCACATCTTTTGGTCCAAACAAGACAAAATTACCAGCATCCACAACATTAGGAACTGAGAATAAATTTTTCTTCATCCCTGGAACATGGAAAACATTTTTCAATGTGATAGAATCATTACTTCCGTCATTGATGATCACAATACCTTCTTTTTCAACTTGGTGCATTGTGTTGTCGGTTGTCACCATTGCTTTATTTCCTTTGTGCGGCTGTAAATGGACAAACTTTGACTCATCACCTGTCAAATGATGGCCAGAACCGGAGTCTACAATCCATTCATCTTTAAAGTTAATAACCATAGCATCAATGGTTGAAGTTTTTGCTAGAAAACACTTCCCCCTGTTTTCTTCATCTTCTGAATTGCTAGAAATATGAGAGCTGCCATTTGTTTCAGCCATGTTGCCTTCGTTCATTTTAACTCTGTAGAATGTTTGAATATGACTAGGTTTTCCACATCGATGACAGTTGAGAGGCCTTTTATCTCTTTGATTAAATGACTATTTAGGTGCAGCATCAAATTTCTTGTAATCCCTTTTATCAAACATAAAATGTGAAATCCCATTCTTGGATTTCACTGTTATAATCTACGTATTTGTATTATTGAGGTTTTATATTATTTTCGGGAATTTATATTAATTTATTTGAATTTAGATTTTAATTAAACTAGTTACGAAGTTTAGAGTTTGAAAATTAATTATTTAAAATCTGTAGGCCTTTCGAGGTCATAAATTATATTTTCAAATAGAGCTCGACCTCACAAACGCCTAGGCGCAAACCGTTCGTGAAATGAAGTTATAACGAAAGAGTTATTAACGTTTAAAGTTAGGGTTATTTTTGTAAATTCGGCTTGATCTAAAAGGCTCCAGGTTGCTAAAGCCATTATCTGTGATGACACGTGGACGACTGAGATGAAAAGGAAAGAAGAGAAATGAGAGAAATGAGGGAAATGATAGGGGGAGGACCAATCAGGAAAAAAGGAAAAAAGAAAAAAAAGGGAAAGAATCGGGTATCCCTGGACCCGTGCAAACTGACCAACGGGAACCATGGAAATCGATGGATTCTGGGCCAAATTCTGGTGAACTAAGACAAGACATCACTTGGAATCTTCACACCAGGCCTCCCTCCTCAGTTCTCACCCCAAAATGGAAGAAAATTAGCCTTAGTTTGGTGAAACTCGCACCGGTGGGTGCGGTGATACCTTGCCATTGATCCACCATTTCGGCGGAGCTACGATTTCGACGAATTGAGGAACACCTAAATTCTAGGTTTCGGCGAGTCCGAGGTGATTCCGAGCACTTCCCGGCCGAATTGGACTTCGGCCCAGGTATGAAAGTTGTTCCACTCATTGAACTCTACTTGTCTGTAAAATTTGGTAATTTTTAAAAATAGTTGAATTCGTAAAATAAAGCGTTGACCGCAATGAAATTTTATATGTCGTTCTAGAAGCATAATGTGGGTCTTTGAAAGTTACGGATCTGAAATCCGATGTGCGGATCTTTTGGATCGAATTACGTAGGGTGGTGGGCACCACCTTTGATCGAGACTTGACTTTTGGTCAACATGTCTCGAATCGTTTATAAAACTAAAATTAGTATCAATAGAAGCATAGTGAGGATAGGCGGGCTTATCTCGGTGAGTGACTTTAATATATGTGATATGGTGATTACCCGATTCTTTATATTAATATCCTTTGTGGATATAACTTGGTTTTATAAATGTGTTTTCTATTAAAATGTGACTTGGTTTTATAAATGTGTTTCTGTTTAAATGTGATTTTTTTTTATAATTGGCCATCGATCTATTTTTATTAAATGTGAATTGATTCATGGATTGGTAATATTTGTGATAAAGTGATTTGAATTGCATATTGAGATGTTGGTTTAATTGAGAGCTAGTAGGAGACCATGACCCTGCTTGGTTAATCCACGATAGGGGGTCATTAGTGGTCCTGCTTTGTTAATCCGCGATAGGGGACCATATTATTTATGGATCGTGCTTGGTTAATCCGCGATAGGCGATTCTTATAACCATACATACTTAGGAGCGATCATGCTTGGTTAATCCGTGATAGGTGATCACTGCCTAACAGTTCCGTATGTGTGACTCTGTTTGGTTAATTCGCGATAAGGGGTCACTACCTACTTGGTTAATCAGCGACAGGAGACCATGGTCCTGCTTGGTTTATCTGGCATAGGGGACCATATTCTCTATGGATTGTGCTTGGTTAATCCGCGATAGGCGATCCTTATATCTTTGGTATGGCAATACACACACACTTAGGAGTGATCATGCTTGGTTAATCCGCAATAGGTGATCACTGCCTAACAGATGCGTATGAGTGACTCTGCTTGGTTAATCAGCGATAGGGGGTCACTATCTACTTGGTTACTGTAGAGGTGGTTCTGCTTGGTTAATCCGCGATAGGAGGCCAATTCCTGTTTGGTTACTTATGTAGGCTTCGGCCGAACTGGCGTTCCTCTAGCCCTAGTTTTTAATGTAATTATGAGCGATGTTTTGAGAATCTTGTGGGTTGAATTAGAAAAACCGTTGGATGTCTGGGTGACTCATTCAGAGTTTTCAGTGACTTAACTATGATTTCCTAAACATATGATTTTATATTCGAGGTTTATAAACAATGATTGATGGTCTTTCTTTTTAATAAATATCACATACATGAGTTATTGTCACTCACCCGATCTTCGCAGTTTATCTGAGTTCTGGATGGCCAGTGCATCATTTCCATGTTATAGGCTGATTATACATGTGATAGATTTGGGTAGATTACGAGAAACCGCTAGATATTTTGGATTCCATTGAGTGGTCTGGAATCCTTGCTCTTGTTTATTTCCATAAGGTTAATCTCGAACCCTAAATTCCAGTAAATGAGAATTACCCCCAAAGGACCTTGTGAATATTAATTAGAATCACCATGTTTATTTACTTATAATTCAAGTAGGGAATTATGAAGAGTTCCTTAATTAAATTCGTGAAACGATATGTTTTCGCATTGATTAATTAACGTAGTTAAATGCTACAATTATGCATCTTTGAGTCATGAATTGATTAAATTACGGGATTGTGGAATGACGTTGGACATGATTGTTATTCTTATGATTATTTTAGTTGGTCAGTGTGGTTGGAGAATAATATTGTGCTTTGTTATTTATTTGATATGTTACATGTTGTGGATGAAGTGGAAATGTTGTTTGTCATATTGGATTGTTATGTAGCCCTGAATCTAGTACTTCCATACTTGTCAAGTTCTAATGATTGATTGAGGAATGTTATATCTTTCGGCTTGAACGTACTGTGATAAATGTAGATGGGTAGTGAATGACGAACTACGAATGGCTTGATCCCTGTTTAGGGTACGTAGGCAGTCTAACGAGGAGGTTAGATGAAGCCATAAAGTGTACTAAAAATTACTATGCTTCGGATCGTGAGTTGTGTTTTACCTACATCCCGGAGGCGGGGTGTGTTAGCTACGGGTATTTGAAGACATCACGTGTCGATCCTGGACGTATGTTGGGATCAGGGCGTGACATAAAATTCTTCTTTTTTCGAGTAAAAAAAGCATCTCCGGAGTTGTTCAAAATAGACACTCTAGCCATTTGGCTAGCTAGAGACTCTTGAGATCACAACAAATTCTCAAACTCTTCTAAGGTGGGTTGTCAATCCCATCCTTGAATTGAAGTCACAAAAGGAGTGTACTCTTTTTTAAGCCACGAATAATGTGCCTCCTTATTCGAGCTTCAAAGACGGGCTCATCCAAATATAAAAAGGAAATTTCGGAGCACAAGTTCTTAATCTTCAAGAAAAATAGCTAAATTGAAAAGTCACCTTGACTTGAATTTGCCAATTCATTCTCTAGCATCTGTAGCCTTCCAATGTCCTTTTTGTTGAACAATCCATCAAGAGTCTCTCAAATTTCATTGGCAGACTTGCACTTGATGATATGTTCGAATAACCCATGAGAAACAGATCTTTTCAACACGAACTCGACTTTCGCATTAGTCATTATCCACCACATCAGGTCATCGGCATCTGCACCGTCTTCGGGTTTGGTTGTGTATGCTCCTCCAACAACATCCCATAAATCTTCACCAACCAGATACGACTCCATACATGATCTATATATCTTGTAATTTGATGGATTGAGCAGCTCTATGCCAAGCTCAGCAACCCAACTTGAAGATTCCATCTTTTGGAGCAACACCATATCTTCCTCACCAAGGGACTCAAGCAAACAGTCAACTCAAGCAAACAGTCAGTTACCACCCTTGTGGCTCTGGTACCATGTGAACAACAACAATAGTGTAACACAATGCACTAGAGATCAACAAACAAAGGTGTGAAGAAGAACAAGCTAGAAAGATGAATAAAAAAAAACTCCAACTTCTATTTTTTGCACACAAAAAAGGATCTGGTACAGGTGGGAGGAAAAACACAACTAGTGTTTTTTTGTTTCTTTCTAAAGACTCCTCTTTTGTCTCTCTGAAAGACAACCAAGTTGGACCTTATAAATAATACCCAAAAAGATAATTTAAGACACCGCAAGCACATACAAACAAACAAAAGACAAAAAATACATGGCTATATAGTTTCTCCAAACAGCAACTTTAATATGAACTGTGAGACGAGGTCTACACCAATTTAGGACACATGGCCAATGTTGGTTTGACATGGACTATTTATTTTATTCATTAATTATTATTTGGTAGTTCGACAAAAAATTTCAGAACTTGAGGTAATAAGAAAGTTGCGAATGTTTGTCCAAATGATTGACTCAATTAATCATTTTTCTTTTTAGTTTTATTGACGTCGGTTTGAAATGTTTTAAATTGGTATTTTTATTTATTTATTTTTCAAAGTACTTAATTTCCACAGCAATTAAAGCGGTTTATTTATATATGTTGCATCCATCGTTGATTGACGTTGGTTTGAAATCTTTTAGTCGAAAGAAGCAAATTGTGCCATCTACTATACTCTTGCATTGTAGAACTTTTAATATTTTCTTCTTATAATAAATTTGTCCCTTTTTTATCCAAACTTTCACATGTCTAACCAAATTTTGACATTATTCTATTCCTACAAATTCCACATATTTCCTACGAGGATTGTTGTGAAACCAATATGAAATTATAAATAAGAACATAAACGAAGAAATTGTATACGAGGATTAATTTTTAATAACTCTAAATTAGTATCAACCATCTCCTTTTCCTCAAATTAATTAATATCAAGATTATATCCTAATTACAATTGAAACTTGAGGGAAAATAGTGTAGTTGGCTTGGGAGAAAAGAAAAAGAGACTCTAGTTGAAAGGAAATTATTAAAAGGTAATTTTGCCAAAAGTCAATAAAAACTTTACTATTAAGCCATAAATCAATGACATATTTTTATTTTGGACTTAATCAATGATATATTTTTATTAATTAAGCATAGGTCAATGATGAATACCACATAAGCTTTAATTCATTATAAAATCCATGAAGAAGAAGAAATGAAGAAGAAGACGCCTAGAAAGCCCGACGTCGACTGCATCCACCGCCTCACTGGCCGTCCTCCCCACTTCTTCCTCTGCCACGACTTCTTCTTTGCCCACATGTCCCTCTCTCTCTCTCTCTTAAGTTCTCTTCTTCTTTTTTTTTTTGGAAAAATTGCAAAAAATTGAATTGGAGGCCGAAATGAAGAAGAAGAAGCCCAAAACGCACGATGTTGATCGGATCCACCACCTTACCAGCCGTCCTCCCCACGTCTTCCTCTGCCTCAACGTCTTCTTTGCCCACAGGCCCCCATCTCTCTCTCTCTATAACATCCCACATCGCCCAGGGGAGTGATCCTTAAATGTATATTCTCATCCCTACCTAGCACGAGGCCTTTTGGGAGCTCATTGGCTTCGGGTTCCGTAGGAACTCCGAAGTTAAGCGAGAAGGGGGCCAGAGTACTCCCAGGATGAGTGACCCACTGGGAAGTTGCTCGTGAGTTCCCAGAAACAAAACCGTGAGGGCGTGGTCGGGGCCCAAAACGGACAATATCGTGCTACGGTGGTGGAACGGGCCTAGGAAGTGATCCACCCCGGGCCGGGATGTGACAATTTGGTATCAGAGCCTAACCCTGGCCGCTTGTGTGCCGACGAAGACGTCGGGCCCCTTAAGGGGGGTGGATTGTAACATCCCACATCGCCCAGGGAAGTGATCCTTATATGTATATTCCCACCTTTTCCTAGCACGAGGCCTTTTGGGAGCTCATTGGCTTCGGGTTCCATCGGAACTCCGAAGTTAAGCGAGTAGCGCGCGAGAGCACTTCCAGGATGGGTGACCCACTGGGAAGTTCTCCTGTGAGTTCCCAGAAACAAAAACATGAGGGCGTGGTCGGGGCCCAAAATGGACAATATCGTGCAACGGTGGTGGAGCGAGCCCGGGAAGTGATCCACCCCGGGCCGGGATGTGACAATTTGGTATCAGAGCCTAACCCTGGCCACGTGTGTGCCGACAAGGTCGTCGGGCCCCTTAAGGGGGGTGGATTGTAACATCCCACATCGCCTAGGGGAGTGATCCTTATATGTATATTCCCACATTTTCCTAGCACGAGGCCTTTTAGGAGCTCACTGGCTTCAGGTTCCATTGGAACTCCGAAGTTAAGCGAGTAGCGCTCGAGAGCACTCCCAGGATGGGTGACCCACTGGGAAGTTCTCGTGTGAGTTCCCAAAAACAAAACCGTGAGGGCGTGGGGAAAGCCCAAAGCAGACAATATCGTGCTACGGTGGAGTCGAGCCCGGGAGGTGGCTGCCCTCGGGTCGGGATGTGACACTCTCTCTCTTAAGTTTTCTTCTTCTTCTTTTTTCTGGAAAAATTGCAAAAAATCGAATTAGGAGCTGAATTTCAAATTTCTTAGATTGAATTGTCGAGGAATGACTTGATTTTGGGCTGCCAGGGTTTGGAATCAGAGGCGGGGCAGGGGGATTTGAAGGGGGTGTTGAGCCAAGTGTCCAGGATCTCGATGGCGGAGTCGGGTGACCTGCAATGAAGTGTTTGAATTCACAGAATAAGGAACAGACACTGCATTGCAGTGTCTGAATCCACAAACTTATTTGAATCTCAATGTGCAATCACAGAACAGGAAACAAACACTGCAAAGTAGTGTCTGAATCTACAGAACTAGAAACAAACACTGCATTACAGTGTCTGAATCCACAAACCTATTTGAATCCGAATGCACAATCACAGAACAGGAAACAGACACTGCAACGAAGTGTCTGAATCCACAGAACCGAAAACAAAAACTGCGTTGCAGTGTCTAAATCCACAAACCTATTTGAATTCGAATGCACAATCACATAACAGGAAACAAACACTGCAACGAAGTGTCTGAATCCACAAACCTATTTGAATTTGAATACACAATCACAGAAAGGGAAACAGACACTACGTTGCAGTGTCCGAAAAATGGGGGTTGAAGGTGGTGAGAGGTGAGGGAGGTTGAAGTAATGGAGGTTGAAGGTGGTGGGAGGCAAGGAGGTTGAAGTCTGAAGGTGGTGGGAGGCACGATTTACAATGAAGGAGATGGAAATGTTTGGTGTTTTAAATGGTAATGGCATCATTTGTAATTTTAATTTGATTGAGGTGTTTTAATGTATCTTAAAGTCTCATTGACCTATTTATAATTCCAATAAATTTGATTGACCTATTGTTAATATCATAACTTTTAATTAACTTTATACAAAATCACCCATTATTAAATCCTAATTCCATTTCACTAACACATTCCAAAAGAGGAAAGTTTGCTTACTTAAAGCAAAGTGCCGAGCCACCAACATGCACTGTTATAAATAGGACTAAGAAAAGACCTCTAATCTATTTTAAGTCATTAGAAATGCATATACAAATAAAGGATTAGTAGGCGAGCCCTGAAGTAACGGAAATATTGTTCATTTGCAACCGAAAAGTCACGGATTCAAATCGTAAGAACAGTCTGTCTGCAAAATAAGAGTAAGTAATTGTTGGATCAACTTTAGACATTTTTGCCATCGTAAGGTGTTAAACAAGGAGTCTTGCGCTCCAAGGAAACCGAACCTCCTTAGGTTTAGGACTTAATGTTGTATCTCAATCTGCAAAGTTACACCCAATAGTACACTCATATTGGCACTAGCACTGACAAATAATTTAAAAATTGGTCTACCTAGTATTACTCATTATTCATTTTCAGGTAGGGAATTGTAGTTAGCTTGGCACCCAAAAATCTTATTTTGCACTCCGAACTTTCTACAACTAGAAAGAAAAAACTACATAATCCCATCCGGATAAAGATTGAATCAGACTGCATGCATGGAGAATGAGATTTTTGAAGCGCTGAAAGCAACTCTGCTCCCTCCCTTCAGGTAATGGTTGAATAATCTGATTCGGTGGGAACCAAAGAAAAGAATACTAAAAATACGAGGACACTGGAGCCTACAAGACAGACCTGGGTGGTCTCCCTGTTTCCAAACATCCAGCTTGCTGCAGCCTGCAGGCATAAGGTAATCATCAACCTTTTTCAGAGGGAAAGAGCCTTTTCTTCGTTTACCGAAAAAAAAGAAGAGCTTTTTCTTCTTCTTTTATAAGTCATAAAAAGGGTAATATGTTCCTTTTTGCAAGTAAAGGATATATTTATGATTAACTTTTTTATGCCATATATGTATATTATATATACTTACACTGTTTGAGCCTCAATTATAACACACTCAAAGTGTTAGTGTTACATTTGGACTTAGTTAAAAGTACCGGCATTATTTCTATCGATGCCCGCGCAGTGGAGGAAACTATTCGAAGAATCAAATGCAAAGTTCACAAACTTACATGATCCACGTTAATAATCGATTCATTAAAACCGTTTGGATTTGAATTTAAGTATGTGCTATGAAGAACTTAGTTTGGAATTTGGAAGGCGGAACTTTGATGACCGTCGTATCGATCGCTTTACACAAAAATATTTGAATTACTTATAAATCAAGGTCTCAATTGCGCTCAAGATTTTCTAGTACGCCATTGCCGTCGATGGCATTTCGCTCCGCAAAACTAAGACTCGCTGGACCTTTAAAAACACGGAACAATTGCTACAAGCCTAGAATTTACCAAAATGTAATAACATTTGTCTCACTCATGCAACAAACATCTAGGGTACCAGAAAATGTGCTTCTTCACAACACCAATAGCTACTACTCCTTCAGAACAAGCAACTTTAGTCATCATTTAACTTGGACTACATCCGCGTCCCGATCTCAACCTCCGACGAAAGCTATAGTAAATATGCATAATGTGTAGCAGTCGCGGATCGTCTTTAGGAATCAAATTTTCGCCAAGCTGGTTCTGCAAGCAAATGAAACAATTGTCAAACAGCACAAAAATGAAAAGCCCCAAGCTTCAGCTTGTTTAGTCATCATTTTACAAGGCCAGATACTCACTTTTAAGCACTTGTAAAATGCTTCTATGGCGCAAAAATGAGGTGTTACACTACGAGCTTGCATCAAGTCCCATACAAAGTTTGCAGTTGTATAACCAACCTGCAAACAAAGCAATAAACCTTTCATAGTCAATCGGTCCAAGCCAATGGAAAACGCGTATAGAATTCCATAGCAACTAACTGTAACTATAAAGTTCGAAAGGAATCGTTTGAACACCTCTTCCTCGGAAGCTGCAAGGAGAATACTGCTCCCCGTTTCTGAGCTCAAGAAAAAGCCGCGGGAATCCATATCTACCTGCATTGGAACATGAACCATAAAATGAGTTGGACAATGTGTTATGATCTACAATATCACAAACTCGAATACTTGATTATGAAATAACAAGTTGCAAAATAACTACCCAACCATACCAGTGTCTCGCGCGCTATTTGCATTCCCTTGCGAGTATATCCAATAATGGCTCCCTCTGCAAGAGTCTACAGAAACATCGGTTACAGGAAATTAGAAATCTGATGCATATCTTACTTTTGAGTTTTTATCTATAACATAAAATCAATGGAACATTGTTCAAGCATAAAGAAAGAAGATACTTCTTGTCGCAACGCCAAAATTGTGTTTGTTAGCAAACTCACCGCATACAGCTCTACAGTTGGAGGCTTCCCTGAACTCAAATATTCTTTAAACCTTGCACGAGCACAGTCAATTTCCTCCGACTGTAGATAGCATCTGAGTGAAAATGATAGCACACTCATTGAACTTGAAACAGTATTACAAAGTAACACAAAGTGTAGCAAAAGCGAGGTACTCAAAAATCGTCAAACTTAGAATAACTCTGCATCTCCTATTCTCCTTAAAGGATTCAACAAGAAACCCACTAATCTAATCATTCTAGCTGCTTAGTTGCACCAAAACAGAACCACTACATTTTTAATGAACAAAATAGTTAGTTGCACTGGAACATTACTGATGCCGGAATGTTACAAATGCTGTCAACAAAGTTAGTCAAGTCCTCCTTACTCTCCCTCAGCTCCATATTAACTTTGAGTAGTGCACTCAGATTCAGATTTCGGATTCGAAAGCTTTTATATCTATGTATGGGTAAATACCTTACAGGTAACTGCACATTGAAATATATTCAATGTTCAGTCTAGTTCGAACTTATACAAAAAAACTCATTTACCTCATGATTTGCATTTCAATAAAGATATCAGTTGTTTGTCCATCCTCCGTTAGCTTCTTCAAAAGATTTTCCATAACCTTGAATGAATAACAGGAGATTTTCCATAACCTTGAATGAATGACAAAACTGAAGACATAATCAAAACGGCAGAGTTTTGGGCTAAATGCGTGTGAAGGCCATAATCTGTGGTAGTACCTTTGCATTCAGTAAACTCAAATATACAAGTTGATGAATAATGAGGTGCAATTTTTCTTTGAATTTTTGGGTGTATATTATAAGACGAGTAAAGAAACTAAATAAAGATAGGGAGTAAGATGAGACAATATTTTCCATAAAACTCAAGAAACTAGTAGCGAGCGACTCGCTCTACAGAATGCTAGCTTGTCAGGCATAGCCTTTAAAGAACATTCATAATAGAGATGTAAGATAGTACCTCTACATTCCCGAGTTTTGCAGATACATGAAGTGCAGCATGATGCACAGTTAGATGCCTATTGAGTATTTCAGGCATATGAGCGTACTCGGCGGTAGGCATATTATACAATTCCTCTTCTATTACACCCACCATTACATTTTCAGCAGTATTACTTGATGATTCGAGTGATGGGCTCTCTTTTGACCGCTCCACAAGCTCTAGGATCTTACCACAAAAAAAGGGTACAATTAGAGAACACCGGAATAACAAAATAAAAGATTAATTAAACCAGAGGAAAATATTTAATACTTTGGTAGAAAAATCTTCTGGTAGAAGAGTGTTGTTCTTAAGTCCAAGTATAAGTCCTGCATAACAGAACTTGTTCAACCCAATACCGGCAGCAGTCATGTCACGAACGATTGAATGCCTGTAACAGTAGAAAGAAGACGTTATTCGTAATGCCAAAATGCACTTGAGTATAACATGGAGTCAACCGGACCACCTATAGAACAACAATCAATAGGAACTGTTTAGGATTAAACAGTAGGAGTCTGTTACAAATAAACAACAATCAATATCATACACTTCATCTAAGCGGCCAGCAGCTCCACGAGCATTGAGTAGACATATGTAGGTTTGTGCCGTTGGCTTCACTTCATATTTCTTCATTTCTTTCAAAACCTTCGAATTTAAATGAACAAGAAAAGAAAAAAGAAGAAAAAATGTGCATCAGATATATCCAATTATGTTGCACATGATCTGACTGGAATATTGGTGTCCAGAGATAGATGGTGAACCGTACCAGAGCTGCCCGATCAGATAACTTGCATTTCCCATATAGGGAGATGAGAAAGTTGTAAATATGAACCTATGGCATAAAAGAATTTGCATCAACATTGGTTAAAAGTAAAATTGAAAAGCATGAGTAAAATTATGGCATAAACAAAAGAAGAAATTACGTACATCAGGGGTCAAGCCCATAAGTTTCATTTGTTCAAGGAAGTAGAAAGCATCTTGAATGTGACTGCCTTTCATGGCCCCTAATATGAGCCAGTGGAAGGTATGCTTCGTTGGTTGGACTCCATCAAGCATCATGTCACCATACACATCTTTCAACATGAAATCTCTTTTCTCAACGATGAGAGAACGAATAACATCGTTGTACTCCGACACGTTGTTGGCATAGTTCCTGTCAGTGTATTCTCCTCCTGTGGAGGCGGCAGCGAGGTAGCGCTGCCCCAGGACTCGCAGGACCAACCTATGCTGACCTGCACAATTCAGTAACGTTTTTGTTTATCCATTTAGAAGACAATTTAAATGACTAAAAGTGGAGCTTGTTAACTATGAAGCATAAGAGTGAAGCAGTACGAGTAAGGGATTGGAGGAGCCTCATGATCGCCGTCTTCTTGACTCTGTGCTTGTGTGTGAGAGAGAAGGAGATCCTTCTTTCTAATTACACCTCCGAACAGGACGTCACTATTATCTTGGACTTCACTTGACTGGTTTCAAAGTCATATCAGTTTTCCTGTGGCGTGGGACTAGTATCTGCACTGGAGGATGGCGATGTTATGACAAATCAAAGGAAAGCAGGCACAAAGATGCGAGACAAAAAAGAGAGTTCAAAATGCGTCTTTGAATCACAGAATGTACCGCTCCAGACAATCAGATTGACATTTAAACCTCTTTGAGATATATGTCTCTGTTGTGTGCAATATCAAGTGACGTTCATGGTTATCTCTCCCTTTATTTGAATCTTGATCACAGTGAAAAACAATTATTCTGCCGGTATTAGAGAGAAAATACTTAAGAGAAACGGTTTCTTTTGTTCAGCTGAAGAATTGAACCGAATTGAGCCGGTTCCCTTGCTTGTTTAAAAACCCATTCCTTCCCCACTCGTTTTATATTGGTATAAACACTTTTCCTTTTGAACAATTTTAAAGACGGTAGAAATGGAATTTAAGAATCTTTGTACTATTTTTTTTAGGAATGTTGGGTTCTTTCAGCAATTCTTTCATCTGTTTACTTCTTGTTTCTTAAATGAATCTCTATAAAATTCTTATAAATAAATAAAAAAGTTTTAGAAACCTAAAGAGAGAGACCAAAACACGTTTGGGCCTTGAATTGGGTTGAAAAAAAATCAAATTTTGGCCCAAAACAAAGTGGTAATTACCATTACCATACCATACTAACCGAACTATTTGGCATGCCGAAATTTGGTATACCGAAAATTTGGCACGGTAATGGTAATAGATTTTGTCATACCAAAAATTTGGTATGGTAATTGGTACATGAATTTTGGTACTGTAATCGTATCAATACCATCCCTGCTATTAGACAATTCCTGAAAACCATCATTGATAATGAAAATGGATGGGTAGAAATTATTTGAAAGAATATTCCATTTTTCTTTTTCAAACGATACGATAGTAGACATTAAAGAGCATAATGCCAAATATTGTCAACCAACTAAACTACAAGCAAGCGAGCTGATTATAGAAAGAAAATAATTAAGAGAAACGTTTTATTTTTTTTTTTTCCAGCTGAAGAATTGAACTGAACCAAACCAAACTAAAACGGTTCACTTGCGGGTTTAAAAACCCATTCCTTCCCCTACTCGTTAATTTTTTTTTTTTTTTTTAACATTTGTTTGCTAAAAAGAATTTGTTTTTAGCATGTTGTTGTTATATCATTGCTGTGTCGTTGATATTAAATTTTGATCATTTCAGCAACGATAGGGTAGTCAACATTAAACTACAAAGACTCAAACACAAAATTTTAAAAGGAAAACTTTGAGTTTTAACAATAAGGACAAAATAAAAGGTAAAGTAAATAGTACCATGATTGACTTTTTAGTGTAAAAATATAATTTTTCTGCTGGTATTAGAGAGAAAATACTTAAGAGAAACGGTTTCTTTTGTTCAGCTGAAGAATTGAACCGAATTGAGCCGGTTCCCTTGCTGGTTTAAAAACCCATTCCTTCCCCCACTCGTTTTATATTGGTATAAACACTTCTCCTTTTTTGGACTTGCTGTGAGTCTGTAAAGCGGAGAGCTGGGGGGAGAAGAGGAAGCTTGAAGATTTGAAGTTGAAGAGGTAATCCCTCTCTCTCTGTTGTATTGTGTTGCTTAGACAACACACACAGATAGATACACACATATGTTCATATACATGTTTACTGAGCTAATTTTCTTTATTGGGTTTCATGAATTCACGGGAATGCTGAAGTGGGTTGATCATCATTTTGTTGAATTACAGACTGTTGGTGTTTTATATAGGTTTCTGTGTGTGTATTTGGTTTTCTTTTGGACTAATTGAAAACATTAGAACACAAATGAGTGATGGCTTGAGATGGGTTGATCATCATTTTCTGAATTCTTTAGAGTCGGGCTTGAATGGGGGCTTATTTTTTCCCAATTTTTACCAAAAAATTGGCCTTTTAATATGGAAAGGCAGTTTCCATTCTTCATATTGTGGCAAAGGTCAGGTCAAGCTTGATGCTGGACCTTGGTTGCAGTGCATTAATTCTTGAGATGTTTCATCATTTCCTTAAAATCTGTATTTGAATGTTGGACTTTGTAATGTTTGGATGTGTTGTGCAAACTGTAAAATCTGTATATGAATCTGTGCATGTCAACTGTAAAACTGTAAAATCTGTAAAAATTAAGTGTTTTTGTTTTTCCCAAAAAAAAAAAAAGGACCCGTGTGCCCGGACCAAACCGGCTCATTTCAAACGAGCCGGATCAGTTCCGGTTCCTGTTTTAAGACTTTAAGGATGGTTTGTTTTTCCAACTTGCCCTCTTCCTCTGTAACGAGAACGTTTACATGGAACTGAAGAAGTGTGACTAAAAAGATGATCTTTTTTATTTTTGCTTGGGGCCGGTCCGATTCAAAATTTTCCATTTTCCGTTTGAACAGAAAACACTCATTAATTATGCTTGAAACTGGGACAAAAATTATATCTACAAGTGTTTGAACAGGAATCTCTTTCTTACAATAGCTTAATGTTGTTGTTAGATGTAATGATATTCTACTTGTTTCGAATTGAATCGAATCGAATCTCGTGATACCAATATATCTACGAGTGTAAAAATATAGTTATAGAAAAGAAAAGAACTCTTGTTGGTTGTTGATAATAGATGACACAGTTTTAGTATATATTTGTGATCACAAATTAATGATGCTTGATGGCAAGGAGTGATCATCTATGACAATAAACAGGTCTTTGTCAAAATCTATAAGACATGGTGATCGTACGTGGGTTTGGATCTACCAAACTTAGTGGTAGATTCAGTCCAGTGAACTTTAGAGGATGAACTCGAAAAATGGAAACTAGAATTTTGATGATCTTGCGGATGATCCATTGTTACTAATGCCGCAAAATAAACCCTTCCATGGTAACATAGCTCAAAACTCATGTATAAGATACTTAAGAAACATCAATACTACTTGCCCTTTTTTCTTTTCCAAATCTGCGCCTCAACACCAACAGTGTTTTACTTTTTGTTTACAACCTGTTTTAATGGATTGACAGTGTGTGGCTCTGGCTGGCATGAATATCATATCTGTACATGTTTGACCATCTGGATGATTCAGGACCGTTGCATATTCTTCAATTGAAGAAAATACTGATCCATCATATCCATCACTTACCTTAGCGTCCTCAAAGCCTTTTGATGGAGAGGAAACACCTTCCCCCTATGTTTTTTAGTTTGTCAAGTTGCTCAACTTTAGGCCATGCTTTGTTCCTTTATACCAGAGAGAGCATTGGATAGTGTCTGCTCTCTGCGTAACAGAGCCACATACAACCCTGATATTTTTGCTCCGCCACCATAAATGTTTGGTTCATTCTGTTGCTATATTTTGTGTTTTATATGCCTCTTTGATTGCCTTGTTACCGTTATGACCGGCCAATCCTACTTTACTTTATTTGCAGCAGCAACATGAGGTTTTTTCCATTGATGGCGGGTGTTTTTCGGCATCGTCCATCCATTAATAGCATGCCTTTCAAGCCCTTTCATTGGCGCGCGCGTGGGTATGTAAGCCCAGTTGTTCACAGTAAAGCTGATTGGGGTAAGTGTTTTTTACGTAATTTGAATATGGACAAACTTCACATTCTATTGAATTGTAACGTACAATTTTCCTTTGGGCTAATCAGAACCTTTCGATTGGCACAAAGTACCTGGGGTTATAAACCCACTAGTTCGCGATCAAGGCCATGAAGGTAAGTACTTTTTAGTTTGGTATAAATACTCAATTTGACCTATTTGCCCTGAACTATTGCACATGTCTCACTTTACCCTTGTAACTTTCACTCAAAACTCGTCTCCATGTTTTAAAATTCCCCTACCACCAAAATCTGCCAATTCTTCCATTAAGTTGCGGATGATGTGGCTAGGATTCTTTCCTTCTCCTTAAATGAGCTAGGAGTCGTCTCTCCCACAGGCAGTGTCTGTTAGTCCTACCAAATCTCAATCCAAATAGGATAGTATCAAGAGCCCTTATTCTCCAATTGTAGCTGGGTTATATACCTTTACTTGGAGTCCAAGTTATAGCTTATGACTAAACCCTAATCACACTTACATTCCACATCAATCCTTATTAACTATATTGACCTTTTTGTTGTTGGATTAGTGTCTAACATCCAACATTGTCCCATTAGGTCAATTAATTAATGCAAGAAAGAACTTTAATGAATCTGTAAGCATGATTCTTTATTGGCCAATGGATTCAGTTAAGCTAATAAGCTTCTTGCATACTTCTGTCAAGTAAAGATTACTCATTCAGAACTATCGGAGACTATGAACTTACATAAGTGTTCATGAGCTCTTATAATCACTGAACACGATCCTCACTTACATGAAATAATCAATCACAGACTTGGTACATAAGTGAGCCACTAAACCATGAGTCGAAAGCATCGACCCCATCACTTCCTGGTCCTCTTAATCAACCTTATATATGACTACTTAATGCTTCCTATGAAGCTTTCAAGCTATGAGAATAGCTCACATATATTTTCGTGAAAAACTCAGTTCATATGCCAATCAATCTCACGGCACAACTAACTGCAGCCAATAACCTTTTGCTGCTACATTGTCTCATCGTAATACACATCAGTTGCTTATAATCTTTCAGCAACCTCTATTTGCAACAGAAAATATGAACTAGAGCTATATTGAAACAATGTATGAATTACTGAACTAGCATCCCTTTATTAAACATTCAATTCAACCAAGTGCAGCAACTAGTTAAACATAAAACCAAAACTCAATACTCACTGTCACGATAATAACTAAAATCCATAATTAAACTACATACTATCATTACTCCCACTAGTTCAACAAATCTAGGGTTGCACTCACTCCCATATTGACTGCATGCTTATGAAAAACTGCATTTGGTACTACCTTAGTGAGTGGATCAGCAAGCATGGCATGAGTGTCAATGTAATCAACCTTGATCTCTCCAGACTTTACTTTCTTCCTTGTCAACGTATATTTGGTGTTTAAGTGCTTAGTTCCAAGAGACCTTTTATTATTCTTAGAATAAAAGACAACAGCTTTGTTATCACACCAAATTTGAACAGGCTTTGCTATAGAATTCATGATCTCAAGACTGCTAATGAAGTTTCTCAGCCATATGGCTTGTGATGTAGTTTCATAACAAGCTACAAACTCAGCTTGCATGGTAGAAGTGGCAACAGTATCTTGTTTCACGCTCTTCCATGACACTGCCCCATTTGCCAACGTGAATATATAACCTGAAGTTGACTTAAGTGAATCAAGGCAGCCTACAAACTCTGAGTCACTGTAGCCTACTAGTTCGAGTTTTGAATCCCTCTTGTACACTAGCTAATACTCTTTTGTTCTCTGCAAGTATCTCAAAACTTTCTTGGCAGCTATCCAGTGTGCATTGCCATGGTTAGACTGAAACCTTCCCAATATGCTAATAGCATATGCAATATCAGGTCTGGTACATACCTGTGCATACATGAGACTCCTAACGAGAGAAGCATAAGGCTTGCTAGCCATTTCTTTCTTCTCAAACTCAGTCTTAGGGCACTGATCCTTACTGAGTTTTTCTCCCTTTGTCATGGGAACATCACAGCCATTCGAGTGTTCCATATCGAACCTTTTAAGTACCTTTTCAATGTATGCTCTCTGTCATAAACCAAGCAGTCCTGTACTTCGATCTCTTGTGATCTGAATACCAAGAACAAAAGATGCATTTCCCATATTCTTCATGTCAAAGCATTTGGACAGAAATTTCTTGGTGTCACTCAGCAATGATACATTATTGCATGCTAGTACTATGTCATCTACGTAAAGAATGAGAAAAATAAAACAGTTGCCATTCCTCATCAAACTTCAAATACCACTGTCTCGAGGCCTGTTTCAATCCATAAATGGACTTGTTAAGTTTACAGACCAAATTCTCTCTCCCTTCTTGAATGAAACCCTTTGGTTGCTTCATGTAGATCTTTTCCTTAACATTTCCATTCAAGAATGCAGTCTTAACATCCGTTTGATGCAAGAGTAGATCGAAGTGAGCCACTAGTGCCATGATCACTCTAAAAGAGTCATTTGTAGAGACTGGAGAGAATGTTTCATTGTAATCAACTCCTTTTTGCTGAGTATAACTCTTAGCTACAAGTCTAGTTTTGTATCTTTTGGTATCACCCTTGGAGTCTCTCTTAGTCTTGTAATCCCACTTGCAGCCTATTGGTTTACATCCTTGTGGTAGCTCAACCAACTCGCACACTTTGTTCTTATTCATGGAATCCAATTCTGATTGCATAGCTTCTTGCCAATGTGCATTATTGAGACTCTCAAATGCGTTCTTGAAGTTTAATGGATCTTCTTCTTGATTACTGAACTCGGCCTCTTGCAAATACGCAAGGAGATCATCTGAGCTTCTTGCCAATATGAATTATTGAGACTCTCAATTGCCTCCTATATGTTCATGTATAATAAAACACCATTGAACTAACCTTGAGAAGACATCTTCCTTAGCACACCAAGCACTGCAATTGTAGCAAGCTCCTTCTCGAACACTATGAACTTCAAAGGTCAATCTTCTGCATACTCATCACCACTGTATTACTCGAACTTATGGGGAGTTCTCTAAGTATGTGTATCGATGGTGTATGCAGGGACCTTCCCTTGGAATTTATACTACTACAACCCTAGCGTACATTCCCATAATCATACGCTAGGATTCCTTGTTGTACAAGGCTATAATCTACCAAATCTCAATCCAAATAGGATAGTATCAAGAGCCCTTATTCTCCAATTATAACTAGGTTATGTACCTTTACTTGGAGACAGAGTACGTGTTAAGGGGTAAAGTAAGACAAAGTACGTGTCAAGGGGCAAAGTGAGACAAATCTAATATAGGTCTTTCTAAGTCTAGTTTAAATTAATTTGCTTTTTTGTTTTTTGCTCAGGTACTTGCTCCTTATTTGCAGTTGCAGAAACAGTCCAAGCTGCACACTTTATGGCTACAGGGGAGAGTGTTTTACTCTCTCCACGTGATTTAGCCATGAATGTGAGCCAATCATACAGTTACTACAAAGGTAAAATGTACGGGGGCGATAGCTATTTTGAGGATGCTTTTTCTTACATTGAGCATGAGGGCATTCTTTTGGAGAAAGATTGTCCTTACTCCGTTGATTGGATAAAGGAGGCAGCATTCAAAGGACATAAAATTGAGAGAATAGGTTGACGTATTTTTATTGACTCATATGAGGTAATAGAGGACGAGGAAAGTCTTTTTAGAGCTTTGACAACTCGACCAGTTGTAGCTGATTTGTTCATAAATGAAGATGGATCGTGGGACAAGTACAAGGAAGGCATTTACAACACCGACTTTAGCAAGCCCAACAGTCCGCATTGCGTGACCATCACAGGTTGGGGCATAGACCAAGAGACAGGAGAAGAATTTTATAGAATCAAGAACTCAGCAGGAGAATGGGGGCAAGGCGGCTTTGCCATGGTATCGAAGAATACAATAGAGCGATTTATCTCAGCTGGTTATCCAATTATACTTGGAGGTGAGTCGCACTGGCTTTAAAAGTCATTTGCTAAAAAATTTTCCAATAACGAATTATTAAGATGTTAAAAACCTTACTTCTTTTTGTTTTCTTTTTTGTTTTCCCCTTTTAGGGTGCCTTGGTGAGGAGAAAGGAGAAGAAAGGAACTATGCTAGAGACGGTATATCCTTCCTTTTAAGGAACGATTGTGATTGAACAGTTGTTTGAACTAGCTCTTGGTGCTCATTTGATGCTGCTTAAGCTCTCGCCTTGTATTTTTCGGGTTTTGGTTTTCGCTTGCTGTTTGTGAGTTTTAAGAGTTTGAGGAGTCTTGTTAGATGATGAATTGATAAATTAACTTTCGTACTGGACACCTAGTTTGTTATGAATCTAAACTAAAGCTAGCTTAGTGCGGTTTTAGCTTTGTTAATTTGAGATGTTTTGGATATTACTATATATACGCCTATCTATCCTCTGATCTCAAGTAACATGACACCATCTGAAGTTAACACTCGAGACTGCATTTTTATAACGTTTTTTGTGTGTTTGGAACGGTAGAAATGTTTAATTACTTTTACTTTTGTGCTCTCGCTCTCTCTCTCTCTCCTTGCCACAACCCAGGTAATTCCATAATCCTGGGCCGTGAATTCACAATGGAGACCAAGTCTCAAGACCACAAATGCCCCCGCCAACCTGAAAAGCCGTTGTATTTGCTCTTCACATCTTCCCTCCATCCACATTCGCTGCGACCTTTATATTCGATCTTTTTGGTTTAATCATTGTTTGTGAGTGCTAAAGTTGTCTGCTCCAAATTGTCGGTGTAATTAGTCGGCTTCACAAAATCACGCTTGCTTTTTCTTTGTTTCCTCTGTTGCGAATCTGCTTCTGCGCAACGTGCGAACTCATCTTATTGTTGTTAAAGTTCAGTCGTCTTTTTCTTTGTTTCCTCTAAATTATATTTCTTTATCTAGGTTTACATATGTTTTAGTTTTGCCTCATTAGCATCAATTTCTTCGTCTCGTACAATCTCTCCAAAAAGGAATGCCTGGCTAGAGCTTTATAAACTCGTTTTCTCTAACAAACTTTGTAATTATGTTTTCTGCCCATTATACTGGAAGAGCAGCTGAGGATGTCACATCCCAGTCTCGACTCCGTCATAGCACGATATTGTCCGCTTTGGGCCCCGACCACGCCTTCACGGTTTTGTTTATGGGAACTCACACGAGAAACTTCGGAGTTCTGATGGAACTCGAAGCCAGTGAGCTCTCAAAAGACCTCGTGCTATATGGAGGTGGGCATGTACATATAAGGCACATCACCCCCTCTCAGTTGGTCGATATGGGATGTCACAATCTACCCTCCTTAGGGGCCCGACATCCTCGTCGGCACACTCGCACCACACTGCAGAGTGGCTTTGATACTCTTCTGTCACATTCTAGTCTCGACTCCGCTGTAGCATGATATTGTCCGCTTTGGGCCTAGCCCGTACAGTTTTGTTTCAGAGAACTCACACGAGAACTTCCCAGTGGGTCACCCATCCTGAGATTACTCTCGCCCGAACTCGCTTAACTTTGGAGTTCCGATGAACTCTGAAGCCAGTGAGCTCCCAAAAGGCATCGTACTATAGGAAGGGGAGCATTTACATATAAAGCACATCACCCCCTCTCCGTTGGTCGATGTGGGATGTTACAATCCACCCCCTTTAGGGGCCCGACGTCCTCGTCGGCACACTCGCACCACACGGCAGAGTGGCTCTGATACCATTATGTCACATCCCATTCTCGACTCCGCCGTAGCACGATATTGTCCGCTTTGAGCCCGGCCCATACGGTATTGTTTCTGGGAACTCATATGAGAATTTCCCAGTGGGTCACCCATCATGGGAATGCTCTCGCCCGAACTTGCTTAATTTCAGAGTTCCGATGAAATCCGAAGTCAGTGAGTTCCCAAAAAGTCTCGTGCTATATAGAGGTGGGCATGTACATATAAGGCACATCACCCTATCTCTGTTGGTCGGTGTGGGGTGTCACATTTGAGCACTACAACCTTCCTCCAAATGTGGATTATACACATTGGGCAGAGTTGGTGAGATACTGGGATAAAGAAAGAACAAAGGTGAACCTTTTATAGTTTATTTTGTAATACCTTTAAATTTGTCTAATAAATTCTCTTATTTTTCAGCAGCGACCACCGCACAACCTAGGAACCCAACAATCGAGCCAGAGTCAACCTCATCTTCCAGCATATCCGTGCCCACCGGGAACCCAACAGTCGGGCCAGAGTCATCCTCTACCTGCATATCCGTATACAGGACATAATCAACAACCTCCTTTATATAATATGTATCCGACGCCTACGCAGCCTATGTCATACATGCAACAGCCGCCCATGTCATACATGCAGTAGCTGCCTATGTCATACATGCAACAACCACCATATCAAATGCCAGTATATCGACCAAAGATGCCATATCCTGGTGACTCACATATTTCTGCAGGTGTTCCCATTATGGATTTTCCCCGGGTGTTCCAACTGGTGGGTTTTCTGGATTGCTCGCGAGTGCTGCATTTGATGTGGACTTGACGAAAGCTTTGATGTCATATCCCAGACTCAAGTCCGCCGTAGCACGATATTGTCCGCTTTCGGCCCCGGCCACGCCCTGACGGTTTTGTTTCTGGGAACTCACACAAGAACTTCCCAATGGGTCATCAATCCTGGAATTGCTCTCGCCCGAACTCGCTTAACTTCAGAGTTTCGACGAACTCCGAAGCTAGTGAGCACCCAAAAGGCCTTGTGTTATAGGGAAGGGAGCATGTACATATAAGGCACATCAACCCTTCTCCATTGGTCGATGTGGGATCTCATAATCCACCCCGCTTAGGGGCCCGACATCCTTGTCGACACACTCACACCGAATGGCATAGTGGCTCTGATACCATTCTGTCACGTCCTAGACTCGGCTCCGCCATAGCACAATATTGTCCACTTTGGGCCCTGGCCACGCCCTCACGGTTTTGTTTCTAGGAACTCACACGAGAATTTCCCAGTGGGTCACCCATCCTAGGATTACTCTCGCCTGAACTTGCTTAACGACGAACTCTGAAATCAGTGAGCTCCCAAAATGCCTCGTGCTACAGGGAGGAGAACATGTACATATAAAGCACATCACCCCCTCTCCGTTGGTCGATGTGGGATCTCACATTTGAGATCGCAACGAGGATCTCAAGAAGGATCTGGGGCACATTTAGGCTCCGGTTCTTTTGAGTAATTTATTTGGTTCGCTTTGCGGATATGTATGACACATTGGCCAGCATATGTAGTTCGTATCTCTTTTCTTTGTATGTTATATGTAGGGGTGTAACTTGGGTTTAGCCAACCCGAACCCGCCCATGTTCAACCCGACTTTAAACCCAAACAAGTGGGTTATTTTTTAGTTATAACCCGCCCGAACCCAACCCGATTTAAACCCGTTCATTGATTGGGTTGAGTTGGGTTGATTATTTGCCCAACCCAACCCAACCCGATTAACCAAACCCGAATATGACCCATATCAATTAATACTCATATAACACCTAAATGGGCCAAGTCCAAAAACCCACATCCTTTCTAATATATTTTTTTAATAAATTGCCCCTCTAAACCCTAAAGCTATATATTAAATTGTTAGTCTCCAATTTCATTATGCGGCTCTGCAACTTAGTCTACTTCTTTCCTCTTATTAAGAAGTCAAAAACTAGGTTTCAAGGCTACAGGTCTCCATCCCTATCTGAAAGCCTAATAAAATTTGCAATTGCCCCTCTCTCTCTTTTTGGACAATGAGTTTATGTCATATTTTTACCTAATATCCGACATAAATTATGTTTTCTTGTCTGTTTTGGGACCGCCAATTATAGGTAATTTTGTAGTAGTGTAGTTCGGTTTGGAAGTGTGATCAAGAAGTATAGGAGGTACGGAGGGAAATTACGGCTCAAGAGTCTGAAACGGTATGTTGCACAAACATCCTCACACACACTATTTTAAAAATCCCCGCCTAAGCGTTAGGCTGTTGGTCACCGTCCCGATTAATGCTTAGGCGTTTGAAAATTAAGAAAGGGTGCCTAAACCTGCTGAGGTGCCGGCCTAGACCGCCTAGGCACCCGCTTGGCCTGCTCAGACTCGCCTAGGTTGTGACTTACTTAGACAGAAAATAAATAACTTTCATTTTGCATTTTTTTTAGTAAATTGTAAGAGACTTGTTGAGTACTTAAATGAACACACATTATATGCTTGTTCCCCATGTTTTTATTATATTTTAGTACTTCATAATATATATATATATATATATATATATATATATATATATATATATCATTATGTTTTGTAATTTATGATGTAATTACATATATTTTATGTAGAAAAACACTTATTTACACAAAGTATAATAGATTTACTTAAATTCGCTTAGTCCGTCTAGACGCCCGCCTAGGCCCTACCCAGTCGTCTAGGTGCTAGGTTCCAGCCCGCCGTCCCACTAACGCCTAGCGCTCTTTAGAACCTTGAGTCACACAACGACACGCCCCCGGCCACGTTTGGACATAATCAACGGTTTGGAGAGGCTTTTTGTAAATATAAAAAACATTTTGGGACAGTTTTGTAAAGTACAGAAACTTGTAAAACCTAAAATTTGACGACCTGGAGTCTGGACACCGTCAGTCCTCTTTCTCTCTGATCTGCCGCGGCGCCTGCTCTCTTGAGTTTCTCTCTCTTTCGAAGTGACCCCGCGGAGCATTTTCTTTCGTCTCCGAGGAGATACCCGATTGCTTGAGTGAGTGTGCATATAAAACATTTTCTAGTTTTGTTAATTATGCATATAGGGATACGCATGAAGCATATTTTGATTACAATGTGGAATTGTTTGTGATATATTTATATGGTGGCAATGCGGGGTAGTAATGCTTGTGTTGGGCACTTTATATTTATTATATTGCCGTGTTCTAGTCGTGTCCGTGCGTGTTCTTATTTGTCGAGATTTGTCATGTCGAGCGTGTTGCCGTATTCGTTTCGGTACATAGGTTACTCATATGATCATATTTTGTGTACTGTGTAGATATGAGAACCCCTTGAATAACCTGAAAACTCCATGTCAGATTGTGATCGAATTAGAAATGAATGGTAAATAAGATGAAGCAATTTGGGGTTCTATTTCTTTCGGTGATCGATAACTAACTGATTGAATTTTACTATTGTTCTGGGACTCACAACTCCTTTTTCTTAAGTGGTGGCAGGGCAATGGCAATGGCTGCTTCCATTCGTTGTATGCTTCGAAAGACTGGGAATATTAATGAGAAAAGTATTCAGGGTTTCAACAGAACTTTTGGGAGCATAGCTGCTACTAATGTTGATGCAGCTTTTAGTGACAACAAAGACGTCAATAATGTCCAAGCACAAGCAGACGTTCTGTTTAATTCACTGCCTCGTGAGCCTACGACAGGCACAGTTTCCCGAACTGGTTACCGCACTGGCCCTGGGGCCGATCGTATACTCGGAAAAGGGAGGCAACGCATTCTCAAACCTGGACCCAAGAAGGAACCGAGGTATGGACGTGAACCGTCTGATGAATGGTTTGGTCTCAGACCATGTGACATCCGATCTGGCTCTTTCCACAGATACACTCTACCTAGAGAAGGTCTCTTTACCCATGGCGTCCCCTACGAAGTAAGAATATCATTTCTCATTAATTATATAATCAGGATTTCTACATTAAGGATTATTCAGGCAAAAAAAGGGCTAAGTTTGTAACTGTTACCAGTTTGATTATCCACATTTCCTATTCAGATTTTATTTAATGAACTGTGTTCTTTTGCCATATTAGGGCACCAAATCTACGCAATTAACCACGAGTCTCTATATGTGTCTTCTCATGTGTTCAGGGTTGCCCCAAATGTTGTACACTAAAATGGGAAGAAGTTGACCGTAAGAAAAAGGGATTGCCAATACTATTTGCTGCTGCGAGGTGGAAGGCTGGGCGTTGTCATCGGTGTGGTGCTGCTACTCCTGCCACTGCTGCTGCTAGAAGAAGAAACAAGGGCAAGAAGGATGTGACGCTGGAAGAATTTATATCATTTGCAACGTACTACGCAGAAAAATATTGTCAAACATATGCGGATCCTGCTGATAATGCCAGGGCAGTGGAACAGGAAGTGCGATGGGCAGTGCACGGTGCATTGTAAAGTGGATTGCACCATTGTAGAGAGGCTGGCGAGCTTTAACAAAATGAAGAAACCGCAACCGCAAAATGAATGGACAGCAGTTTGAAAGATTTCTAGCTATTTGCCAATAATTAACGGACTGCATTTTTATAACGTTTTTTGTGTGTTTGGAACGGTAGAAATGTTTCATTACTTTTATGGTATCTATGGGAATGATTTATCATCAGTTTTACTCTCTCTCTCTCTCTCTCTCTCTGTCTCTCTCTCTCTCTCTCTCCTTGCCACAACCCAGGTATTTCCATAATCGTGGGACAGGTACAAGGAAGGCATTTACAGCGCCGACTTTAGCAAGCCCAACCCAACAGTCCGCATTGCCTGACCATTACAGGTTGGGGCATAGACCGAGAGACAGGAGAAGAATTTTATAGAATCAAGAACTCAGCGGGAGAGTGGGGGCAAGGCGGCTTTGCCACGGTATCAATTGGACCTGCAAAAAAACAAGAATAAGTACTTGTAAAGTTTTCATCTCGGAACTTTGCAGGTTTGGTGATGGCTCTTTTTGGCCTCTGATTTTGTTCAACTTCTTCTTGGTCTAGAGATCCCACATCCTCCATCATTTCAACATTTTACGGACTAACACTCCCCCTTTAACCTTGCTCGCCAACATGTGAAGTATCATGAACACTAGGAGGATTGGAAGACGAAGGCAACTCAATTACAATAGGTTCTTGAGTGTTGTCACCGGCTGATTCATTTTTCTGGCCATAAAAAGAAGAAATTTCATCAAAGATCACATCCCTTGACACAACACATGACACGTCCCGATTCCGATATTTCTCGAATACCAGGGTAGGTATGTGTTGGCCGACACCCTAGGGTGACGAAAGTCATTTATTGAAAATATAAGAACTAAAATGTGAATAAGATAAAAGAAATTTAACTATAATTAATGTGCAAATGGGGAACGTGTTCAGAGCATACAACTAACTAGAACACTAAAAGAAATAATATAAAATTGAATGAATAAAAAAATGGGTCCTACACCGAAAGGACTTGAAGATGCCAATGCGGAAGTCCTTTGAAGCCAGGATTGTATGCCTCAATTCTAAGTTCTGAAGGAGGCGCAAAACAAACATGAGTGGACCAAGTTGATATATATATATATATATATATATATATATATATAAAATAAAACAGTTCTCAACATATTAACTCCCAGGTTTTATGAAAACACATATAGCATGATAAATAAAATAGGTTTTCCGAAACCTAGCATGCCGTGCAATGTCTCAAAGCATATCCCGTGTATATCATAATCACTAGTGAATGTCCAATATCCCTCTAGGCCCCATGCCAGCTCCCCGTCCCTATGCCAATTGCCAGAGGAAAAACCCTTCAGGCCCTGCGCCAGCTCCCCGTCCCTGGGCTACTTGCCAGAGGAAAAACCCTTCAGACCCTATGCCAACACCGTAACCGTCGCCTGGGGCGGAATCTATCCTTCACCCCGTAGCGGAATAGGGACCACTAGGTAAGTACAAAATCAATGAACATATATATATTTGAAAAGTATCTTCATAGTATAAAGTCATCCATCATCTATATTATAAAGAGGTGTTCGAAACATGTTCTAAATATTATATCGTCATCCATAAGATATTCTATAAAGAATATGGGTTATAGGAAAAATAGTAATAATTCAAACTAGCCTCAGTAAGCATGTTATCTCATAAAACGTTTCATAAAACGTAGGCATTAAATCATGTTTTTCATGTATGCATTTCTACTATTAAAACATGCATTTTTAGAAAGGGACCACTCACAGATACTTAGCCGCCGAAGAGCCACGCAAACTAGCAAACAGAATCGTCACAATATATGCACCTAAGCACATAAACTAGCAAATGGTATATCCTTTTAAGGAGCGATTGTGATTGAACAGTTGTTTGAACTAGCTCTTGGTGCTTATTTGATGCTGCTTAAGCTCTCGCCTTGTATTTTTCGGGTTTTGGTTTTCGCTTGCTGTTTGTGAGTTTTAAGAGTTTGAGGAGGAGTCTTGTTAGATGATGAGTTGACAAATTAACGTTCGTACTGGACACTTAATTTGTTATGAATCTAAACTAAAGCTAGTTTAGTGCGGTTTTAGCTTTGTTAATTTGAGGTGTTTTGGATATAACTATATATACGCCTATCTATCCTCTGATCTCAAGTATCATGACACCATCTAAAGTTAACACTCGAGACTGCATTTTTATAACGTTGTTTGTGTGTTTGGAACGGTAGAAATGTTTAATTACTTTTACTTTTGCTCTCTCTCTCTCTCTCTCTCTCTCTCTCTCTCTCTCTCTCTCTCCTTGCCACAACCCAGGTAATTCCATAATCCTGGGCCGTGAATTCACAATGGAGACCAAGTCTCAAGACCACAAATGCCCCCGCCAACCTGAAAAGGCGTTGTGTTTGCGCTTCACATCTTCCCTCCATCCACATTCGCTGCAACCTTTATATTCGATCTTTTTGGTTTAATCATTGTTTGTGAGTGCTAAAGTTGTCTGCTCCAAATTGTCGGTGTAATTAGTCGGCTTCACAAAATCACGCTTGCTTTTTCTTTGTTTCCTCTGCCGTGAATTTGCTTCTGCGCAACGTGCGAACTCATCTTATTGTTGTTAACGTTCAGTCGTCTTTTTCTCCAACCCAATTAGTTCTTCTTCTTCTTATTCGACACTCTTTTTAATTTTTGGCATTTATTTTCAATTTCCTTAAGCTCTGTCTCATGCTTTGATGTTACTTTCCGTCACGAGTCTTCAACTACCAACCTCTCTTACTCGGCCCGGGTGCTTCTCTTCGGTTGTGCATTTTGGTGTTGGATGGTTGATCAAGTGCTATAGCACTATTTGGTATAATTATTAGAGCGCTTTTTGCGCGGGTGGCCTGCTCACCCATATGTGATGTATATCAAATTTCTTTTCAATGCCAGGCCTTACCCTTTTTGTTGTTTGCTGTACAAACAAATATTGAAAAGGAGAAAATCGAACTGAGATCGTAAGTACATTGATAAATTTTCTTTTAACCGAGGCCAGAGGAGGGGATTGTTAGGGGGTTGTTAATTCTAGCCTCAACTATGGGTCGAACGATACTATCATACCTCATCTTTTAAAAATGACAATGTCATATCTCATCTTACGAATTAGTGTCAATATCAAACATCCGTCAGTTTTTTTGTTAATTTCTCCGTTAAGTGCTGACGTGACTAGAGACTGGACCCACTTTTTATTAAAAAAAATTAAATATTAAAAAAAAATTAAATAATAACTAAATATTAAAAAGGGTAAATTACATAATACCCCTTCAGGTTTAAGGTCTATTACAACATCTTACAACATCTTTAAAACATTTCACTTTCATACCTCACGTACTATTTTATTTCAAAATAATATCTCCGTTAGATTTTCCATCCATTTGTCTATTAAATGCTGACGTGGCTGCCACATTTGTGCTGATGTGGCTGCCACGTGGCAAAAAAATAATTTTTTATACATTAAAAATATTATAATATTAACAGTATTAAAAAAAAATTTAAAAAAAACCAGAAAAACCCGAACCCAGATCCCCTTCCTTCCCCCTCACCTTTCTGCAACTCCCATTTACAAAATCCACCGCTCAGCCCGCGGTTCATCCCCATTGAAGCACTTCCATACCTGATTCTACCCACCAACCAACCCATTTACAAAATCCCCACTCCGAAACCCTAATAACCTAACCCCCAAACCCGTAGAGAGTCCTTCCCAGGCCGTCGAAAAAGTCAAAGTCGACAGAGAAGCTCTGGAGGTGGGCAGCAGTGATGGTGGAGTCGGAGGAAGCGGTGGTGCTCGGGTGGAGGGTCATCGAAAAAATCGAACTAGACCAATTTCATGGCCTATCGTAGCCTAGGAAGCCGATAACTCACCTGAGTTCTCAACTCCCGAGTTCTTCGATTTAGGTGCGGGCTTGAGGGTTTTGTTTGAGTTTCTAGATTAGGGGGAGAAAGATGGGACAATGTGGTCGTGTATCGTCGGGCTGGCGACAAGGTGGTGATGGCTCGGTGGCTCTGTGCTTCTCAGAGATAGCGAGAGACAGTGAGGGTTGAGAATGAGGGTTAGAGAGAGCGAGAGACAATGAGGGTTGAGAAGGAGAGGGTGAGAAGGACATTGAGGGGTGCTCAGGTGGAGGGGATGGACGGACGGGAAAGAAGATGTCACATCCCGGTCCGGGTTCGACCACTTCCCAGGCAAGACTCCGTCGTAGCACGATATTGTCCGCTTTGGGCCCCGACCACGCCCTCACGGTTTTGTTTCTGGGAACTCACACGAGAACTTCCCAGTAGGTCACCCATCATGGGAGTGCTCTCGTGCGCTACTCGCTTAACTTCGGAGTTCTGATGGAACCCGAAGCCAGTGAGCTCCCAAAAGGCCTCGTGCTAGGTAGAGATAGGAATATACATATAAGGCTCACATAATCCACTCCCCTTTGCGATATGGGATCTCATAGAAGAGATGGGTAAGGGGGTGAGGGTAGGGGTAGGATGTAGGGTTGCGGGGAAGGATTTTTTTTTTTTTTTTATTTCCAAGCGGGGAAGGATTTCTGGGTTTCGGTTTTTCTGGTTTTTTTATATTTTTAATAGGGTTAATATTATAATATTTTTAATGTATAAAAAAAAAAATTTTGCCACATGGCTGCCACATCAGCATAAATGTGGCAGCCACGTCAGCATTTAATAGACAAATGGATGGAAAATCTAACGGAGGTATTATTTTGAAATAAAATAGTACGTGAGGTATGAAAGTTGAAATATTTTAAAGATGTTGTATGGGGTTGTAATAAACCTCAAACCTGAGAGGGTATTATGTACTTTACCTTATTAAAAAATTAAAAACAAAAACAAAAAACCGAAAAAAAAAACACCCATCAACTCATTTCCCCCTCCCCAAAAACCCAAATCCCTTTCTCCCCACAGGAAACCCCCCCCCCCGGATAATTCCCATAGATTCCCCACACTGCGTCCCACCCAACCCTCTCTCTCGCCTCTCTATCTCTTCTCTCCCTGCAACTTGCATCCCTAAAATCCCAAAACCCAGAAACCCTTCCCACCCGTCCCTCCTAACCTTTCTCCACCACCCACCATCTCTCTTTCTCGCTCACCTCTCTCTCTCTGGGCAACATGGATCCCCAAAATCCCAAAACTCACTACAAATCTCAAAACCCAAAATCTCATCAAACCTCCCAAATCTCAAGAAGACGGCCCTATTCGACTTCGACCTCACCCTTCCTGTAAGATCCCACATCGCCCAAGGGTGAGGATCTTGTAAGCCTTATATGTACATGCCTACCTCCAATTAGCACGATGCCTTTTAGGAGCTCGTTGGCTTCGGAGTTCATTGTAACTCCGAAGTTAAGCGAGTTCGGGCGAGAGCAATTCCAGGATGGGTGACCCACTGGGAAGTTCTCGTGTGAGTTCCCAGAAACAAAACCGTGAGGGTGTGGTAAGGACTCAAAGCGGACAATATCGTGCTATGGCAGAGTCGAGCCCGGGTTGGAATGTGACAATTTAGTATCAGAGCCACTCTGTCTTGTGGTGCAAGTGTGCTGACGAAGACGTCGGGCCCCTAAGGGGGTGAATTGTAAGATCCCACATCCCCCAGGGGTGAGGATCATGTAAGCCTTATATGTACATGCCCACCTCCAATTAGCACGAGGCCTTTTGGGAGCTTACTGGCTTCGGAGTTCATTGGAACTCCGAAGTTAAGCGAGTTCAGGCGAGAGCAATTCCAGGATGGGTGATCCACTGGGAAGTTCTTGTGTGAGTTCCCAGAAACAAAACTGTGAAGGTGTGGTAGGGGCCCAAGAAGGACAATATTGTGCTATGGCAGAGTCGTGCCCGGGCCGGGATGTGACACTTCCTATCTAGATGGTGCAGGGATTAGAGAAAGAGATGAATTGTCTCTGATTTGGGGCTAGAGATTAGAGAGAGAATGAGTTTCTCTGATTCGGGGGTGGGCTCGGGTGGGGAGAATGGGTGTGTCTAATTTGGGAGTGGGCTCGAGTGAGGAAGACGAACTGGTTTTTTTATTTTTTATTTTTTATTTTTTGTACATGAACAGGGACCAGCTCGAGGAGCTGCAGTGAAGCCATTGTCGGCCTTCTTGGCATCGAATAGGGTGGGTGGTGGAGGAAGGTTAGGGGGGATGAGTGGGAAGGGTTTCTGGGTTTTGGAATTTTAGGGATGCAGGTTGCAGGGAGAGAGAAGAGAGAGAGGCAAGAGAGAGAGGGAGAGGAAAGAGATAGATGGTTAAGGGTGATGATGTATGATATTTTAAATAATTTTTTTTTAATTTTTTTAATATTTAATTATTTTTAAATCTAGTTGGATTAGTGAGTAGGCCCCGTCTCTAGCCACGTCAGCACTTAACAGAGAAATTAACAAAAAAACTGACAGAGGTCTGACATTGGCACAATTTCGTAAGATGAGGTATGACATTGTCATTTTTAAAAGATGAGGTATTATTGTGTCGTTCGATCCATAGTTGAGGTACTTTTGTGTCATTTACCCTACAAATTACCTTTTCTTGTATAAGTAATAAAAGGAGTTTCATAGGCAACTCCGTATGAGCTATTGAGTGTTTTTTTATAAAAGAGACCAACATGTGGTTTTGTCATGGCATTCCATTATTTCGAGAAATGAGAAGATTCACAAAGACATTTCAGCATCTCCTTGGTCATCATCGTGTAACTCAGGAGTGCTAGGAATCATAACTAGGACTTGCTGTGTGGAATATGGGTCTGGAATTTGTCCTCAACTACTGAGTCATCATGTGCTGGTTGAACTATCGAGTGTTGGATTAACCGTTTTGGTTCGTCTAATTTGTCAATGTAATCTCATTTATAGCTAACTAATACTTAGTGGCAGGTAGCTAACAAATAACAGAATAAGTGGTGGTCCAAAAGCCTAATTAACTCAAGTAAGTGAAGTAGGACGGTTTGTAAGATAGTGCCCAAGTTAATTTCTTCCTCCAAACTTATGTTCTTGAAAAATATGTCAAGCTCCGATCTCGAAATATATGTCAGGATCGACAAGTAATGTCAGAAAATACCTATTCAACTATCATGTTTCACTTTCGAGAATAATCATAGGCAACCCAAGGGTTCAACAACGTAGTAACTTTTTTTTATTCATGACTACATTTAACCTCTTTGTTAAACTATCTACGTACCTAAGACGGAATCAAACCATTCGTAGTTCAACATTTAGTTTTATTTCATATTTCCAGAAATAATTTTGCGCTTACCAATATTCACCAACTAACTCTATTTATTCATAATCTTTACTTGAACTTGGACTAACTTGATTACCTTTTTTTTATTATTGAAAATGAACAATATTTATCGAAGAAGAAACAACGTATAAACTAGAAGGATACGGTGCATAATGGGCCTCGATAAACCTTGATGAGGATTTCAACCGAAACGAATAGAAAAAAAGTGTCCCGTCCGAAATCGAAGAACCGAACGATCCTCCAAAAGTACAATCAAGTAAGAAGTACATATTACTATCTTCCATGAGCGCATCCAAGATTGAGTCCGGTGGTTCCTCGAACCAAGTCTTCTCCATGGCACACCCCAATCCCGCACGAGCAAGGCGATGGGTGACGTGATTAGCTTCGCGGCGAACGTGAGATAATTTGGACTGAGGAAAATATTGCAAAAAGTTACGAATGTCATTGATAATGGGTCACATGTCAGAGCAATCCTCATGTCTTGGTAAAGCAGCCACAGCTAGCTGTGCAAGCATCCCCTTCCAAAATGAACTTTGCACCTCCTGGAAACTTATCTCGACAGAGAGTTACAGCCCTTCTTGCTGCCAACAGTTCAACGAGCAAGGGAGAGGCTACCAGGTCGAGTTGTCCCGCCAGGCCTGCAATGAAAATCCCATCGTTATCCCTGATGGTCACTCCAACTCCTCGTTTTGGAGAAATTTTTAGTTGTGACAGAAATACGGATGGTATATCAAATGTTTTTATGCAAGTGGTGGAAAATTTTAATTTTTTAGTTATTAACCTTTTAATACACATAATCCACCATTTATATAGAGACACGTGATGTACCACCTCGTATGACAATCACACTGAAAAATCTCTTCTCGTTTTGATCTTTCATCCCACTCGCCGTCAAAATTTACTTTGAGTCATCCGTCACATGGAGCAACCCATCGCGCCCATTGAGCCCAAACAACCAATAGAATTCTCCGGAAATGGTTATTATTTTACGAAAATACCCTGGCATTTAGCGACGCGTGAACATTTTCTTCTAAGTTCAATTCTCTTTCACTTGTGCCTCCTCGTTCGTAATAGCGAGTACTATAATTCTATACTTAAGGCTATCTCCAATCGAATGAGCTACGTTTAGCTCCCGTCCAGATTATAGCCATGCAAAGAATTATTTTCTAATGAACAATGTCTGGTCATATCTATATACAATCTCCAACCGAATTAGTCCCCTCAATGATTTATTATTTTAAGTTTGTTCTTTAATTTTATTCGTTAATGGCAAATGTTGTTTTAAGTTTCATATTATTAAATATTTTAATTTTACTTGCATGTTAACAACTTAGACATTAAAATGAGATAAGATTGTATGGAATGGTGAAAATGATGTGAGAAATTGTGTAGAAATGGCTTAGGTATTTATAAAAAAAATTATAATTTTTAAATTTTTTTTGTTAAATTTCGTCTTAAAAAAAATAGCAACACATTTGAGCCTAACTTTCAGGGTTGGCTGGCTATGTTTGGCCAGCCCTCTGGCCATTTAGCTATATTATGGCCTGGTGGGTCTCAAATTTTTTGGCCTAGTCCTACATTGGATATGAGTTTTGTGTCAAAACGGGTTATGCCAAATATATCCCGATTGCTAAGTCAACATATCCCACCATGGGCATTTTTCTCATTTTACATTTAAGGGAGTAAAATTTGGTTCGGGATGTAACAATGTAACAGCCCGTCCCAGAATTATTTTATCGATGATGCGAAATGACGGGATTGCCCTTAACTTTGCTATGGTATGTGACATTATCTTTGGTTTTATTGTTCTATCCTAAGTTTTGGAAAATTTATTTGGAAAATAATTGTTATGGTTTTGTGTGGTTAGGGTTGTTAACCACACACCTAACTATCCCTCTCTCTCTCTCTCCCCCGTAAGCTCTCTCTCTCTCTCTCTCTCTCGGAACACCCTCCCCGTGCACTGTGCACGTACGGACGGAGTTGGAACTCGTCCATTTCTTCACAGATCGAAGCCCAAAAGGTAAGATTCTTGATCCTTGTTAACCCCTGAGTAGTTTGGTACCAAAATTGGAGCTTGTAACCCTCGGATTAGGCGTGAAATCCTAACCCCGAAAATGTGCACTGTTCATGCACACGTAAAATCTTGCATTTCAGGGAATTTCAAGCTCACAGTGAGCTTAATGAGGTCCTCACGAGTCTCGGGGTACTTCGTTGGTAGAGTTTGGACGTCGGAGGACCGAGATCGAAGGTTTTTAAAGTGTGCCGAGCTATCGAGCTTTCTCAGGTAAAATCCTGTGATTTTCAAGCCTTGAAACTTGTTTAGATGTGTTCTACATGCTTAGAGCTTCATTTTGGTACCAATTTCATGAAAAATGGATGAAAAATGAGTGAGAAACCATTGTTGGAAAAAATACCCAGAATCCGGCGAACCCACCGGCGGCCGGCGAGTCGCCAGAGAAGACGACGAAATATTCCGTCAGTTGGACGGAATATTCCTGACGCCGTCAGTCAAAACTAACGGAAACTGTTAGGAGTTAACGGAATATTCCTGGAATATTCCTGACGGCGTTAATTGACGCCGTCAGTGTGCCTGGCACGTGCCCGCGCGTGGCCAGCGCGTCTGGCCGTGCCTTCGCCGGCGCGTGGCGGCGCGTGGGTGGTCGGAAAATTTTTCTAAAAATATGGGAATGTTCCTGAGATTGTGTAGGTCACGGTGGTATATTCATATACCCAATTTGAGCAATATATGAGAAGTTATTAGCGAAAGTTGGTTATGTGCGTAATTAACGTTATTTCGGTTACTTCTCATATAGGCGAGGCTTATGCGGAAGACGAGCACAGTCGAGAAAGGCTAAGGGGTTATGACCCTTCGATATAACTGTGAGTGGGCAGTTTATTTCAGTATATATATATACTTAACGTTTTCCTAGAAATTGATTTTTGAATGAAAGTATATTTTGAGATGCCATGCATAGATTTATATGAATCATGTGATTTGAAATACCATGCATAGAAATTATATGAGATATGTGAATTGATATTTATATGATGCATATATGTGAATTGGTGCTGTGGACGCACATGTGAGTATCAGGTGAGTTACATTTGGTGTATTAAGTTGTTGGATGTGATTTATGTTGATAGCTCATAACCTGCACCCCTGGTATTAGTGCTTATGTTATTCACCGCATCACACGCTCACCTTGGATCCAAGTAGATGCTAGTCGTACAGACCACTGGAGGTGGTTCCGACATGCTAGTCGTACAGACCATTAGAGACGGTTCCGACTAGTAGGTGACCTTAGATTATGTGCACAGATGATTGATGAGAGAAGCACTAGAGCGTATTATTACACCATCCGAGTCGTACAGACTACTATAGGTAGTTCCGACTCATGTGCAGCGTAGTGCCGTACAGGTCGCAGTTGGCGACTCCAGCAGGGCCGTACAGGTCGCAGTTGGCGACTCCGGCAGGGCCGTACAGGTCACAGTTGGTGACTCCGGCTGGATTGGATATTGAGCTTTAGAATCAGCCGTACAGGACCACTGCAAGGTCTCCGGTTGAATTATTATTTCACCTGATTTATGCTGATGCATCCATATTATGTTTTTGGCACATGGCATGGCATATTTTTCTGAAAAATGATGAAGAATGGTGTTTTGAGATTTCTGAAGCTATATATATTTATATATGCTATTTTCTGAGAAAGTATACAGATTTTACAGTGAGGGGATATATATATGTTGATAAAGGAAAGATTTTGAAAGACTTATTTTACTGACCCACTCACCTTGTTTTGCGCCCCTCCAGGTTCGAGTTAGAGCAGAGCTTTGGTGGCCCCGAGGAATCCAACGGTATTCTGACAGAATTCACAATGGTATTTAAAAGCTTCCGAACTGTGCAAATGGTTACGTCACTCTCACGTGACGGCCAGCACGCCCTCATTCGGGACGGGGTGTGTCAGTTGGTATCAGAGCTTAGTTTGCAGTCCTGTACATCTTGAGAATTCTCTAGTGTTTTCTGTCATAACTATACCGCCTCGTTGTGAGCCACGTCGTTTGGTTGAGTCTAGTTTTCCCTATTTAGCTCAGTTATGGGAAGCTAGTACTAATGTGACTCGGTCTATTATCTAAAGGATTTTTTTTCTCTTAGGACTAGATATAAGTTGATGCTGAATCACTTTATGGAAAATGAATGACCTGAGAGAGCAGGTCGATGGTTTAATCAGTTGGAAAAAGGTGCTTTAGATTATGCAAGTCAAGGGAATCTTTCTTTTGACGGTAGGTCAAGACGACTACCTGATTTCTGAGCATTGAATTTACATCCTGATGGAGATAGGAGTCTTATATGATGTCATCGGAGGAAATAGCTATTTGAGAGTTGTTTAAAGAATTGTTTAAGGAAAGGTTTAGTCCTCCGATATAAATGGATGGTAAGAAGTGAGAGTTTGCAATTTGAGACAAGGAAAGATGACGACAAATGAGTACTATGGAAAGTAGCGGAGTTTTCTTGTTATCATACGGATGTTGTTAATCCGGTCGAGGTGTTATGTTGTTTTAAGCTGGATAATAAGAGGAATTGGCGTTCTTTGACGACCACTATTTATTGTGCTTCTTACCAGGAGTTTTACGAGATGTTGTTGAGAATTGTGGACTCTGAGGTTATGCTCAGCGAGAGTAAAAAGGAATAAGAAAAGAATGGGAATTGGAGGAAAGACGATAAAGGTATTGATCCGTCATCTCAAGGACCTCGTAAGACTCAGAGCTTCAAGAGAAGTGAAGCTAATTCTAGTTCTTCCAGCTGAGGTTTTTGTGCCACTGGTCAGAGGTATGGTGGTAGATTCACTGGTGATTCCAGATTTCAGAGACAAGGTGATTCAGATAGAGGGAATGTACATTTGTGTCGTAGGTACAATAATGGACACTTTGGAGAGTGTAGATAAGAAAGTAATGGATGCTTTATATGTGGATAAATGGAACATAGAGCTGCAAATTGTCCCCAGAATCAGTAAATGCCTCCGTAGTCTTCTTTGCCACCACTAGCACTGATTCTGCAGGTACCTGGATCTAGAAATTTTGGTTAGATGAGCCGTGGTGTGCAGGATTAGAGTCGTACAGGTCACTAGAGGTGACTCCGACTTATATACTAGCAAGGATCGATGGGTTATGAGTACAGCCGCACAGGTCATATTAGATGACTCCGGCTGGGTGAACGAGCTATAGGTTCAGTCGCACAGGTCATACTAGCTGACTCCGGCTGATATTTTCCTTGTTATTGTTGATGTTGCCAAAGAGAGTAATGATGGAGCACGATTGAGGCATGCATATGTAATTCTAATGAAGGGCAAGATGGTAATGTTGTATTCTTGAGGATTGTTGCTTACTTATCGAGACAACAGTGAGTTATCGTTATTGCGGGCTGCAGACCGTAATATCCATAACTTATTGTTGGATTCGTTAAGCGAGTGAACAAGTAGGTCATCCTACGTTAGTATGGTGTTATTCTGAGTGTCCAGTGATGGTGAAAGATGTTGTTATGCCTATGAATCTTATCCAATTGGATATTGTGGATTTGATGTGATTTTTGGCACAAATTGGTTGCATTATGATTATGCCAAGATAGATTGCTACGGGAAATCAGTTGCTTTCCATCGACTTGGGTGACCAGAGGTTACTTTTGGGGGATGCAAAGTGTAGTGAGGTATGCCGTTAGTTTTGCTGTGAGAGCAAAAAGATTATTATTGAATGGCTACCTAAGATATTTAATTCATGAGGTACTTAGAGATATTGCTTTGAGTAGTGTGAAAGAGGTCAAGGTGATTAGACATTTCCTGACGTTTTCCTTGAGAATTTACCTGGATTGCCGCCAGGCAAAGATGTGGAGTTCTCTATTAATTTGTTTCCAGGTACGGACCTTATATTAGAGATTAGTTCATGATGAATTAAGGGAATTGAAATGTCAGTTGCAAGAATTGGTTGATAAAAGTTCCATTCAACCTAGTATGTCGTCATGGAGAGCCCAGTTTATTTATGAAAAAAAAAAAAAAAAAAAAAAAAAAAAAATGTGGACATTAAGGCTATACATTGACTATGGAAAATTGAATCGAGTAACGATTGGGAATCGTTGTTCATTATCGCGTATTAATGATTGTTTAATCAGCCTAGAGGTGCCTGTGTATTTTCAAAGATTGATTTAAGGTTTGGTTATTAAGCAATTGAAGATTTAGTGAGGATGTCCCTAAGATAACTTCCAGGACTTGTTATGGTCTAATGAGTTTTTGATAATGCTATTCGGATTGACGAATGCGCTTGCTGCTTTCCTGAGTTTGATGAATGAAATATTTCGAGAATATCTCGTCAGGTTTGTGTTTGTTTTCATTGACGGTATTCTGATATACTCTAATACTAGAACAGGACGTGCTAGACATTTTAAAGTGGTATTACAAAGTTTGAGGGGTCGTCGATATATTCTAAGCTTAGTGAATGCCAATGTTGGATGAATCAGGTGGCATTTCTGGGACATGTTATACCTACTTAAAGTATTCAAGTGAATTCTTTAAAGGTAGCAGAAGTTGAGAATTTGGAACAATCGCGAACTGTGACTAAGATTCGGAGTTTTCTTAGCTTCACAGGTTATTATGGACGGTTTGTGAAAGATTTTTCAGTCATTACCCTGCCATCGACGAGATAGACGAGAAAAAAGGTTAAGTTTGAGTGGGATGAAAATGGTGAATAAAGTTTTCAACAGTTGAAGTATTTCCTCACCTATGTACTTGTGTTAGTGCTCCCAGATGATAGCGGAAGTTATGAGGTCTATACGGATGCTTCTTTGAGTGGTTTGAGATGTGTATTGATACAAGATAGGGTAATTGCTTATTCTTCGCGGCAATTGAACTTCATGAGATGAATTACCCTAATTATGATTTGGAATTAATCGCTATCCTCTTGGCTTGAAGATTCGGAGAAATTATCTTTATGAAGAAAAGTGTAAGTTTTGTATGGATCGTAAGAGTTTCCAATATTTGTCTACTCAGAGGGATCTTGATTTTAGATAACGAAGGTGGGTTGAGTTGTTTAGTGATTATGATTGCACGACCAGGTGATTGTGCAAATGCTTGGGCTGATGTACTTAGTATGAAGACTCTTGTGAGAATAAATGCTTTGTATACTTGTTATATTCCTCTTCTTGCGGATTTTAGATTTACTGGAGTAAAGTTGGAAATAGAAGAACGAGAAGAAGCCTTGCTTGCTAGTATCCAAGTTAAGCTTATTTTAATTAATCGTATACTCGATGCCAGAGAATTGATGAAGAAACCAGGAATTCATTTAGGCAAAGAATATCGAGAAAAAGAAAGATCTCAGAGTTAGAGAATCAGATGGCATGTTTATGCAAGAGAACAAGATGTATGTGCTTAATGATGTGGAATTAAAGAAAGCAATTTTTGGACGAAGTACACTGTTCAGCTTCTACAATGCATCCCGGAAGTATTGAAAGGTATCATACCATTTAACCATTTTACTATTAGCCGGGTATGAAAAGAGGAATTTTGGGTATGTAAGTAAATATATCATATGTCAGTAAGTTAAAACAGAAAGAAAGAAGCCTTTGGATTACGTGTACAACTTCCTCGTTCACGAGATGGGTATGATGGAAATTGAGGTGATAGTTGATCGGTGTACTAAGTAACGTATTTTACTCCAGTGAAGAGCAGCAACCTTTCCAGACAAGTGCAACGATTAATTATTTGCTTTAATTAATTGTTTTATGGAAAAGAGATTTGGACTTACGAATCTGTTGAGCTTTTGGGTATGTTGGTCACTTCTAAGTTCTAGGTAACTTTTCAAGAAACTTTGGATACAAGATTACTTTATAGTGCAGCATATCATCTTCAGACAGAGACAGGATCATTCAGAATTTGGATGATATACTAAGATCTTCGGTATGGTAGTTTGGTGATGCTTGGATTAAAAGTTGAATTTAATGGAATTTGCCTACAACGATAACCTTCATTCGAGTAGTGGTAGGACACCACTTGAGGCATCTTATGAGAAAGCTTGTTGTACATCTTCATGTTGTCAGAGGTTGGTGAACGAGTTTTAGTAGGCCCTGAGTTAGTGGAAGAGATTACTCAAAACATTCAGGTGATTAAGTCTAACCTGAAAGCGACACAAGATCGACAAAAGAGCTTAGCAGTCATGCACGCTACCGATAGAGTGTACAAGGTCGGTTATTGGGTATTCTTGAAGTTATCGCCTTGGAAGGTGTTGTTCGATTTGGGAAGAAAGGAAAGTGGAGTCCTAGGTACATCGGGCCGTACCAGATCATCGAGCGGGTCGGTGAAGTTGCTTACAGACTTGAGTTACCGCCAGAGCTGTCTAAAGTACATAATGTGTTTCATGTGTCGATGCTTCGACATTATGTCTCAGATCCTTCACATGTGATACGTCATCAACCTTTGGAGATTGGTTCAGATTTGACTTATGATGAGGGGCCAGTGACTATATTGGGTTGGAAAGAGAAGACCCTGAGGAATAAGACGGTGCAGCTGGTTAAAGTTTTGTGGAGGAACCATTCAGGAGAAGAAGCTACGTGGGAGACGGAGGATCGATTGAGAGAGATGAACCCGAGGTTGTTTTATGGGTATTAGTGGATGATTTTGATTATGTAAATTTCGGGGACGAAATTTTTATAAGGTGGGTAGATTGTAACAGCCCGTCCCAGAATTATTTTATCGATGATGCGAAATGACGGGATTGCCCTTAACTTTGCTATGGTATGTGACATTATCTTTGGTTTTATTGTTCTATCCTAAGTTTTGGAAAATTTATTTGGAAAATAATTGTTATGGTTTTGTGTGGTTAGGGTTGTTAACCACACACCTAACTATCCCTCTCTCTCTCTCTCTCCCCCGTAAGCTCTCTCTCTCTCTCTCTCTCTCGGAACACCCTCCCCGTGCACTGTGCACGTACGGACGGAGTTGGAACTCGTCCATTTCTTCACAGATCGAAGCCCAAAAGGTAAGATTCTTGATCCTTGTTAACCCCTGAGTAGTTTGGTACCAAAATTGGAGCTTGTAACCCTCGGATTAGGCGTGAAATCCTAACCCCGAAAATGTGCATTGTTCATGCACACGTAAAATCTTGCATTTCAGGGAATTTCAAGCTCACAGTGAGCTTAAGGAGGTCCTCACGAGTCTCGGGGTACTTCGTTGGTAGAGTTTGGACGTCGGAGGACCGAGATCGAAGGTTTTTAAAGTGTGCCGAGCTATCGAGCTTTCTCAGGTAAAATCCTGTGATTTTCAAGCCTTGAAACTTGTTTAGATGTGTTCTACATGCTTAGAGCTTCATTTTGGTACCAATTTCATGAAAAATGGATGAAAAATGAGTGAGAAACCATTGTTGGAAAAAATACCCAGAATCCGGCGAACCCACCGGCGGCCGGCGAGTCGCCGGAGAAGACGACGAAATATTCCGTCAGTTGGACGGAATATTCCTGACGCCGTCAGTCAAAACTAACGGAAACTGTTAGGAGTTAACGGAATATTCCTGGAATATTCCTGACGGCGTTAATTGACGCCGTCAGTGTGCCTGGCACGTGCCCGCGCGTGGCCGGCGCGTCTGGCCGTGCCTTCGCCGGCGCGTGGCGGCGCGTGGGTGGTCGGAAAATTTTTCTAAAAATATGGGAATGTTCCTGAGATTGTGTAGGTCACGGTGGTATATTCATATACCCAATTTGAGCAATATATGAGAAGTTATTAGCGAAAGTTGGTTATGTGCGTAATTAACATTATTTCGGTTACTTCTCATATAGGCGAGGCTTATGCGGAAGACGAGCACAGTCGAGAAAGGCTAAGGGGTTATGACCCTTCGATATAACTGTGAGTGGGCAGTTTATTTCAGTATATATATATACTTAACGTTTTCCTAGAAATTGATTTTTGAATGAAAGTATATTTTGAGATGCCATGCATAGATTTATATGAATCATGTGATTTGAAATACCATGCATAGAAATTATATGAGATATGTGAATTGATATTTATATGATGCATATATGTGAATTGGTGCTGTGGACGCACAGGTGAGTATCAGGTGAGTTACATTTGGTGTATTAAATTGTTGGATGTGATTTATGTTGATAGCTCATAACCTGCACCCCTGGTGTTAGTGCTTATGTTATTCACCGCATCACACGCTCACCTTGGATCCAAGTAGATGCTAGTCGTACAGACCACTGGAGGTGGTTCCGACATGCTAGTCGTACAGACCATTAGAGACGGTTCCGACTAGTAGGTGACCTTAGATTATGTGCACAGATGATTGATGAGAGAAGCACTAGAGCGTATTATTACACCATCCGAGTCGTACAGACTACTATAGGTAGTTCCGACTCATGTGCAGCGTAGTGCCGTACAGGTCGCAGTTGGCGACTCCAGCAGGGCCGTACAGGTCGCAGTTGGCGACTCCGGCAGGGCCGTACAGGTCACAGTTGGTGACTCCGGCTGGATTGGATATTGAGCTTTAGAATCAGCCGTACAGGACCACTGCAAGGTCTCCGGTTGAATTATTATTTCACCTGATTTATGCTGATGCATCCATATTATGTTTTTGGCACATGGCATGGCATATTTTTCTGAAAAATGATGAAGAATGGTGTTTTGAGATTTCTGAAGCTATATATATTTATATATGCTATTTTCTGAGAAAGTATACAGATTTTACAGTGAGGGGATATATATATGTTGATAAAGGAAAGATTTTGAAAGACTTATTTTACTGACCCACTCACCTTGTTTTGCGCCCCTCCAGGTTCGAGTTAGAGCAGAGCTTTGGTGGCCCCGAGGAATCCAACGGTATTCTGACAGAATTCACAATGGTATTTAAAAGCTTCCGAACTGTGCAAATGGTTACGTCACTCTCACGTGACGGCCAGCACGCCCTCCTTCGGGACGGGGTGTGTCAAACAATATATGTGATGTATATCAAATTTCTTTTCACTTAATGCTAGGCTTTATCCTATCTTCTCATGTCGATTTTGTGTTGTTTGTTGTACAAACAAATATTGAGAAGGATGATTCAAACTTGAGACGTCAAGTACAGTGATAAATTTCTTTTCTTTTAACCAACTGAGGCCTACGTCAAATAAGAAAAAGCCTACGAAGGCCTACATCAAGAAAGAAAAAACCAAGAGTAGAAACAAAACAAAACAAAAAAATTATTATAAATTATACTATCATTTATTAAAAATAAAAATAGTAAAAACAAACCAAAGAAAAAACATTTATCTATCATGGAAAATGCATTGGTACAAAACCATTTTGCCACACTATTTATATATGTTGTTTTAGCACAATGATAATGTTAGTGGGTGAAATAATTAGTCATTAAAAGGAGAAGAATAAATGAGAATTGAACTCACATCAGGATGTATAGACATAATTGTTTTTCGCTACTACGATAAAGCGTTATCTATACTATATGTATATGTTAATTTATGATGAATTGAAAATGTCCTAAGTACACTAATTAAAAGTGGAGCTTTCCATGAATTCTTTGCTATGTCACAGTTTAACATCAATTCTCGTGCTAACATTGTGCAAAAAATAAGGTGGCAAAGAGTCTACGGAAAGTCCTACTTTTGAGAAAGTCATGTCAGCATTTCGGATTGTTATGTTATAAAATGAATTTAAGCATGTAAATTTATATTATGAATTTTTGCGTGTAATTTGTTTTTGGTAATAATTAAATAAGGACAGTGCTATTCGTACACTCTTTTTTACATTCCACACACCCTTGGCCTCGATATTTTTCAATTTATTCAATCTGACGCTTAAAAATCAAGAAAATTATATGAAAGATAAAAATTGGTATGTGAACAACACCGTCAATTAGATAAAATATTTCCGTTGTTATGTATTGAAAGTATTGTGATTTCCTCAGCTCAAGCCATCATCAACGCTCTCATGGCTTTAATTGTCATGTGTTAACTATTAATTAAACAAATCACACTTTATGAACACATGTGATCTTGTGGAGGGTAATCACTTTAGTATTTTTCTTGATAGAAAATGAAATAATCAACTAGTAATCGCTCCAATTAAGTAACACATGATCTAATAAAAAAATGTTTGATCAAACAACGTAACGTTATTAGTCTAATAATCTTTGATCAAATAGCACTAAGAAAAGTTCCGATATCAAGTGGGATTTTAGCTAAGCAGGTTGAGATTGATACTTAATTCCGTCCCAGCAAAGTTTTATCGAGCCTATTGTAGATGCATCATATCATCATACATACCTATTCATTTTGCTATTTTAATGAATATCGTACCTTCTTCTATAAAAATATGGGATCTGTTTTGAATGTTTGTCTACTTGCATGTTATACGTTTGTGAAATCTTTGTTAAAAGACATTTTTCCACTAAATTTTCTCTTACTTTGTTTCTTGACTTGGTTATTAAGTTTACTTGAGAAATCTTTCATTTATAAATGAGAATTGTTATTTAGCACTCTAAATTTCTCATTCTACACTCCAAATTTTATATATTTAGAAACAAAAATACACTTGAGAGGAGTGTAGAATAAGATTTTTGGAGTGCAAATAACACTTCTCTTATAAATTTAGGTCTTTTAATGTTGCAACTTGCGATGTTTTCCTAAAATAGTTTGTTTGAAGCCCTAACTCATTTCATGCCGAAACTATAATTCAAGCCAAAACAAGCATAGATTTATTTATATATCTATTGAATCAAGAGTTGTTCCTTGGGTCCTAGGCAATCTATTTGTTTTAAGCTACCAAATTGGGTATATAGTTTTAGGAATTGAGATTCATTCCGAACAACTGTGTCTGGAGTCGACGGATTCAGAGACTTAATTCTCATTAGTTTATTCTATTGTCATATCTCACTCAAATCAAAAGTCTGGACCTCTCTTTCAATCTCTTTAACGGCCCGGATCTCTAGGTCCTTGAACTCCGAATACAGAGATCCAAAAAGGATCTTGTCTCTAGTTTTAGTAACCAAGGGTGAATTGGTCAAGATACATATATATAATATATCATTTTATAGAGATAAATATGCCAATTTTTGTATGAACTGTCGTGACAGATGGAAAACAATATGTAATCATTGTATCCAATTTGCCAAATGGGGAGTAAAAAATTGTCAATAATTGCTATTGTATGTAGTGGCCTAAATCAGCAAAATACCAACGTAAAGGGATGATAATGAAATATGCTCTCATTGCTCAGATTACCACTTATGTTGTTTTTTTTGTTTTTTGTTTTGGAACAAGTGATATTATCTACATTAAGGAAAAATGGTGAGTTTAATTTCACAATCACGATTATCACTTATGTGGCAATTATCACTTATGTTTAAGACTTGAGAAAAATAAATTTTCTATATAATTTTTTTTTCAATTAATATTTATGACTATTTTTATTGCATCTCTCGTGAAGAATACTTTGTAACATAACTGTTTCTTTCATAAGTAATCTCAAATGAGCTATCATTTCTCGTTGGATGTCTTATCAACCGAAAAACGTAATGTTAGGGAGACTAAATTTGCAAACTAAATGACATGCCACTAATAGAAAATGAACATATTTACCAACATTTAAGTAATAATCTAATCATCAACTTTCATGTCATTTAGTTTACAAAATTTACTCTACAAATTTAATAGTAGAGTGATCTTACAAATTATAATTTTTTTTATTTTTGGTTAAAGATCTTAAGAATTACTTTGTATAAGTACTCAAAGAAGTTTCATATGCAACTCTGTTTGAGCTATTGTATTGACTGTTGGATTAACAGTTTTGCTAATTACTCCAATTTTTTCTTGCCCTTTTATATCTTACCGAAAGCACAAAACCCTAACTCTCCTTGCCGTCGTCTCCTACTGCTTTGGGTGGAGATCCGTGGCAAAACCCCCTTCCAGTCTTCCTTACCAACCCCAACTTCTCCTCATTTTCTGTTACCCTTTTAGTTTCGGCCCGGCTTTTTTACTTTGGCCTTTATTTTTTATTTTTTAAAGTTTTGTCTAAATTCCTTTGAGATTGTCTCAAATTTGGACTTTCATGCCCCTCTCATGCTCATGTTGCTTTCCATCGCAAGTCTTCAACTTCAACCACCAACCTCTGTTACTCGGCTCTCATGTTGCTTTTCCTCGTGCTTGGTGTTTGGTGGTTATTAAAATACTGTTAGCATTATTTTAGTAAGATTAAGGAACGTTTTTTTGCGCGCGTGACCCGTTCATCACCATTTTCCGTTCATCCAGTCATTTCGTATTAGTGGTGGTGGCATCTTTGCGATGGAGGCGCAATTGGTTGAGGCAAATAGTACTCCAGATCTAGATTGTTCTTGCTATGGGCGGCTACTTGTGAGCCTTCACCTTTTATCTTCTTTATTTTAGCTTTTGCTTGTACAGTTACTTTGAACTGCCTTTTAGGCCTTCTGTATCTTGTACTATCTTTCTGGGAATGAATTTTATTTAGTTCGACAAATAAAAAAAGGATTAAAAGTTTTGCTTCGTCTAATTGGTCATGTAATCTTATTTATAGCTAACTAATACTTAGTGGTAGGTAGCTAACAAATTAAACAAAATGCCTACTAAGGCTCGCATCAAGAAAGAAAAAACCAATGGTAAAATATTGAAACAAACTGGAAATCGAACTTCAAACCTCAAGTCAGGTGAATTTATTTTACCTATGGAGGCTTACACCAAATAAGAAAATGCCTACTAAGGCCCACATCAAGAAAGAAAGAAAAAACCAATAGTAAAATCAAATAAACAAAAAACAATTTCACCACACTATTATATATGTTTTTAGTCCGTTGACAATGTTAGTAGGTTAAATAATTAGTTATTAAGGAAAGGAAAATCAAAGAGAAATATATTTGAATTCGCACCATAATGCATAAGCATGATTATTTTTGTTCGCTGTAACATAACATCATCTGCATCATATATATATATATATATATATATATGTTAATTGAGTATGAAAAATACAGTAAGTACACTAATTGAGTAGATATATTAAGCAAATTTTTCTATTATAATTGTTCACACGTGCATAGATAATCGTGACCTCCATTAGTCATTCCATATATTTATAATTTCATACCAATTAACGGTTCTGAGTTTTCACGCACATTACGGCATGTGAATATATGTAGTTAACAAAATTCAATGCATTAATTAATTGTCATTTATATCGAATCCAAACTCTACAACAGAAAGCAAAATATTCAAAATCATTTGAAATTCTCATATGTGTTAGCATAGACTCCATAAAAGCATTTTACTAGCTTAAGTTATCCACTCACAGACAACTATGATACAATAATTTTTCATGAGATTCACATCATTCAACCATCGTAAGTTAAAACGGATAACTTAATAAGTCGTTAAGATAATTCAACCCCTTAACTAGTAAGTCATTTATATCAAATCTAGAATGCAAGAGAAAAACATAACATAAAAATCCAAGAATATCATAAAAATTCTAATATCTAGAATTAGGGCTAGGGACCCTATCTCTACAAGTAAATCTTCCACATCAAACTGGGTCTATTTTCCTCACCACCTTCCCAAAAACTTCTAAATTTTTTTTTTAATGTGTCGAAAACACGATTTAATAAGTTACATACAATAATATAATCAGTTAAAAAAAATTTCTAACCAATTATACCATTAAACTTAATGAACAATATCGTAGTATTCCCTGCATACTAAAATCTATGTGAAATCCCAATAACACCTCAATCCTTAGTCAAAAAGTAAAGACACACACATGTCTCTTTCTCTCTCATCCAGTCATACCCTTTATTTCCTGTCACTTTTTCTCTCTCTGTCTTACCCTTTTTGCCCTTTTCCTTTCTTTCCCAGCAAAACAACACACAATTCCAAAATCCGTATCTCCCAAGGTTCTCCTTGTACAGCCGAAGCCCCACAATAAATTTCCCGAGTCCTTCCCACACCAATATATTTTTTATTTTCGATTTTATTATAAATACCTCCTCCTATGATTTGAGCTGCCTCTCTCTGTTCTCTCACACCAAAGTCTCTCAATACACCAAAACACACCCAATAAAACTCTCTCTCTCTCTCTCTCTCTCTCTCTCTCTCTCTCCTCTTTGTCTGCAGAACAGAACATGAGCGGCGGTGGGGAGACTAGGGTTTCAATCCCAGACAATGTAAAGCTCACGATCCAGAACATAAGGGATATGACTGGGAAGCAGCATAGCGACGATGAAATCTACGCCGTGCTCAGGGAGTGCTCTATGGATCCCAACGAGACCGCGCAAAAGCTCTTGTATTTAGGTAAAGGGGGCTATTTTTCGGCATGGGTTTTGTGTTTACATTAGGTTTTATGCCGATGGGTTTCTGGGTTCTGTGTTTTTGGCGCTGAGTTTTATTGGGTTTGTTTTGTTTTTGTCCCGTGATCGATGGGTTCATCTGGGTTTTGATTTTTCTTTAATGGGTTCGTCTCTGTTTTCGGAGAAAATCGAAGATACAAATAGAAAATTGAAAAATAATTTCTTCAAATTTATGAAGGGGAAGAGCATTTACAAAGTCGAAAAGAAGCTTCCTTTGTTGCTTTTCTTGTTTGGTTCTATTTGGCTGCTGAGGAACTGGGTGGGGTGGGAGTGTGTTTAAAGTTTGTGTTTTTATGCTAATTTGTGCACTGAAGATTTGAAATTGACCCTAGAAATGTAAAAACATGAAATTTAGCTTTCCCCTTTACAAGGATTGGTAAAATTTAATGAGAATCGTACTAGCTATATGTTATTTTGTTTGCAGAATGTTTATTTTTCAAGAAAATTGTTGTCAAGGTGCAAGATAACTTTTTGTTATGTCTATGTTTTTGCATTGATTATTAGGAATGTTATCATAATGCTGGTGCCTTTTTTTTTAGCTCATCTGGATGCTCGTGTGCTTCCACATTCTGGTTCTCATGGGTTTGAATTCATTAATTGGTTTATTTTGTATCCTAATCTTGCATAGTAGTTGTGTGAAGTATAGATTTTCGAGTAAGATGTGGTATTATTTGTCACATAATTCACCTTGGTTTTGATAGGACATTCTTATCGGTGAACTCATAGATGTGATAGTAAATTGGTTACTTTGTCAATATTACACGTGTTTCCTGAAATAATTTTGTGGTGACAAGTTACTACATAACTGAGACCTTTGTTATATGGTTACTAGTTTGCATTTAAATCATTCTTGTGTTTGGTGTAAGCGATTGAAATATTTGGGATTCACGATTAGCTTGGGCCACATAAATCTTTAGGGAATTTGACTTGGTATCTACATGTACGAGTTGGATTGCTCCTTTAGTTATCTTACGGCATATTATCCGAGTCGGATTGCTCCTTCAGTTGTCTCACTGCATATTTATATCTTTAGGGAATTTGACTTGGTATGTACACATATGAGTTGGATTGCACCTTTAGTTGTCTTACTGCATATTGTCCGAGTCGGATTGCTCCTTTAGTTGTCTTACTGCATATTGCCTGATTAGGGTCATTCCTTTAGTTGTCTTACTGTCTACTGATTGCCTTGCCCATCTCTACTTGTGTCCTTCCTTGTCATTGTTTTGTAGACGTTGTCATGCATAACGCTCGTGCTTCACACACAAGACACCTACCGAATGTTACTTAACTCCAGAAACTAATGAGCATATTGTTTGTGTTGGCAGATACCTTTCATGAGGTCAAAAGCAGAAAAGATCGGAGAAAGGAGGTAAATATCTTGTGTTCTTCTCTAAGGATATATACATCCAGTTATGCATGCTTATTTGTTAATGCTGTTCTAGCATGGTTATGTTTCTATCGTCTTTTCATTTGTGCGCACATGCACTATCTAAAGCTAGCTAGGTTGGTTTATAGTAAGAGCTGTTACTGTTACAGAACTCAAAGGGCAGAGCATCTGAAGATTCTAAAATGCCACCAGGCACACAGAAGCGAGTGTCTAGGGGTGGTGGCCAAGGGAATTATTCTTCTAACTTTTCTTCTGGTAAACTTTCTCTCTGTTTAACACGTATATATTTTCTGTGCAGTATCTTGCTATCTAGATTTTGTGATGATATTGTTGTTGATATGGATTTCTGCTTTATCTTTGATGTAACGTCTTGTTTTGCAAATGAACTTTCAGATGCCGGTGGTGGGAGGAATTATTCTGCTCGGAGGGAATATGGGGCCAATAACTTTGCGGATAGAGGTCCCATGTCCTCTCCTGTTAAGCCAGTTCAGAAAACAAAAAATACTGCTGCAGCTCCAGGCACAAAGTAAGCTTTTCTCAAATTTTTATACTAATCTTTGAGGAATTCTTTTGTGTCCTAACCATAACCCTAATCCTACTGCATGCTTGAGAAGAATATTGGGTCTTATTTTTCCTCTTAATTTATGATATATATTTCTCTATATACAGAGCTTCAACTGGCGCACCAAATGGGCTAAAGAACCTACCAAATGGGAACTCTACTCATGGTGGCTCCCCCAAATCCCCTATGGGTGTTGACAACAATGTTCGTGAAGGATTTTCAGCTATAGTTGCAAAGAAATCAGGGGCTGCAGCACCTTGTCCTGCTGTTGGAGCATCTACACCTACCTTTGGTTCAATGGATGATGAAAAGTCTCTGTCAATACCTAACCAGCCCCCTGTTTCTGCCACACTAGACTCTGCTTCAACCTTTCCCTGTGCTTCAGATCCTGCTATGTCAAATCATACTCAAGGAACCAAAAAAGGTTCTGGTAATGCTGTTGGTTTGGAGTTGTCCAAGAGTGAAAAAACCACCCCAAGCTCTGTTAATTCTATGCAAAATGGAAAGACTTCAGTTGATTCCAAGGTGGCTGAAAACAATGGGGATATTAAGCCTTCACAACCCAATTTACCGTCAAATCATGGTGTTTCCGTGGCCCTGATGCCTTATAATAGTGATACACAGTCGCAAATGCCTTCTAATGGTGATAAACAGTCGCAAAATCCTTCTTTTCCTGCCAAAGGTATTTTAACATGTTAGTCAGTTGATTTTGTCTTGATGCTCTCACATGTGCTGCATTCATTGAAAGTCATTCATCATGTATGTCCTAGCAATGCTTGCATAAGGCCCCGGACACTCTCGATTGGTTTTTTGGCCCCCTCTATCTATAGCATCAATTTACCTTGGACTGAAGGAAATTTTTTTCAGACTTGAGAGTTTTCCTTCTTTCCCCCTTACTTTTGATAGTCAATCATAATTAGTATCCTTGCATGTGCTGTATCGGCAATTTCTTTATCAGCAGGTGTGTCATATGTGTTATTGTTATCCTTGTGTGTGTGCTCAGTATACGTTGTCACAATTATTGCTATGCTCGTTATGTTTATTATCTGTTTGGTATCCTTATTGGTGCTTAGCCTCTTTCATTACTTTTGTTAGCAGGTTTGTTCACTTATCTTATGTTTCTTAAACAGTGGCCTTACCAGAGGTTGAAACAAGTGCCATTGAAGCTACTCCTCAACTGTCTCGTGACTCGAGAATCTCAGTTGCAAAACATGTTACTTTCCCAAATCATATCCAAGTGCCTGAAGCTTTGAAAAATGTATTGACCTTTGGAAGTATTGGTGCTCCTTTTGGAGTGAAAGTAGACTCTGATAAGTGTACTGGTGGCGATAATTTCTCAATGGGTGCCATTGAGTCTTCCCAGGAGACTGATGATACTGCTAAAGAACCTTCTCATAGGTTGATGATTTTTGCTTCTGTATATGTCTGTTTTGGCTTGTTTGATAAATGATGTATATGCTTTTCTCATCTGCTTAATGATAATTGATAAGAGAACATAAGTTTGACTTTTTATCTAAATATTTTGATCATGGTTTATCTTCCATAGCATAAATTATTTATATTTACCTATAACAGGACCCTTTCTAAACTGTGGAATTATTTTCTTAAAGAAATTTTACACATCTGGGTTTTTTTTTTTGGATGCAGCACTGATATTGTATCCTCTCGTGTTCAAGGAGATTATTCTGAAAATCCAGTGTCTTTAGCTAATGCGCTTCAAAAATTACCACCGTTGGATAATGTATCTTCATGTACAAACTCAAAAGTTGATCTGCCGAAGCAGGAATTGCAGTTGCCACCAGAAGGTTACCATAACCCAACTGCTTTAAATTCCCCGAGCTATAATCTGGGTCTCTTTCCGTCGATGCTGGGGAGCCAGCTTTTACAAGTGGAAGGACACAATAATCCGGCGCATGAAACACCCCGCCTACCAAGCTTTGTTGTAAGTAACGACTAAGAGTAAATTTGTACTTGAAGTGCAACTTTCCAGTTCCTTTTGTTGTTGTTATTGTATGTTTCTGATCTGTGTAATTCATATTGTAGGGTGGCAATCCTGCCACTGTACCTAGCCCGAACTCAACTCCACCACTGCCAAGCGTGGCAGCTGTCTCTCAGCAGTCCTTTCCTATGTACAGGCAGACTTATCCCCCTAATTTCTACCCATATGGCCACTATCTCCCTCCATATTATTTGCCACATATGCAGCAGTTCTTAAGTCACAATGGCGGCTTTGCTCAGCCTTCAACTGGGAATGTATTTCTACCACAGCCGCCACCACCAGGGGCAGCTGCTTCTGGGGTTAAGTATTCTCTTTCGCATCTCAAGCCTGGTACCAATGCTGGACATCCGACTCAATACAGTTTTCAATCTGGTTGTCCATTTATCACCACCGCTGGCGGTTATGCTTCTGGCCTAACAGTTACATCTGGAAACTCGGTTGGTAATGAGGATCATGGAGCATCTCAACTGAAGGAAAATCATATCTACACAACTGGACAGCAGGTTGGTCTCTGATTCCATATCTTTATTTGAAGTTTTCAATTTCCTTGCATGCTAACAAAGCTTGAATGAATCTATGTGGGGTGTCGTCTGTATGAATTATACTGGACCAATCATCATATTACTTATTCCCCCCGTCTTCTCTTAATGTTTTTGCAGACAGAAGGCTCAGCTGTTTGGATACCTGCTCCAGGACCAGATATGTCCAGCTTGCAGATGAGTTCCATGTACAACCTTACTCAGGGGCCGCGCCTCACCTTCTCACCTATGCAGGCTGGTCACGGTGGCATGCCTGGGATGTATCCACCGGGGCAAACAATTTCTTCTCCGACATTTCTGCAACAACAGTCTCCAGCTGTTGCGGGAGCTGCTGAAACGATAGGACCCCAGTCCGCACCTTATCACCAGGCTCAACATGCGGAGACAAATTGGAATTAGGTACCTTTACATTTGGCAAAAAATTCATCTTCCGAGGATCAAGTTAAACTGGGTATATCTGACTAGTGGCATGTTTTGAGTGTATATATGAAATGCTGCCCAGAAATTTTTGGAATATCTTCATGACCATCTGAAGTTGAAAGAAGATAGGTTTCATCGTCATTTTCGTCTTTGTCGTCTTTTTTAGCCTTTTTTTTTTTTTTTAAATTTTAATTCATAAAGTAAAATTTGATGGGAAAATTGAGTCTTTAGCTTATGGAACTTAGTAAATGTTGTAGGGAAAACTGAGGAGGATGTTAGAGTTTAGAGGTGGGTGGGATGTACCCATTTTTCCTTTCTGATTGTCTCACCTGTATATTATTATGATAGCGAGAAAATGTTGAATTATACGATTGTAATTGGCATATTGAGAATTGGCTTCTCTGTTTACTTTCATCTTACAAACGGCTTTTGCTTTACAACGACGAATTTTCGAGAGTGAATTCCTAAGTAAATCTGAAAAGTGTGATTAGTTTCAGGTAACTCAATTAGCAATGGTTGTGTGGAATGTGATTCCGGATTATAGGTGGCTCTCGCGCCAACTTTTGATTCCACCGGTTTTGGTAAACAAAAGAGTGATGTGAAATAAGAATGACTCCCATTCCCCTTGTGTAAATGTGCCCTCTGAAACTAGACAATGTCCCTTTTCTCCGCGGAGTCGGATTCTCATCCTCCTAAATTCTCTCCTCTTTAGTTCCTTCCTCTCTCAATTTTTTTTTTCTCTATAAAGAAGTTAACACAAGTCGTTAAATTGTAACTGTTTAATTAGGAGGAGATTGGAAGGAAGAGAATCTTATGGCACGTTTACGTACCCGTAATCGGATTCCGATTACGGGATTGGATTCCGATTACGGGATACACCTTTGTTTACGTAATCTTGGGGAATCAAAATACATGCGGTCCACGTGCATTAAGGAATCCAACTCCTAATTTTGGAGGAATTGGACTCCCTACATAAATGAGGTATTTCAATTCATTGTGACTTGAGGAATCCGGAATGGATTTTATTTACCAATTATGCCCTCACTTGTTTCTAATTATCCCAACATTGCCCTTCATTTGACACTCATTATGCCATCTTTTAATAAATAAATAAAACATATTTATATATTTTTATATAGATGAATTTTATTATATAAATTTAATTAAATTAATTAGTGTGAAAATAATTTATTTATGTAAGGGCAATATAGTAATCAACCGAGTTTTCATTCCGATTGAAGTGAATTAGTAAACAACTTATATGGACTCAACATCATTCCTACTTCGATTCCAGACAGTTTTAGTAAACAACTTCAACATGAATCTGATTCTGATTTCACCTCATTTCAATTTCTTCTCAATTCAATTTCTCTCAATTTGATTATGGATTAGTAAACGCGCCCTTACTTCCTTCACCCCCGGCGGGTCCCTCTCTTTCATAATGATACGATCCCTTGTATTTTCGTTAACCTGGTTAGAAAAAATATTCCAAAAAACGCTTGAAGTAGTTCTTACAAGAAGCACTTCATGTACTTTTTCTAGGACTATGATTCTCTCCTCCTCTTTCCATCCCCTCCCCTCCCCTCATATTCTCTATTTTGTCTTTTTCTTTCTATATAAAATTAATATAAGATGTTGACGTGGTTTAATTGTGACCGTTCAAATAAGAGGGGGAGGGAAGGGGAGGGAAAAAAAAAAAGGAGAGAAAAAAGGGAGAGAATCCTACTCCCTTTTTCTAAGGTTAACTTGCATTTTTTACTTATGATTGGTTTAAAATGTATCTTCTCTAAAAGCATTTTAAGTTATTTAAAAACACCTTTACGAACGAGTTATTGTTCAATGATCCACCAAGTCCAACCACATGACGCCTTTATTGAAAATTTTCTCCATTCCTTGTGCAAGAATTTTCAATCCTCCACGCACAGTAACCATCTTAATGTCCTTCCATTCGAGTCTCGAGACCGGAAAGTCTGCACATTACACAGCCGTGGCGGGCGCTTTGTTGTGGAGGCGCTGAGAAAGTACAAGGAAGCAGATGAGGTGTAAGCCTCTGCTAACGTCATTTCTTTTGGCACATTAACGACGTATAGTTTGGAATGTATTTTTTCCGTATACATTTTATTATCAGAATCGTTCAATTTTTTAATCTTCATATAGATCATACTTAAGAAAGTTCATTAGAGCTAAGATAGTTTAATCAACAAAATGTATTAAATGAATGAAGGTTATCATAGTTGACTAAATAATCTTTGATTCTTATAATTTTTTTTTAAAGATGATTTTCAAATGAAGAATAAAGAATCAAACCATTCTAATTATAAAATTTGTACAACAAAGATACGTTATTTGTAGGAAAGAATATAAATATGACGGAGTGGATGCAAGTATTATCATTAAAAAAGTGAGTAAGAGAAAGTGATATGAATACAAAAATGGCTTTGAAACGTCACCATTTACACGTCACAAGAGTTTTTTTTTTTAACGGAAAAACTAACGAAACTTAACAGAGGAGGCACATTAGCACCAAAGTTTGGTTGATAAATTGAACTTTTTCAATCGCCAAATGTACACATGATCTTTTATCATGTGGTACTTGAGCGAATTTCACTTTGGCACAATAGTGAAAAGGATAACACTTTTGTTCCCCAACTTGTCTCCTCACGTATCTTACAAACTTTAAAATCAGAATGGTTCATAATCATTATCATCATTTAAAGATCATATAGTTAAAAAAAAAAAATCATTCAATTCAGAGATTGTTTAGCCATCCATGCATGTCAAACCAATTCACAATTTTGGTAACAAGTAGTATCCTCACAACAAGTCGGTCATTTGTTTGATGCATATGAATTGTTAAAGATCTTTAAATTGAATGATTTTTATGTGATGATAAAAATTATGAATTGTTTCTAAGTTGATACGGTAAATATATGTTAATTATAAATGGAGAAATAAGTAGGTTCCCCATGGGGACACAAGCATTATCCTAGTGAAAATAGATGCCTAATATTGATAAATATTTTATAAGATCTTAGAACACAAAAAATAAAAATTCCACTGGAACTTTCAATCTAATTATACAAAACTTAAGTTTGCAATTCAATTGAAAAAAATAAAAAAATAAAATTAATGTCTCAACTAATAGTGGTCTCTTCTCTTATGTCTTAACCTATGGTGGTGTTTATTGTTCCATGGCTTCACCTTGACAATGTAAACCAACGCAATCAGCTGCAACAACGTAATCGTAACGCAATCCACTTGCGGACGTTTTTCCGGTAAGACTCGACGCCTCTCAGCTTCTTCTTCCCGTTGTTCACGCCTCTCAGCACCGTTGCAGGTGTCTTTCTCTGTTTGGGTTCATCGCTCTCGTTTCGTAGCTGCTCGCCCTGGGATTCGACCAACAAAGCCATGTCCAAATACACCTGGTGCAGCTCCTGCAAGTTCTTCTCTATGTGTTTTACGGCGTCGTGCGGCTCCCGGAACTCTTTAAACGTGTCCAGGTCGTGAACCGTGGCCAGGACTTGGCTCCTCATCTCTTGCTCCTGGGTCGCCTTCTGCAGAAGGGTTTCCCCCTCTCCTGCATGAATGCATGAAAAATCATTAATTAAGCCACAAATAATAGTTGAGTGTGAGTGACAAATTTGAATAATGCTAATTGGACAACAAAATTGACCACTTTCTCTTATGAAGTTAGAAGTGATTCATATCCAAATACAGAAAAATATTATTCGACAACTTTCTTAAAACATATGTTGAAAATTCAGCCATTATTTGAAACTTCAACACACACATATTAAACAGTTAACACTAGCGAGACAGTCATTTTAAACCACATGATGTGGTTCTTTAAATCACACTGTTCTAAAAATTTCCATCCAGGCGCTAGATGGCTGACCATCTTTCCGATTAATGCCTAGGCGTTTGAAAATTAAGAAATGACACTTAGACTTGCTGAGACGCCTGCCTAAACCGCCTAGACACCCGCCTAGACCCGCCTATGTCGCGACTCAATTAGACAGACAATATATAACTTTAATTTTGCATTTTATTTTTTTTCAATAAATTGTCATAAACTTGTTGCATACTTAAATGAACACACATTATATCCTTAGTCCCCATGCTTTCATTATGTTCCAATACTTCATAATATTATGTCATTCTATTTTGTAGTTTATGATGAAATTATATATATTTTAAGTATAAGCAGACACTTATTTACACAAAATATAATAGATTTACTTAAATCCGTCTAGTCCGCCTAGGCTCGGCCTATCTGCCTAGGCACTAGGCCCCGCTTAGGCGCCTAGGCGCTAGGCCCCAGTCCGCCGCCCGACTAGCGCCTAGCGTCTTTTAGAACCTTGTTAAATCATAAAGTCTTATTTTATTACCACATCATGTAGTTTACAAAACATGATTTAAGAGATGAACTCCCTAACATTTTTCATTTAAACATCTAATTTATTATTATAAGCACTACTACTAAAGGCCAAATTTTTAGGGATATTCATGATGCTTGTGGTGAGACTTTAATTTATGTCGAAAAATTTAGTTGCTAGACTAGCATTACTCGAAAAATTTCTAGTTTTACGTAATTATAATGGGGTTTTAAAATAAAGGATTTGCCCTTACCGGTAGAGATGAGGCTGTCTAGGGTTTTCTCGTCGGGGTTTTCAGCCGAGACAATGTAGTACGTACGCTGTACGGCCTCGCGATACTCGGATGAGATCTTCTGCCTCATAGCTTTGTAGCCGTTCATGGAGGCCACGAGCTTCTCTCGGAGGCAGTTGATAGCAGAGTTCCGAGTCTGGTCCGTTACCGAACCGAGTCTGCAATGTGACAAGCTCTGGTTAGAGCGGTGGAGGGCATCGAGTTGGAGCTTGAGGACTTTAGCCGTCTCAAGAGCGTTATAGAAGTATTCATCCATGCGAGATCGGAGGCCCTTGCCGACGTTGGAATTTAGGAGCACCATCTTGCTCTGCTTGTGAGAGGCTTCAAGGTTGACTTGGAGCCGCTCGAGCTCGTTGAGCAAGTAGTTAGCGGACTCTACGTTGGCGAAGAATTTGTTGAGGTTAACTCGATCACCACGGTGGTCGACTCGGCAGACACCATCTCGATCATGTGATCGTAGTTTGGCTGATGCATGCTTGCTCGCTCAAGACAGAGAAGACCAAGAGAGAGAGGTACGTGGATTTTGGTTTGAGAAAAGGAGTGGTGGTTAATATATAGAGGGATGTAGGTAACAAAAGAGTTTCTTGGGAGTGAAGGCAAAGGACATGTTGCTGCATGTTTCCTCTTCTCAAAATATAGGAAAGTGTTTTTGGAGAAATTTTTTTATAGGAAAGTGTTTGCTACACGTTCCTTTTTCTCTCGTACAATTATGTTTGATTATGATTTTCGATATTGAAATTTTTACCGAATTTGAGGGAATTTAGACTGTCATAATTTGGTATAATCAGTCAACTATAATTTGACATCAAATTAGTTATTCATGAAAGTCAAACTTAAAAACTTTTTCAGACAAGTGAGCGAAAAAATTACTAGCATGGTCGTTACTACCATACAAGAGAAGAGAATCACGAACCAAAGCAAATTAACTATTTATGCACCATGGTTTAGTATAAAATGCAAATTGGAAGGATTATATCCATGGTTGCTCGAAGGATCTCAAAAGCAAATTGAAAAAAGGCAGATGCAAGAAAAAACGAAGATAACGAATTTAAAACCAAAACCAGTCACATAATTAAGACATGAGTTTTACATGGTTGATATAGTGTTGAGCAGAACAACAAGAATTAACACTAAATCTTGTACATCAGCTCCTTGGGGTTTTCAATGACCAAAGTTTCATGGATATTTTCTAAATGAGGTCAATGCGGCAGAATAGTGATGGATATTACAAACATCTGTTTCTTGCTACTATATATGTAATCTTTGAGCTTCTGAAACTCTGAAATCTGAAGTTTTTTTTTATTTCATACATAGTTGCATTTTCTAGGGGACCATTTTTGAAAAATGGGTACCTAAGAAAGTCAAGGAAGGACGCGATGGCGCTTCAGGTTGGAGGGGGGTGACACTGCGGTCTGAGACTTGGTCTCCATGGCGAGCATCTTGAGAGAAATTTTCCGTAGATAATCCGACTGGAAAAAAGAGATTTCACACACAACTTTGATTACAACGCTATCGAGTATCCACAATACGTACCAATGAAGTTGAAAAATAAACATAGACACATGCAATATTGGAATGCAACACAATGGAGATTTGAACTCCACAAATTCTGCAAGTACCTGGCTTGAGGCAGCAACATATATCTTTTCCTCAAACCTTTCAACAACCTTCTTGAGTTCACGTAATCCCTCCTCCCCGGCGAAGGGAAGGTACCTCTTCAACGTTTCCATTCTTTGTATGCAATTGATACAATAAGTTAGCCACCATGAATAAGGAATGCAGGCAGATTACTCAAAAAAGAAAGGTAACATCACAGCGAATAAAGGACTGACCACATTGTCCAAAACGAAAAATATAGGGAAATAAGCACAAATGGAACTCGCTACAAATTTCTAATAGAAAACAGAACCGGGCGACTCTAATTAAACAGACAAGAAGCAATATATATACATAACATGGTTTAGTATTTATGATGCATGGACACGGACTCGGGATGCGACATGACACGGACTCGGGATGCGACATGACACGGAGATGCGTCTAATTAACAAGAAAAATTGACGTTTGAACCCAAGGAAATACGATACGACACGAAATAAGACACGACAGGACACGGGGATACGAGTGGATTGTCCATGCATCATACTTTTATTCTATATCCTGCGTCTCTCTAGGTTCTATTTCTGCAAATTTTCAAAGGAAAACTAATGAAAAGAACTTGAAAACTTTGAGTTTTAACGTTAAGGACAAAATAAAGGGTAAAATGAATAGTCACAGGATTGACTTTTGAGTGTAAAGTAAAAAGTTCCCTATTTTCAATGTGTAAGGGGGTTAAATATTTCAGCTAAAAAGAATTTAAAAGATATTCCATCAGTAGATATTTTTCTCCCCTCAATGAAGTCCATGATTTCTATACTTTATTTTCTCATACATCTGGGGAACAATTCCGTGTGTTACAGATCTGGCTGTAATTGACAATTAAATAAGCTACTGACCATGATTAACAAAAAAAGAAGAAGTTAAATCACAGTGAACAAAGGACTCGACTAAAGAAACATATACAAATGTAAATTACAAATTTCTAATAAAAATAGGAGGGGACACAAAACAGACAATAAACCGTAAAATACAATCTATAACAAGCCTTGGAATCCCTTGTATTGTATTTGCAATACTCCAGTCTCTCCAAGTTTCTTTTTCGATTAAAAGCTTATAACCGATTTTGTTTATATATACTTCCAAAAATCTACATAAGGATTCAATTCGGCCAAAAAGCAGACACAGATGATCAATATTCCCTCTCTTTTTCAAACAATACTTACATCTTGTTAACAATTATGCGTCGTGAATCTGGCTGCCATTGGCTTCTCCAATCACCTGCCTCCATTGAAGGTTCTCCACCTTGAGCAGGTCTCTGGTTATTGATGTCCATCAAAACTGGCTGCCATTGGCTTCTCCAATCACCTGCCTCCATTGAAGGTTCTCCACCTTGAGCAGGTCTCTGGTTATTGATGTCCATCAAAACTGACCAACCACACACACCAGCAGATTTGGGTTGGTGGATGGTGACTCATATTTTTATTTTGTTTTTCACGGTGCTCTGTGGATCACACATTTGTGGAATGGATAATTCAAATTTCAACATTCACGGTCAATTTAGTCCCTGAATTATCACCTTAGTGAAAATTAGGTCCCTAAACTATTTTTTCAGAAAAATTAGTCCCTGAATTATAAAAATCTGCCAATTACATCCCTAATGTTATATTCGAAGCTAAGATAATTATTATTGAACGATAGCTCTCAACCGTTGGATGACAGAATAGTTAAGATAATTATTATTGAACGATATATTGTGGTTTTAATCATGATATTATCTTTTAATGGTGAATTATTTTGATATTTTTCTTGTACAAGATAAGATGCAGATAATATCTCCAACTTAAAAGCGAGCATTACAGTTCAATTTGATTTGGAATTCTTGGAATTTAGACGTGTGATGAATTAGAGCATCTTTTATCAAGAGTCCTAATATATTATTGCAAATGGATATTGATTGGCATAGATATTAGTGCAAGATGAGGATGCCAAATTGGAGTTGGTCAGCCACGTGTGCTTGGCTGCATAAAAAGAAATTGATGACATCACGTGTGCTTGAATTTGGTTAGCCATGCATGGTTGCGGCTGAATACATTGTATGGGTTTTTTATTAGAGTTGTTGGATACATGGTCTTCATGGATGCAAAGCCACGTGGAAGATAGGGTAAAGGTGAAATTAGACTAGGTTATAATGATGCATAGGAGACCTAGCTAGGCTAGGCTTTTTGTTGGATAGGCTTTCATTGAAAGTCACGTATAGTTATTAGAAGATAAACTTTAGCCTATGCCACGGATCGGTATTTTTCGATTCTGTAAGTAAGAGTTGCAGTTGGACTCTACAAGTTATCAGGCCGTGCCTATGGATGCTATAAATACAAGGCTACAAACAACGGAAAAGGCCTCTCCAACTCAACACACAAATATGTCCTGCGTAAATCCTTGCTCTACGCGAAACCTCTCAACAACCTTGAGATTTTTATTTTCCTTTTCGCCAACACATCTTCAGTTTGGATAAACAGCACTGTGAAGGCAACCGGCGACATCTTCAGTTTGGATAAACAGCACTGAAGCCGTAGAATCAACCGACCGCGGAGCATCTTCAGTTTGGATAAAGAGTATTGCGAAGGGGCCGACTGGTTACCTATCCAAGTCTCGGTCGAGAAGGATTTTCGAATCCTTATTGGCAGAGGTCATCTCATCAGTTTTCCCGACGAAGTGAAGTGTTACAGTTTACTAGGGCTCCGCACATTGAACGCCGAGTTGTTTTATGATTGGATACTCACAAGTGAGTTTTAGAGTTCGGCATTCTGACGGCCGAACCACATTCACCATCAAGACGTACATCCGTTTTGAGTATTTGTGCCCTTACACTTTGGTGTCAATTCGGCGTGAGTTTACTCTGACGAATACCATCACTGTGACCGAATCTGACGACAACGATTTGTGAACTTCGCATAATTAGTAGCCTTGTCTTCAGGCTTTAGAATCCAAGAGTCGAGTCGAGTTCCTTCCTCGGCCGCAATCGCAAGACCCAAAAGTCAGCAGAGCGACCAACGCAACATCAACAAATTTTACTCACCGGCCGAGCTCGACCGTCGAGTTGGCACGCCCCGCACACAACCAAAAGACGTAGTTAGCTCATAGATTACTCGGCCTGCGTGCCACGTAGGCTTGGTAGTTTTTAGGGTCAACAAAATCTCACATCGGAAACTTAACAGAATAAAATATTACTTATAAATGAATGTTTACACTACTATTAACCATTGCCGGATTGCGCAAAGGTGGTTAAATTTGAGATAATACCAGTGTTAGTAGTAGAGATTGCTGACCAAATTCTGAAATCTTGACGTCGTCAACGAAAGTGTTTGATCATACTCCTTTATTCTAGCTCCACTCCCCAAATTTAGCAAGTGGCTCGAGCCTTAACTTTTGCACCCAGATTATAGATTTATAATATGATCTTTTGGTTAGTAAATCTAAAACTCTACTTAACTAGTCTCTTCCGCCCGATCTCTCCTCTCAAACACACAAAAAAGGGTTAGAAAAGCTGCTTCTTTCGGTTTTGAGTTTAGACAACGGTTGTGGTATCTTCTCTCCCTCAAACACACAAAAATGGTTTGGTGCTCAGTCTTCAAACTGTCTTGTGACTTTTGCAGGTTGAGCGATGTGTAAACAGAAATTCTGCAGAGGGCTGCAACTTCCCCGCAAATGCTCACATACCCCGGATCCAAATTAAATAAACATAAGGTAGTCCCTTGGTATCAAACAAGACTTGAGGCATTCATTTGTTTTCTCAATTACAAGAACCAAATACTTGTTTTCTCAAATATTAATCGGAAACACATACGGATAGTTTTTTTTGGATCTTCAAACAAAAAGAACGGTTTCGCAAAAAGACACTAAACAGACAATAAAAAGGCATTAAGACACTACCAAAAATTTGATTTTAGACTACAGTAGATAGACATCGGGGAAACGAAAATACGATGTTACTAATGAATTAGGCATCTATATATCGAAATCTTCTTAATTAAAGGCATCAATGTTGAAAGCTTCCGAAACTCTGAAATCTTAAATTTTATTTTATTTATTTCATACATGGTTATTTTCTAGGGGACCATTTTATGAAAAATGGGTACCTACGGAAGTCAAGCAAAGACACGACGCCGTTTCAGGTTCAAGGGGGGTGTTGCGGACACTGCGGTCTGAGACTTGCTCTCCATGGCGAGCAACTTGAGAGAAATTTTCCGTAGATAATCCGACTGGAAAAAGCGACCCACACACAACTTAAGTTACAACGCTATCTAGTATCCACATTACAAATAAAGTTGAAAAATAAGCATCTATGCAAGTAATAACATTTGCAAATAGGTTTGGATTCCAAGAGTTCTGGAAGTACCTGGCTTAAGGCAACAGTATATATCTTTTCCTCAAACCTTACAGCAATCCTCTCGAGTTCACGTAGTCCCTCCTCACCATCAAAGGGAAGGTGCCTCTTCAACACTTCCGTTCTTCATATGCAATATATTCAATACGTTATTGATCATGATCAAGGAATGGAGGCAGAATTCTCAACAAACAAAAGTTCAATCACTGTGAATAAAGGACTAAACCTAATTAAGGAATGGAACTCGTTACAAATTTCTAATAAATACAGAACTGGGGTACTCTAAACAGACAAGAAGCAGTATAAATAACAAGTTTTAGTACCAGTTTTATTTTATTTTACTTCCAGTACGTGTCTCTCGAAGTTTTAGATTTATTAAAAAGGTTATAACCATTCCTGTTTCTGCATAATTTCCAGACTTTCTTTTTCTAACAAACCTACATCTTGGCAATAATTCTGTGTCGTGAATCTGGCTGTAATTGGCTCCTCCAATCGCTTGTGACCATTGAAGTTTCTCCACCTTGAGGCTTGCTTTCCATGGTGAGCATCTTCATAGAAATTTTCCGAAGATAATCCGACTGATAAAAAAGATCCACACAACTTAGATTAGAATCCATCCCCGTACGTATATATCCACAATACAAAAAACTTGGAAAATTAACATTTATGTAAGAAAAACTACATAGACGATATGTAATGCACCACGAAAAATCATATTTAACCCGGGAAGAACCTGGCTTGAGGCAGAAACATATATCTTTTCCTCAAACCTTACAGCAATCTTCTCGAGTTCACGTAATCCCTCCTCCCCATTGACGGGAACGTGCCTCTTTAATGTTTCAATTCTGTATATGCAAATAAGCAATATATCCAATAAGTTACTGACCATGATGAACAAACAAAGTTAAATCACGCTGAAAAAGGGACTTGACCAAATTGTTCCAAACGAAAATATTGGAAAACATGTACAAATATAACTAGTTACATTTTGCAGTAAAAAATAAAACTGGGGAAGATGATGTATCTGACAATAAGCAGTATATATAACACTATTTGGTACCTCTTGTATTGTACTTTCATTGCCCAAACAAAAGAGTTGTATTTTCAGTATCTCTCCAAGGAGTACAAAGAATTAGTATTCAAAGATTTCTAGATGCTCTTTCTTCTTCTAACGATACTTACATCTTGGTGACAATTCTGCATCGTGAATCTAGCTGCGATTGGCTCCTCCAATCACCTGTCTCCATTGAAGGTTCTCCACCTTCAGGAGGCCTCTGATTATTGCCATCCATCAAAACTGACAAACCAAACACATTCATTGGACTTGAAAAAAAAATTGAATTGGAGAAACCAAATCTAAGAAAAGAAGTGAGCTATAAATTAACCTTAGAATTGGATTAACTGAGTATTCAGAAAAGAATCTAATGCATATAAACTTGAAACAAAAGTTGGTGTTCATACCTGGGTCAAGAGTTATGTGGGAGACTGCGGTCTGAGATTTGGTCTCCATGGTGAGCATCTTGAGAGAAATTTTCCGTAAATAATCCGGCTGGAAAAAGAGATCCCCACATAATCTAGATTACAACTCTATCGAGCATCCACGATACAAATAAACTTGAAAATAAAACATCTATGTCAGTAATGACAACATAAAAAGATTTGAACTCCAAGGGTTCTTGAAGTACCTGACTCGAGGCACCAACATACATATATTCCTCAAAAGTTACAGCAATCCTCTCGAGTTCACGTAATCCCTCCGGACCATCAAAGGGAATGTGCTTTTTCATCGTTTCAATTCTTTGTATGCAAAACATTCAATAAGTCACAAACTAAAAGTACAGGAAAATACGCACGAATGGAACTCGTTACAAATTTTTAATACAAAACAGAATTCGGGTACTCTAGAACAACAAGCAGTATACACAACACGGTTTAGTACCACTTTTTATTCTCTCTCCAGACTTCATGAACGAGAGTTAAATATTTCAGCTAAAATGGAGTAACAAGGATAGTCTGTACATAATTTCTAGACGCTTTATTTCTAACATACTGCGTCCCAGCTTCAAACCTTAGTATATAGTTTGGATTAGTAATATCGCTTGTAATAAAAACATACATCTTTGCGACAATTCTGTGTCGTGACTCTGACTGTAATTGGGTCCTCCAATCATCACCTGCCTCCATTGGAGGTTGTCCACCTTGAGGTCTGGTCTGAATGTTGGTATTCATCAAAACTGAACAACCAGACACAACCATCAGAATTAAAAAACAAAAAAACAAAAAAACAAAATTGAATTGGAACAAACATGTCTAAGAAGATCAAAAAATGGGAAATTATCACGATTGTTAAGAAAAGAAGTCAACTATAAATCTACTTGAGAACTGGATTAGCTGGGAATTAAGGAAAAAGTCAAATATAAACATGTTCTTACCTTGATCCAGATGATCGAGAGCGATTACTTTGAGGCCAAGAGTTGCGAATAACAAAATTATGCCAAAGGGGGCAAAAATGGCTGACTCTACTTTCCCAGGGTGCTTAACCTTTTTTTTCGTGATTACATTTCTGTCCTTTATCTTCTTGACTCTACTTGAACACCAATAGTCGGGTAAATCGTAAATTACATAAAACTAACTCAACTATTAAGTCATTAACAGTTTCATACCATGTTTTTAAAAAATTTCAATATCATACTTTATCTACAGATTTTTTACAATTTCATACTCTCCGTCAAATTTTTATCCATTCTTCTGTTAAAATATTAAAAAATATTAAAATATTAATTAAATATTAAAAACTAAAAAAGTTAAATTATTTAATAATTTTTTTTAATGGGGACCCACCCCACATCCCCTCGCCTTTCTTCTCCTTCCCGTCTTCCCCAAACCCAGATCCCACCCTCATCCGCGCCTCCCCCTCCCGTCTTCCCCAAACCCAGATCCCACAATACCCCCTCCAACTTCAACCAGTCGTCTGCCTTCGACCCCATCTCCAACCTCTGGTTCCGCCTCCCCTCCCCCCACCTTCCCCCCAGTCACCCTCCTTCTTCGGCGCCGACGGCTTCTTCCTCATCACCGCCCCCTTTTTCACCTTCTCCCCTATTCCCAAGCTCCACTGGCTCTCCACCTCCCCTCTCCGATTTTCCCGCATCAACCCCCTCGTTGGCATCGATTCTCCCCCTCCTCCTCCATCCCTAGCTTCGTCGTCCTCGGTGGCGTCCGATTCCTGGCTCCTCTGCCCTCCCCTCCCCTCCCCGCCAATTTTCGCTCCGGAAACTCGTCCCAGTCGCTCTCCTCCGCCCTATCGGGACCCAAATGTGCTGGCGTAGGCGAGTTGCGGGTTGGGGGAGGCGATGGTGGGGTTGAATTTGAGGGATGAGGAAGAGAGGGCCGCGGTGATGGAGTTAAGGGACTGTTTGGCGTGGAGATGGAGGAAGAAAGGGCGGCGGTGGGGGGGGGGGGGTGGGGGGGACACGGGAAGAATCGAAGAAGAAGAAGGGGTGAAGGAGGGGGGACACGGGAAGAGCTGAAGAAGAAGAAGGGGTGAGGGGTGGGTCCCCATTTAAAGAAATTATTAAATAATTTTATTTTTTAGTTTTTAATATTTAATTATTTTTTTAATATTTTAATGGAAGAATTGACAGAAAACTTACGGAAGGTATGAAATTGTAAAAATTTCGTAGATGAGATATGACATTGAAACTTTTTAAAAACGAGGTATGAAACTATTAATAATCCAATAATTGAGGTAATTTTATGTAATTTACTCTATTATTTTTATGTCATTCACTTCAAGGTGATTTGCTACGGAAAATTTAGAAAAATAATTAAAATTTGTAACCAACATAAAATTATAGTTACCAATTTAATTTATAATAATTATAACAAAAAATTGATATGAAATGACTAATATATCCTTAAAATGAGGTTTTCAATTAAAAGGAAAATGGGGATAGCCTCCCCAACACCTCCAGCCCGTCTCATTCTCCAAAAATAGAGACTAAATTCTGCTACTCTTCTCCGGCATTGTCATCTTTCTCCTTTTCTTGATCGGTCATGTGTACATCACCACGCTCTGGTACTTGCCCCTCGTGGTCTCTATGCTCAAGCTCGTCTACTGGTTCACTGCATGAAGAAGAGCTATGTGCTGCTCAAAGGGAGGGTTGGGATGGTCTTCGTGCTCGTTTTTAGGTACTTGACTATGTGTGGGGTTATCGCCAATTACACAATAACCCTCGCATGGCACGCCAAAACATGTTGTTAGCCACGGCAGGAAAAGCCTCTCGAATTGTCGGCAGAATGCATGTCATGAGTCATGACACGCCATACATTTTGTCGACAATTCACGAGGCATGTTATGGCGTGTCGCGATGCGAGGGTTAGCATGTCTATTGAGAATGAGTCTTACATTGATGGGAGGAGGGACCTTGCATGGGCTTATAAGAGGTTGCGCTACTCTCCATATTGCCAATTGGTTTTATGGTGGAACCCCAACTTTCTTCATGGTATCAGAGCATGTTGTCCCACATAATTCGCCACACGTGAGGGGACGTGTTGAGAATGAGTCCCACATTGATGGGAGGTGGGACCTTGCATGGGCTTATAAGAGGTTGTGCTATTCCCTATATTGTCAATTGATTTTATGGTGGAATCCCAACTTTTTTCAATGTAAAGACGACTCATTACACACCATGCATTTTTCTAACACTTTGTCTACTATTTACGAATAATTTTTTTTTTTTTTTTTAATCTAGGAAATATATGAAGCGTTCTTATTGGTAATAACATTCATAAATATTCAGGTAAGATACATAGCTTTGTAAATATTCTGCTCAGATAATGCACTTGCCTTCCACTTCAGCCTACACTTCCACATCAGAAATTGTAATTTTCATAGGGTGTATTATTTGACTGATTCTCTTCGTTGATCAGTTTAAGGAGGAAGTAATCTGGGACAGAATTCTAACGCGAGCGCAGTCCAATTGCGTTGCTGCTGAAGATTAGACCATAAGATTTTGTTTAGGGCACTGGAACTAAATCTGTTATAGTAGCTACCGCCACACCTGCTGAGACTACAGCTAGAGCTAAAACCTGCTCAACGCAACCATTGAAATAGGAAATCGAAAACGACCTATTGGCGAATCTTGTTAAATGGGTACTAAACCGTGGTTAATATACGACCTATTGTCTATTTAGTGTTCTATAAGTTCAATTTTTCACAGGCATCCATTAAAGATGACCTTAATAATTGGTTAGTTTGCTGAAGGGATATGAGGATGAGTGCAAATATTTCAGTGCTTCCTCTTGATAAATGAATACAATCAAGTAATTTTACAGTGTATAAATTCAAAACTGAAAACCAAAAACAAAAATAATGTACATCATGTTGAGCAAAAATTGTACACAATATGTAAACAAATAATTTACTCGGCATAATTTCACCCTCGTTCCTTTTTTCAAAGAGGGTTTTATTAACTTGAGTTCGACCTATTCTAGGCTACGTGCCTATTAATTTCAACCTTCTTTTGGGAAAGGAATACCCTTTGATTCCAATATGAATAAATCGTAACTTGGGGATTTGGACGTTTATTTGATTTTGTGATTGCACCTAGGTAGAGCCCTCGGTCGAATACGTACCCCCGTTGAGGGATCAAGTCACTCGTAGTTCCTTGTGCATTTGTTGGGGTTTGATGCCTTGTGCAGTTTCAGCTCGTGCAGGCAAGGAGCATTTTGATGCCTTGTGCAATTTTAGCTCGTGCAAACGAGGACTTTGAGCCATTGAAGCAATTAATGTCTTGTGCAGTTTTAGCTCGTGCATGCAAGAACTTTGAGCCATTGGAGCATTTGACGTGGCTTTGTGCCATTTGAAGCGGCTTTATACCATTTGAATTTTGACATGGCTTCATGCCATTTAAGACTTTTCTTCGATTTCGTGCCATTTGGTATTTGATGTGGCTTCTTGTCATTTGACATTTGATGTGACCTCGTGCCATTTGAGACGGCCTTGTGCCACTTGAATTTTAACGCAGCTTTGTACCGTTTGAGCGCCTAAGTGAAATTAATCTACTTATATATTGGCATTTGACTTTTTCTTACTGCCGTATCTTTTGTCTCCTCATTTCTGGCCTCATGAATAATTTTTAACTTGACGGAGGCTATATTCATACAGCCCACGTGAGAAGTATTCTATTTTTTCTCCTCCTTTGTAGCTTCTTTCTTCTGACAAACTTGTAGAGAATCATGCTTGGAATAGAGAAAATATTTCCTCTGATTCCTTCACGGGATTTATCCCACACGGGTTCTGTTCAAAGCAGCCCCCTTTTTTATTTTACTCTTCTTTTGAACTTTCAATCCCATTTAACATGGGACTTTAGAGTTTAGACCCATTTGTCCCAAGCTTTTTTCCAATCCGTCAGCAAGGTTTATTTTCTCCTTTTTTTTTTTTTTTTTTTTTTTTTTTTTTTTTGTGAACTAGACCTTCCAATTTCAAATAGGACTTGGCTTCACCTTCCTCTTATCGTCAGCAACCTTTCTTCTTCTCCACGTGACTTAGAGAGATTTTGTTTTGCAGCAAGCTTCTTTCTTCTTCTATTTGAAGACTTCGAATTTTCTAAGTCCCAAATAGGGCTTCAAGTGGTGGTGTTTGGAGAGGAAAACCATATTTTAGCTTTCCATTTATTTTGAATTTGCATGGAAGACAACTGCCCCTTTTTTTTTAAGTGACTGCGTGCATGGTTTAGAAGACAATTTCTTTCTCTTCTTCTCTATCGTAGCTTTCCTTTGCAGACTTTGCAATCTCCATTTTTTCCTTATCTTTCGAATTCCTGGCACAAAAGGCTTTTGGTGGTACTCTTGTATCCCATGTTAATTTCGTACACGAGAACATTAGATTAACGCCTGCTGGTTTTCTTCTACAAGTGAGGTTGATCTCGAAGCCATAGTCTTGCTGCGTTTGTCAATTGGTCAAGTATAGTTGCTGCATACCTCCGAGCAGCGTCCTTGCATAGTTGTTGTTGGTGGCAGAGGCAATGGCGAGCATGGATCACTTAGATTTGATTGGAACTTCACGGGATGGTTTAGACCACCGCGAAGAAATTCATGGGACTAACGGGAGCGACAAGGAGCTAGGTTGTGGTGGAGATGGAGGACCACAGGCTTCTTTCTCGGGACGAAGCATGGACGATGAAGAGCATCGATCACTCATATTTGATTGGAACCTCACGGGGTGGTTTAGACCACCCCGAAGAAATTCATGGGGTAACGACGGCGGCGGGGAACGGATCACTTAGACTTGGTTGGAACTTCAGGGGTGGTTTAGACCACCCACAAGAAATTCATGGAATTGATGGCAGCATCAAGGACGGTTCTGTATGGAGTGGCACAGACTGCTCATTTTTCTTCTCGGTATAGACGAACTTGCTGGGCAGAGAGGTCACGGCATGGCTGCTGTTGGTGGAGAGTCCAGATCCTCTCTTTCTTCGTTTTTCTTTTAAGCGCGGCTGACAGCGAGCCTCGGAACCATCGTTGGGCACGGTGGGCTGACGACAAAAGAACCGGTTTTGAAACTTCTTTGGGCACCCAAGCAATTGTTTCTTACTTTTGGTTGGATCCAATCACTATGTTTTGCTGAAATATTCGTTGGGTGTTGCAGCGGCGGCAAAGGAAAGTGGTGGTTTTGTTACGGCTTGTTGGACTGCAACTCGAGAGGAAGCAAGAATTTAATGACAGCGAGGTGGAGATTTGAGAGGCTCTGATGTAGGACTTGGTCAGAGAAAAGAACGCGAACGGATTTGAAAACTTTGGGTCTGCTTCTGCATCTGAGGGCGTTGATGGTTTTTGCAGAGTGCCCGTCTTCGTTTTATTTTGCTTCGGGAATGGGAGAAGTAAAGTGCTTCTTTCCTGTAAAGTGAAGCAACAGCACCCTAGAAAGAGAAAAATAAACCCAAAAGAATAAATGCATACCTTTTAAGGGCTGGGTATCGTTGTATTTTGAAGAAAAAAACTGTTTCTGCTGTGCTGTGAGAATAAGCTTATTTTTACTGCTTCACGTTTTCAGTTTTTTTTTTTTAACCCAAAACTATGAAAATAAGCTCATTTTAAGTGTTTACCAAACACCTTTTGAAGTTCAGCTTCTTTTTATAACCACTTTTTATAAAAACGTATCAGTACCAAACCAGTGCTAAGTCCCGCTTTTCCTTTTTTGCTTTGATTTGCTTTTGTCGTTGCCGTGTATTTCCTTCCTCTTTTCTTGCTTTTTTTTTTTTTTTTCTCTGCTGTTGTGTACTTTTCCCTTACTGTCTCTTCATTTTTGTGTTCATTTCCCTCCCTTACTTTTGCAGTCGATCTCCCCTTTATAGGGAGATGGATTGTCTGTCCTCCGATTTCTATACTTTCTCCATTCCCTCTTGTTTATGTGGTCACGGTTAAGTCATGTCAATATTTTATATTCTTATTATTTTTTGTTTTATTATTTCTATAAAAAAATTAGTATAAAATATTGACGTTGTTTAACCGTGACCACACATCACATGAAGGCATAGGAAAAGTATGAAAATGAGAGGGCAAACAATCCATCTCCCTTTTATAGACTAGGGTGACAGGAACAATGGGGTGAGAAAGTGGGTAGTATTTCACCAACTCCCTTGTGCACGTTGGAGGAAATGGGCAACTCCTCACACGTTCCTGCAAAATGGTTCTTTAATTTTTCTGATTTAATTCATTTTTATTTGTTTAAAAAAGATGAATGGTGTAGAACATTTCCCCCCTCTCATTCATTGGCTTGGAGAATTTCATTGAAATCACCAATACATAACCAAGGTTTAGAGTCATTACCAGCAAGAGTCTCCAACAACTGCCAAGATTTATGCCTGTCACATGTGGCTGGAAAACCTTAAAATGCAGTAAATCTCCAACGGTCAGAACCACCCAACACACCCACATCAAAATCAACATGGTTTTGGGAGTAGGATCTTAAACATAACTTTATTTCATCCTTCCAAAGAACACACAAACCTCCTGAACTACCTCGACTATCAACTGAAAAACAATGATCAAAATTCAGCTTAAAACGTAAACAGTCCATGTAACGAGCATTACATTTTGTCTCGCACAAGAACACTACAGTGGGATCTTGACTAGATATGAGGCGTTGGAGCGCATGAACTGCCCGGAGGTTCCCAAACCCCCGGCAGTTCCAACTTAAACAACTCATTACTGACGGCGATGTTGACCCCTGTCAACCTCCGCCGATGAACTAGACATCACTGAACTAGCATCCACCCTTCTTCTACCTCCATAATGAGCCACCGTTTCCTCCTCTTCACGGACCAACCTTTTCCCTAACGCAGGAAATAAAGCACCCACACCTTCCCTTGCAGTAGGCTGCATGACAGGCGACGAAGTACTTCCTCCACGACGTCCTCTTCTAGCTCTCATTTTCCTGGCTTTCTGATGAAACTCAATAATAGGCATGAGGTTAAAAGGATCCGAACCAAGCCCAGAGTTCTCACCCACTGGTACTACTTGACCCCCACCGTTCTGCTTCTCAATACCATTCGGCCCTATAAAGCCCACATGCTGACCCACCATGAACTCACCTCCACCCCGAGGCCCACCAGTAACCAACTCCAACCCATTCAAAGCAATGACCCATGTCCCCACCTGCTAAGCCCAAATAATCCTGTCGGACCTCTCCATGCATTCAAATCAAAGCCGAACAAGGTCAACCCCACTTCACGTCTCTCAACCGAGGCTTGTTGACCCGGTATAACCTCCAAAAATTCTTCCCTCAACACCTCCGGATCAACCTCCTCATTCAAGTCAGGAATATCAATGTCCCCATTATTTATGCCACCATCCAACACCTCTCCACGAACTTCGCTACCTACCTGGCCCACAACATCCCTGACCATATTTTCTCCCACTGCTCCCTGCTGGTCTTTTGCCGTACCATTCATGCTCTCTCCATCGTCAACATGCGGCGGCACAGTCATCGACCATCCCCTCGAACCATCCAGGCCAAAACGCTTCCCCTGGGATCTCCTGTAATTCTTTCCCAACACATCATTCTGAAACCATCTTCCATACGGCTTTGAAAGATCATCATCATTCTTCTCAGTAAAATGCACACACTGCTATTCCATATGTCCAATGATCCCGCATATGAAACATGTCACTGGAAGTTTTTCATACCTCAGGTCGATCCCAATATCCGTACCTTGAATTGAAAGCAAGAGACTACGACGTAGTGGCTTCGTAATATCTAACTCCACCCGAATGCGTAATATACTTCCAAACAGATCATCTTTGCGACTCTGATCAGTCAACACATGCACCCCGATCTGGTTTCCAATGAATTGACCCATATGCTGGGTCATACAGGCAAGGGGCAGGCCCTTCACTTGAATCCAGAACTCATGTCGTCTCAGCGGCATCCTAGCGGGGTGCGCCAGATTTTCCTCTACAGCCAACACCAGTAAGGCCCCATCATACAACCACGGCCCTCCCTTCTGCACTATTGATCTCTCCCAAGCACTATCAAATCTAAACGAGAACAACCCGTCCTCCAACTCCACTATCGTAACACTAGCCTTAGGCCGCCAAAGATTCAGCATCTACCGTTTGAATCTCTCCTTATTGATGGCCTTACGTGAAAGCACCCCCTACGAGGAACACCCTACCTGCAAGTAATAACGCAATCTCCTTGTCATCTATCACAACCACCCGTTGCTCCTCCTCGTAAGAGCCAACCTATCAGCGAACTTACTCACCATATGCTCCATAATCTGTTTGACAGCTTGGAACCCTGCCCTGCAAATCTCACACAACTTATTCCCCAGCCTTCGAGAGAATCTACGAAACATCCACTCAAAGCAATACACACAATCGATCTCGCTCTCCACGCACCGTCGTGCACAGCCACTCCCAGTACGTAACGGCCGACGCCGTAATTGAAATATGCCGCTCTCCTAGAGAAACCCTAGAAAAAAACCTAGGGATACGCTAGAGAGTAATTTTTTTTGTATCATTTTTTAGTACACTTTTTCCTTCCTCTTTAATTTTTATTTTTTAAAATTTTGTCTGTGTAATGATGTTTTCTTTAAAAGATGGTCGTTTGGTTACAGTATCATATGATTTTAACTTTTACTATTGTTTTTCCAATGCCTGATAAAAATTTTACATTGCTGTTCATACACTGCATGTTCATAATTTCTATTTTCAGTTATTCTTATAAATTTTCTGTTGTTTGGTTACAGTATCATATGATTTTAGCTTTTGCTATACTTTTTCCAATTCATAAGAAAAATTTTACATTGTTGTTGATATCCTGCATGTCCACCTTGCAAAGATTACAAGGTATGTTGCCACTCCTCATGATTTGCATATATATATATATAAGTGATAAATTATTCGACAGACTATGTAGTGTGACTGCTTAATCTTTTATTACACCTTAAACAACCAAAAACCGGCGAGGATGAAAAAATGATTTCGCCTTGCGCAAATTACAAGGTATGCTCTAACCTATGCTTTCATAAATTTCATTCGAATTAATGCTGGTTGTAAATGCATTTCAACATATTCAATTTTACGCTCGCAACATCGCGCGGGCACCATTGCTAGTTATAACTATTTAGAGTTCAGACATAACATTAGACAATTCAACTTTTCATGCGGGATGTGATATTGATTACGAGAATTCATTATAGTGTCTTTTTAAGTTCTTACACGAGTTATCTTCATTTTCCCATACTTCCCATACAAAGGACTCATCAAAAGCACCCAAAACAAAAAAAAATAATGTTTTGAGCACATGTCAACTTGTGATTTGTGATTTGTAATGACTTTTTACATGTTATCAATGAATTCGTCTATCTTTTAATTAGATATAGGTACAATTTGTATGGCAAGTAATTCTACAGAGCACATAATTTTCTACCCCCTATTGATGTATCATGTGATGCATCAAAAGATGCAAATAATCAACATATAACGAAATAAACTCACTAATTAACATGACATGTACATATGTATCACTTGTCATACACCAATATAGTACAAAAATATAATCTTCCTAGCATTTTTGGCTGCTTTGTTTTCATCCTTTTGCTCCTCAGCTTCCTCTTTCGTGTACGGGTTATATAGTGTGGAGGATGGACGGGATTGGCTACTTTTTTAGCTGACTTTACGGAGAGTGATTCTCCAAGAAGCAGTTGGATTATAATAAATACTTTAACAGGTTTTCGACACAATTGTGTAAAACCGCTTCTTACAAACAAAAACATTCTCAAACGAGCCACACTTACGGTATAATGGTATTGATATGCAACCACAACCACAGTTGAATTCGTTAAGCGCTAAGCAGCATGCCACAAAAAATGTAAACATGATGAATGGAAGTGTCAGAAAACCCCCTTTTATTTTTTTGCGGAAGAGAGAGTTCGAAGCTATTACAATAATTTATAGGAGGGGAAGTTTCGCACCTGGGACGCATGGGTAGAAACCCAACCCTTTCTACAAGTATATTAGACCATATGCAAACAGAAAACAAAATAATATGCATGTCCAGAATTTTGTGGTGCGAAAGTGCTTTCAGATTAAACAAACCAATATATATTTTCATGCCAAATTATTTAGTAGACAGGATTTGTTCGTTGCGGTCTCTGCTCCTGTGCTCCTCCATGTCTAAGTTCGGATCTTAAAATGAGATAAGGCAGAGGTTCCATCTAGGCCTTTGTCATAGAAACAGGTGTCGTAGTCCCTCACAGTAGTCTCCCTGTACTTTGGAGGGTTGTCTTCTGATACCAACTCCTTGATAGGTCCATAGAGATTTGTAAATGGTAGCAAACCTGTGCTAAAGAAGCTGGCAACGGATATCCTTGGACCTTCACGGTTCGCCAATACCCTATGTTCTACGCTCTTGAATCTATCATTTGATATGAGCTGAAAATCCCAAAAAGAATTCAACATAAAAGACCTAATTATGATAATCGAAGAATTCTAAGACATATTCTAAGAGAACGCTACCATGCGACCAAAGCTTGTCTCGAGTATTAGTCATTAACAAACTAGCTTAGTTTACGATACTATTCTCTTAATTTAATAGTAGTTTTTACGGAATAAAAAAAAAAAAAAAAAAAGGGCAATTGTATACGTGTGCTTACTTGTAAAAGATCTCCCATGTTCACCACTAAAGCCCCAGGCACAGGGGGTACATCAATCCACTTATTTTGACGATCAACAACTTGCAGACCACCAATATGATCTTGCAGAAGGACCGTAAGGAAGGAATCATCGGCGTGCTTGCTTGTGCCCAAAGTTAACTCTGGCTGTGGACAAGCAGGATAGTAATGGCCTAAAACCTGTAGCCCCTTACTACACTCTATGTTATTCAAGTGGCTTGGCTTTAGCCCAAGGGCCTCCGACAACAATTCGAACAACAATTTCCCCAACTCCATTACTCGCTTTGAATACTCGATCAGTACGTCTCTGCAAGTTGAAAACCAGGAAAGCACATTAAACTTGTCAAAAGTATGGAGTTTAATGAACTAATCCATCAAGGAAGGAATCTGCACCAGGTTAACTTCACCAATTAAACCAGAGAATTGAGTTGTCAAATACCTGCATGCTTCTGGCAAGTCTTCTGGCTTAGGAGGATTTGGAGCCATGTAACACCGAAAAGTATCCCTCCAATTCGCTGCCGTTGAACTATAAAGATCAAAGTTGGTATTGTAAAACACAGGTTTAGACTGATCACGAGTGTAAAACTCTTTCTTGACTCGAGTGTCCTGCTCATAAAACCCACGTACCCCATCCTTTATCCCCTCCAGAACACCTACAGGTATCCCATGATTCGCTATTTGAAAGAAGCCCCAAGTCTCTGATGCCTCTCCAACTTTCGCAACAATCTCATTGCGCCTAGTTGGATTACCATGGCCTTCAAGGTCTATTAGCGGAATGCTAAACTGGGTGGCTTCTGAATCAGTGCTTGTATTGTTGTTGGAGTACTGATCATCCAATTGTGGTGGTTGATGAAAAATTCTGGGAACCTCAGCTACCCCGGCATCAACAAGACCCTTGACGCCTTCCCTTGTCTCATCAAAAGCTTTCACTTCGCTTTTTCGATCGTAATCGGTTGGAACGTCATTGGTGTTGGGAGCTACCATCTTCGCTTGTGACAAATTGGTAAAGCTTGAAGTTTTAGTGGATATGAGGGTAATACTAGGTATAGTTCAGACAACAATGAGTGGGCAGGAGTTGGAAGAAATTTAAGCCAGATATTTGGAAAGACTAGAGAGAGGAAGTTGATCGATGCCAAAGATATTTTGTGGACGCTAAAAGGATATAATGCTGCCAATTCATTCTTTTACTTAGATTGCATGTAACCCATACCACAAAAAGAACCCAATCAACATTAGAAGAAGAAAAAAAACCCCACACGAAACTATAACAAGACAAAAAAGACAACTTACGGTGATATGTCAAAGTAGCACAAGGAAATCAAGAATCTCACCACTGAACCCCAACCAGATCAACATCATAGTTAGCAAAACAATCCGCAACTTGGTTAACTTCACAATCATGAGTAACTAGAATAGTCATTAAGAAAGCAATTGACGCCAACTAAACCATCAAATGCAAAGACATCACTAAAGATTCGACCGCCCCTGGATTTGGCTTTTCTCGATGCGATCGTTAGCCGAACAAGGAAAGCATCTCACGTCACGTCGGTCAGAATGGGAGTTTTAGACTTTGACCATCAGCTATGACATGATGAATGCAGATTCTAGTGATGAGTGAGAAGTGTCTTGATCAAGATGGTTATAAAGTGTAGTGGATTTTATTATCAATGTTGCAGTAGGTGATATAAGTGTAGCGGATTTTATTTGACAGAGGACTGACGTCTAAATTAACAATACTACTCGGGAAAGTTAACATGCATAAAGTAAAAGCAGAAAAATAAAAGGACAACAAACAAAAGTGCATAAAAAAATTAAATTTAAATTACTTGATTGGAGTATTGGAATGAATTGAAATGACAGTTCGAAAAATTGAAACAAAAAAATACGAATGAAAGATACTGTTCAACCTAGCTAGCTTAGAACATTGTTTTAAAATACGCTAGACTCTAATTGGACGGCTGTCTGGAGCCTAGCACCTAGACACTTAGGCGGACTAGGCGGGTTTTATAATTTTTATTAATTTAATTAAATTTATCATAACAAAAGCTAGTTACACTTATGATGGGTTGTTATTTTAATCTCAATTTAAAAGTTAATAAGATTGTAAGCATATAAAATGGTCCGGCCCGGCCCAGCCCAACCTAACCCAACCCAACCCAACCCAACCCACCCCACACTTTCTTTTCTTTTTCTCTTCTCATGTCTTCTGTCGCATCAAACTTTTTTCTTATATTATAAGACTCCTCGTTTCCATCAACTAATTAAAATAACCAAATCGTGCGCCTATCTCTCTACTTTTTGGTAAACACCTCTATCTCTCTATTATTGTAATCAGCTTCGTTTCCATCGTCTCATCTCTGTCTTCAAGAAAGGGCGCTGCTTCTTCTCCTCTCCTCTTTCCCATCATCAGACCTCTCCCACCACCTCCAAAATCTACTTCAAACCCCCAACCTTCAACCCAAAAACCCGAAAGAATTCCAAAATACCTAACTATCAAGCAATATCGGCACGGCCCGCTTGTCAAAAAGCAGTTTATAAATCAATTTGGGGTGGGTTCTTTCAACGATCAAGTGGAGTTTGTATGTATTCCAGAGATTTCCAGTCTGCTCTCTCTTTTCTCGTCAGATCGCAGCAAAACGGAGAATCGCCGAGGCTCCAACGAGGTCGCCTAGACAGCCACCTACTGCCGCCTACCACCGCCTAGATAGCGCCTAGGCAGCTGACTAACCCGTACCCGATTTTATGAACAATTTGGCATAAATCCCCGCGGCACTCCACCGCCCAGCGCCTAGGCAGCCGCCTAAGGCGTTTTTTAGAACACAGGTTTAGAATGGATAGCAAGAACAATATATAGAATGTAAAAGTGTGGTGATCTTTGACAATAACCTACAAGGTTCTGTTTGTATTGGTGTAGAGAAATAATAAGCTTCGTCCATCAGTATTTACTCTCAATTCTCCTTGGCTTTGTTTACCACTAATTTATATGAAGCGCTCACTTCCCGATCTGATTCACCAGAGACTTTAAGATTCAAAGTTAACTTCCACTTGAAAGTGTTAGTTGATCAAATCCCTATTTTTGTGCATGCATGGCACCAATCCTAATTAACTTAGCTGGCCTGATTGAAGCAGAATGATTTCCTACAAAATTGAATGTCTGATTTTGTGGTCATGTGAAGTCAAGTGCCAACTTGTTACTCACTTACAGACTGGTCCAGGATCTATTAGTACGAACTAAGGTCATCTCCAACCAAAGGAGGGCCATAGGGCTCGTTTTAATCCTATAGCCCTCCAAGAAATTAATATTTTAATAAACAGTGCAGGACCATATTTCTTACCATCTCCAACCGAGAGGCCAGAGGGTCATAGGCCAAATATAGCCCTGTGCCAAAAAACCATCTCCAACCGAGAGGGCCAAAGATCATAGGGCCAAACATAATTTATTATTAAAATTTAAAAACTACAACAACTTACATTTAAAGTCTATAATCAACTGCCGTCCGGCCATAATTTTCCTCTTTTTCCTATCAAAATAGGCCTTACTCATTAGGGTGCCATATGTGCACGCATCAAAGGGTTTATAAACATCCAGAGGAATATCGAAAACGGGTATCCGTCTGAGGTAGTGGTCAATATTTCCCAATATTACACTTCTTTGTTGTTTTGGGTTGACATTATCAATATGATTTGCTTTTAAATTATAATTTTTTTTTTGCTATGAATTTAGTTTCCGATTTTGCGTTTGCATAGATATGTTGGAAAATATATGCATTTGTAGATGTTGGGGAATCACAAGTGTTTTAGGTACTGAATTTTGTCAACTCTATTTTAATTCGGATTTATGCTAGGATATTCATGCTTTGTAGAATTAATTAGTAGTAAAAGTGATTGATAAGCATTGAACCCAGCAAAAAACTTTGCTTTTGAACAAAATTGTGATGGCCCATAAAAATACCTATTCGAAATAAATAGCTGTTTTATTAGGATATTTATACATTCTTTGTTGTGCCATGCTATATTAAGTGTATTTAGTCAAAAATATGTTTTAATAATCTTTGATTCCTAAAAACTTTTGTATTAAAATAACATGATTATGTCTGAGGGATCCTATGGTTAAGTTTGTGAATATTTACAGTGATGCTTTGTCGTCCACTTTTTGTGTATAAAAGTGTGATCTCTTCTTTCAAAAGAGTCAGATCCAAACATATTAAAAAGGAAAGAACAAAGATGCATTCATACAACCATCTTATTCTACCATTGTAGCGTAAACTTGCACATATTATATAGTTTGAACAGTGATAATGATGGAATTATTAGTATTTTTTAATAGTATAGGAATTTGTAGTCAGCATATCATTTTCTGCAAGACTGAAGATTAGTTTGTAATGGATATACAGATCTTTGAGAGGACACAAGTGATTTGGCTGATTGCATAGGATTCGTGCATGTGAAAACTGCAAAAGTATAATTTCTGTTTATATTACCTTGAAGAGTAAATTGTAGCTATGGTCTCTTAACTTTAACTAAATTAGAGCAATGATCCCTCAACTAAAAATCAATTACCATTGGTCCCTCAACTTATCAAAACGTGCAGCTATGGTCCCTCAACTAAAAATCCATTACCATTGGTCCCTCAACTTTAATTCAACTGGAGAAATAATCCCTTAACTTTAACCCAATTGTAGCAATGGTCCTTCTAATATAACTCGTTTTAACAAAAATTTTGACATAGTTGACAAAAAGAACCATAATTATACACTTTGATGAGTTGAGGGATCCTAATTGTATAAATGGTCATTCCAACATAGCTTATTTTGACAAAATTTTGACAAAATTGATGAGAAGGACGATAGCTACACATTTTGATAAGTTGAGGGACCAATGGTAATGGATTTTTAGTTGAGGGATCATTACTCTAATTTGATTAAAATTGAGGGACCATTCGTACAATTTACTCTACCTTGAATTAACAAAAAATGGAACTTATCTTCGTTAATTCGAGAAGATAAGAACTGTTTGTCGTTGATTGAAGATGACATCAGTTTCTTCCCTACGAATGGTTGCCCTATTTCTTTTACTTTTATGTCTGTCTTTTTTGTTAACAAATCGTTTGACCTCCCATTTTTTACTACACTTATACATTATAGTAAAATGAAGTTTAAAAATTATAAGTTTTTTCACGACATGCAAAAACTATGAAAAATGTAAAATCATAAAAAAAAATTGTATAGCCGCCCACAAGGCTAAGGGCTGGTTTGGTATTGCTGTGCTTTGAAAAAAAACTGCTTCTGCTGTGCTGTGAGAATAAGCAGCTGTGAAATAAAGCAGCAGAGTGTTTGGTAAACTTTTTTGTAAAAGTGCTTTTGAAAAAAAAAAAACAGTATTATAATGTTTGGCAAACTTTTATGTAAAACAGATGTGAAAAAAAGCTGGTTTTTCAAAGCTAGGTTTTGCAGCTTCTTGTTTTTGGCTTTTTTTCACCCAAAACTGTGAAAAAAAGCTGAAGCTGAATGTTTACCAAACACCAAAAACTCTCCCAGCTTTTTTTCATAGCAGCTTTTTTTAAAATCACCTCAATCCCAAACTGGGGCTAAGATGGGTTGTAGCCCAGTGAGGTTTCCTATAAGAGTAGTTTTATCTATGCACTCATTTTTACTTGCTCACACACATCTCTCGAAATTTTCGATTGTTCGGATTGAACGAATTGAAGATGATCACATACAAAAAATTAATAAGGCTGTGTTGGATGTAAAAATGGGTTTGTGAATAGAATTATTCTTTTGTAAACTCATGCTTATAGCCTACTCAATTTCAATACGTATTATTATTTAATGTATATTTAGTAGAGGATATGTAGTAAATAATATGTTTTATGCTAAAAATTATAAATTAGTTCTATCTCCAGTCCCCCTTTATCCTATTCTTTAAAGAAAAAGACCATTTACCCTATGTAATTTAGCCTTTGTGCTTCTTACTCAAGAAAAGAAAAATATATTTTTTTAAATCCACAATTAAATCTCTATCTCCGCAATTCCTTACTTTTTGTTGTGATTTTCCAATGAATGTCACCTTTGGTACATTCTTAATCACTTTATTTACTTATTCTTGATTTAATTAGTAGGTTAATTATTTATATGGTCGTTGAATTTATCGGTTAGGGTTATGATTTTAAGAATAGTTTATATTATATTGTTGTTCTTTTATATTGATTATTATATAATTTTATATAAGCAAAAACATAAACATATGATTTTATGGTATTATTTTCAGCTAGCCCACCCAAGAAAAAAATCCTGGCTCCGCCCTTGCTTGGTGGAACAAATTGTCTTTTGCTGTGTATATATCACCAGTCTTTATGTTTTTAGCTATTTTGATAATGCTTCAATTATGATTTTTAGCTTTTAATAGGGTTTTTGTGCACCGAGTTGGATAAATGGTTGATGGGTTTGATTCCATATTTATTGGAAAATGAAAGACGGGGACAGAGGAGGAAAATAATGCCTTCAGCGAAACTGGATGGGTGTTAGATTAGATGTGTTTGTCATTTTTGGAGGAAAACAAAGGAGTGATTAGAATTTAGGAAAATTTGTTGTTAGGTTAAAATTACTAATGGAAGAGAATCTTTTATTCAGCTAAATGATTGAAGAACTTAAAAGGAGAGTTATTTTTCGGCCTTTTGTAATGGTCAGAAGAGGTGGGGAAACATTGATTTTAATTGTAATTTTCACAGTTTTTGTGCTGTTAGTGGTTGAACCGTTGTGTTTTGCATGTGGATTGCTAACATGCAAACATTTGTACACCCATGTAATTTTCTGAGTTATTTTTAGTTTAATGACTGTTTGCATCCTTAAAACTATTTTTTATGTTTGGTTGTCTTTTTCAGCAAATAATTAAATTCATATCAATTCTGTTACCTTCCGCTTTATCGGTTTTGTTATGTTTGGTTCAGCTTCAATATAAAATGTGTTTGGCTGAGAGACCGTTGGCTAAACAGAAAATTTTTCATGGGTTTTATGAGGTGTTTAAATTTGAGATGACGGTGTGTTTCCTTTCAGGTCAGCGCATGGTTTTCGATTGTATATGCTTCCTGGAAAGATTTTAAACTTTTTTTGCAGTTTTTGGTGATAAATTTGATAAAGTGTGTTTCCCTTTTACGTCATCGCATTGTTTTAGACTGTATATGCTTTGTAAAAAAGGAAAACTAATGAAAATGGTTTAAAAACTTTGAGTTTTAACGATAAGGACAAAATAAAGGGTAAAGTGAATAGTACCATGATTGACTTTTTAGTGTAAAAATGTGGTTTTTCATTAAAGTGAACAGTACGGAAGCTTTTCGTTAAAGTTCCCTTATAAAAAATTTTTTTTTTTTTTTGCAAGTTCTCGGTGATATATTTGATAGTAATGATATTTAAGTAATATTTGTTCCATTATGCGTTGTTTTCATTGCAAGTAAAATTTAATTTTTCACTTTTAAATATTTTGTTACTATTCTTACAATGAAACAACATATAATTCACTTGCGCATCTTTTGGCAGCGTATTCTCAAAATTTTAAACAATTGTGAATAGTACTCAGTTTGCCTGCTTTTTTATCATATTTATTTTGTTGTACATTTTTTCCATCTTAGAACAGGTTCACACCAAAATTTAAACCACCTGTCAAGTTAATGTTAACCAGCAGATACAGTGTTATTCTAGCTTGAATTATCTAAGAAATGTATATCATAAAAAACACATTTTTGCTTATTTTTCCGTTCGTAATTTCTATTTTCAGTTATTGTTATAAATTTTCTGTCGTTTGATTACAGTATCATATGATTTTAGCTTTTGCTATTGTTTTTCCAATGCCTAAGAAAAATTTTACATTGCTGTTGATACCCTACATGTTCATAATTTCTATTTTCAGTTATTCTTATAAATTTTCTGTTGTTTGGTTACAGTATCATATGATTTTAGCTTTTGCTATACATTTTCCAATTCATAAGAAAATTTTTACATTGTTGTTGATATCCTGCATGTCCACCTTGCAAAGATTACAAGGTATGTTGCCACTCCTCATGATTTGCATATATATATATATATATATATATATATATATTACAACCCTTCTTAGTGATAAATTATTCGACAGACTATGTAGTGTGAGTGCTTAATCTTTTATTACACCTTAAACAACCAAAAACTGGGGAGGATGAAAAAATGATTTCGCCTTGCGCAAATTACAAGGTATGCTCTAACCTATGCTTTCATAAATTTCATTCGAATCAATGCTGGTTGTAAATGCATTTCAACATATTCAATACGCCCGCAGCATCGCGCGGGCACCATTGCTAGTTATAAGCAATCTCATACAATTTTAAATCAACTTTTCATGGTCCTAAATGATAGTCGGGCGACTTTGTAGTTTATATACACATCAAAGTGATTACAAGGTGAAAACATCCCAAGCGCGAGTCCCTGGTATACCTAGATGGTTCAGCGTCACGCAATTTGTAATTTTTTCAAGACTCTTAACAAACCAACCCCTCAAAACACTGAAGTATAGTCATTAACGCATAAGACGCCATTTCGATGAAAACAAAATCTCCATGGACCCAAGTATTCATAATTTACCGACTATTATTACATCCGACACTCGCGGTTGACAGGTCAGGGGCTTTTTCTCCCTAAAGTTGACAGGTCAGTCATTCGTACTACGGTCTATGTATTCCTCTTCACTAATTAGTGAGAGGTCTTAGGTTTAACTTTCGCCAAAGGTGAATTTTGAACCAATTTATTGCTAGCCCATTATGAGGCTAAGCTCGTCCCTTCTCTTAGGGTAGATAATATCGATTGTTCAAAAAAAAAAAAAAAAAAAAAAAAAACATTAACAGCCAGGGACTACGCTAATCAAGCCTAACTTTGATTTAGTAAGAAAAGCTTTCTCCTTGAAAAAAAAGGAAACTAAATTTCATAGTTAATTTTGCAGCAGGACGTAAATTATATACTTCTAGTTCCATAAACCCAATTCAATTTAGTATCAGAAAAATTGAAAGGCGTTGCCTTTTCTTATTTTCTATTAGTTTTTCTTTCACAATCTCGCATTTTCTCGGGAAACAAACATCAAACAGGTAATCCAAAACTCGAAACTTGGCAAGCAAACGATGCGATTCTAACCTGATGGAAGCTGAGGTCGGCGAGGTAGCCGATGCTCTTGATCCCGGAGGCGACGTCCGTACATAGCTTGAACTGGTCGGCGACGGAGGAGTCGGGGAGGGAAGTGGGAAACGGCGTCGTTCTGCCGATGAGGTTGAGAGACTGGCCGCAGATCGAGACCGAGGCCGCCGGCGTCAGGTCCTTAACAGACGACATGTCGTCCGGGACACAGACGCTGGAGCTCTCCAACGACTTCAGCAGTATTTCCCGCGAATCTTCCATTACCGATTGATGGAATTGAAGAGATTTTCATCGAGTTTTAAATTTTCTGTGTAGAGAGGCGGTTGGTTGACTTCTTTGTTCTCTTCGTTTTGCCGGAAAGAGTTTGATTCGACGTCGTTTCTTATGCAACTTATTTTATGATTTTTATTCCAAAATACATCTCTTTCTACCAACAGATCCTATGAGGATCCTGGAGATCCGTGAATCTTGTCTGTTCATCGTACATTATACGATCAGTTTTTGTCAGATACTACGATATAACGCCAAAATACATCATGCGATCATTTTTTGTCATCCGTTATGATGTATAGACATAATTGTTTTCCGTCACTGCGATATATATAACGTCAAAATATATCACCAGCATGCCTCATGCACGCGGATTCGAATTTCCGTTCTTGTAATATAAATGAGTTGGTGTAGAATATCGCTTGTATAAGATGAGCAAGAAACCGGCCAAAATATTTGAACCAGCTGAGCGGTTTGATTTGGTTTTAACACTAAAAAGAGTGTAATCTTGGACCGAATTCAACCAAACCGTAGTTTGCTTCGTCGAAGCAATTAAGTAAACAGATATATAAATTATCGCATTACCAAATTCAAAACATTCACGAACAGGTAACATTCAATCTCAAGATCCAGCTTACATCTTCACCGTGCATTCAATTCCAACATTACAGTAGATACAACTGTTAAAGACGAAAAGTTTCTTTGGTCTTCGATACTTCAGGGTCACGTCTCAAAAGAGCGATTTATTTTAAGAAGTTACTTCATGTATTTCTGCAGGAATTTGCGGTGAAAGTCGCTCCTGACTGTGTCATTGATGAAGCGCTTAGGAGTCTTGGTTTCACCACGGGCCTGATTCTTGAACACCACATCGTCATCCCATCTGAGCCATAAGATCCACAAAGACGAGAGCTATTAGAAAAAATGACCGAATGGAGCCATTGGAAAATCCTAACTCGATCACAGAACAAGCTAGGAGTAAAATCGCGACTAACCTTCTTTTCACACTAAACGATGCGGGTGCTGCACCATTAAGCAATGGGTTTCCTCGGAGAAGCTCTGCTTCCTTGACTTTAAGCTCTTCCTCCCTCTCTAGTCGTTCCTGTGGAAGCATAAAGTACATTTTTGTTATATTCAGCGATATCAAAGCAATTGATAATCTTAAATATTCTGTCACATCACTTCATTGAAAGCTCACCTTACGTAACTTCTCCTCTGCTTTTTCCTTCTTTATTTGTTCAAGCTCGGCCAGTAAAGCTTCCATGTCATCCTCCTCGTCATCGTCATCTTCATCTTCACCACTATAATCAAAGTAATTGTTCCACATATATGAGAAAAGCACATAGTAATATCATTACTCCACAAGAAATGGATTGAACTATGCAAGCAAAGAAAACATTACTACCAACAAAGGCTAGGTAATAGTCTGTCATAGCTATTTATAGTTAAACATGTTGATTCAAATATATATGCAAAGAATACCAACCTTTCATCATCACTTTGGGCTTCCACGTCAGAATCATCAGCATCTATATTACGTGGCACAATTTCAGTGTCCCTTCTGCCCCCTATGAGGAAAAATATTATATGTAGTTAGTAAATTGAGCGATTACTTATTTATGAACTTGCCACCTTAAATTGTAAAATGTAAGAGCTAGAATATACACCTTCCAACAACAGCTGGTTTCCCCTCCTGCGATCTCTGTCATCTGCACAATGCACATATCAATTAGAAACGATAAAGAAATAACATCACATCCCCTATAGACTCGAGAAAACAAAAAAGAACCAGTCAACCCGCCCCCAAGTGGTTGCAAAAAATGCAAGGAAGATATCATACAACTAATAGATTTATCCTTTGATGAATAATGCTTCCTTTCACTCTCTTCCAGTTCCTCCCGGAGGTTCTTTTTCTGCAACTCATCCTGGGTGTCCTGCCCTGGCTTTCTGTTAGATACACATGCCAAGAAAGGCAACGTCCAAAATTAGAATCCCAGGAAAACCCACTCACATATTACCAGAACCAAAAAGATAAACAAACTAGCGGAAATTTGGAGGGGAAAAATAAGTATAAACATATGCAGAGTTGCATTTGTTAATCACGGATTTTAAAATTGTACGTGATGCACTCTAAAATAGTTTAACCCGCATCAAAATCAGTAACAATGGCAACCTACCTGGGTTTTAGAGATGTATGGGCGGCCATGTCCCTTGATGAATATTTCTGTGATGGACCAAAAATCCGAGTACCACCTTGTTCATTACCACCTTTCGCAGGTGCCCACGTGGGTCGAGCTGCCGTCGTCATGTCTTCTGTCTTTACAACACCTGACAACCAAACAATAAGCACAACATCCATCAATCATCCACAAGACTGGAATGACTAGGTATACTTGCAAAATGCTCATCATATACAACTGAGTGCAATGAGCACATCAAAATACAATGACTACGCTCGTACACATAAACGCAAAAGAGAGTATTGAAATTCAAGTTCATTTCTCATCAAATAAAAAACACACACCAATTCGACAGTGGTGTTCTTTTCCTAGTGGTAGCACGAGAAACACGAAGCCGAGGTTGCGGAACGATTCTAGCAAAACACCCGATAAAAATCGAACCCATTTCGAGTCAATGCAACCCAAAATTTCAATTTCTCTTCGTTTCCAAGCGTTTCTCAGCAACCAATCAAACAAATTCACGAAATATTATATAAAGTAAACAGATGAGTAACAATCCTCTCATAATTTCCCCAATTCTTCGAACAAAATTTTGAATTTCTATCGGTTTTTTCTCAGCATCCAAACGTAAACCTAAACAATGTTGGGATTTGTTTCTAGAAATCAATAACTATAAAAGTAAAAAAACTGGCACGAACAAAAGATTGAATACATGGGTAAATAATTAAATTCGAGTTCCTATTGATTGGAAATTAGGGTTTTACCTGGTTCAAAATTGTTCTTCGATTGACTCAGACCACAGAGAAGCTAGCCACTTCCGAACAAAAGAGGAAGGAAGAAGAGAGATGAAACGAAGCGTTTTGTAGTTTGTAAACGTATAAGAAAGAATGGCGGAGCTGCCGGGTTAGGGCCCCCGGCTTGGTTTTATTCGGGTTGGGCCATACCGGTTTTCTCTATTTTTTGAAACTTGCTCCAGTTGGCATTGTCTAAAAAGTTGGTGAAGCAATTTTTCAACAAGTCAGAAACACAACTCAGCAAATCAAGTATAATAATACAATTAATTGAAAAACAAATTTCTTCAAATTTTCAACAAATTGTATTATCACATTTATTGTACCGGCCGTGTTTCTGGCACTAAAAAATTTTCTCAATCAAGTAGAGTTCTAAGTGAAATTAAGAATAGGAGAGCTTCGAGTCCGAATGGAGAGGGTCGATGCATCATGTTACAGTCACATACAATAATTTTTTAGTAGAAACTCCACACAAAAGTAGAAACCCCAGTCCCCTTTTCTTTTTGCATTTATTTTTCTTTTGTGAGCACCAAGCCAAGAAGAAGCTAAGACCATGCCAAACCAAAGAAAAGTAGTTAACTCTTGTGAGGAGTATTCTCCTAGTATATAGAAAGACTTGAAATCAACCGCATGGACGGTTTATCATGAAATATGCATCGGAACTGTTCAATTTCTTCATCTACATTAAAAGGTCATTTTTACAAACAAATCTTCCAAATTAGAGTTCGTTTAGTCATGCACGATGTATCATAAACGTCATAGGTGTAAGTACTAAGTAATGAAATTTCTTCAGGTGTTCTCGGGCCTTTGATCATATTATTCTTTTTGTACACTGTTACAATACTTCGACATCTTTCAATTTCTCTGTCGTTCTCCTTCTGCTCTCCCCAGTGAGAAAAAACAAAAAGACTCCGACCTGCATGAGATATGGAAATAATGCTCTAAATCCAAGCAAGAGCCTGCAAGGAGGATTGTTGCTTCGAAATTCGATCATCTCTGCGTAAGTTTTGATCCCCTACATAGACTTATACGATCCTGTCTGAATGTTCTCTCATATTTTCTTCTTTTCACTTACATACATATACATGTGTGTGTGTACATATATTTACATATATATATATGTATATGTATATATGTATATGTATATATGTATGTACGATGTTTATCAGAAGCAGTGTGAAGAAGTGTTACATAAACAAAGCACAGTAAAATTAGTGGTGAGCTTGAATTCTCGTGTTTGTTTGTATAAGTTTCCGTGTTTGCTACGTAAAAAGCAGATGAACTGACCTGAGATGGCAGCAAATAATGGGAGGAGGAATGAATATGAAGCGCTAGCACCCTCCAATCAAGGGAGACTTCAGCAGCAATCTCCGTTGCGAGCTCATTATTCTATATGTAGAATCCCTAATGTACTGCGTAATGGTAACGACAAAGTTTATGTTCCACAATTACTGTCAACCGGACCATTACAGCGTGGATTGAACTTACAAACGCTGGAAAGAATTAAATCGTGGTACTTGCATTGCCTGCTGGAGCGAAATCCAACTCCGAATACTGGTTTACACCACTTTGTTAAAGCCATCAAAGACATAGAACAAAACTGCCGCGATTGCTGCGAAGAACAAACTGATCTGAGCAGTGATAAATTTGTAGAAATCATGGTGGTTGGCGGTTGCCTTATTGTTGAACTTTTCCGCAAGTTTTCAGGATTGGTGCCAATAGCGGACGAGGATCCTCTCTTCAATAGGTCAAGGATATGCACGACGCTAAATGTATCAAATAAATGAACGGTTTACTCATGAAAAATATTATTTAATACCTACATCATTGATTTATTTGTTACATTTGTAGGGGTGATCTTCAAATAAAGATTAAGAAATTGAACCATTCTCATTACTCTTTGGATAATAATTGCGTTCTCCCCTTGAGATGAGCTCATTTCACCACTTCAAATAACGTACTTTTCGGTATAGATTTCATAATCGGAACTATTCAATTTTTTCATCTACATTAAAAGATCATTCTTACAAAGAATCTTCCGAATCAGAGTTCAATCCCCAGCAACGGCTTCAAAAACTTGATGTGTATTTAAACTAACCTAAATAACATATTAATTTAAACCAAATTAAACTCACAAACGTACAAATCAATTGTAATAAGATATGCAAATACGAGGTCGCTCCCACAGGGATTACTTTAACACCAATTTAACCGATTAATCACACTAGACTTGATTAAACAAACAACGGATAAATTTAATTGAATAATTAAGTAATTGATTAAGACTAAAATTAACAAGAAAAAGTGCAACGACCCGTTTCAAAATTTTTATTCTAATCCTTTAAAATTTCAAAAATACCCTTGTGAAGAAAAGGTTGACTTTCGTCTTTTAGCGTATTAGAATGTTTTACTTATTTGATTTCTGTAGTTTTCGACAATACGAACGCGTAGGGGCGAACCAAATCGAAGTTACAGCTAAAATAAAGTTTTTACGGATTTTTGAACGTAGGGGCATTTTTGTAATTTCACAAGTAGAGATTTTGTCGCACCGTTGGACCACTCAGGGGCTGCCACGTGGCAGATTTTTTTCCCCCAATTCTCTGGAAGTTTCTTTGTGTGGCCCGTGACTCCCCCTCCCTCTATTATCTTCTTCCTATTGATTATCTCTCCTCTGCCAATTATCACACACACATGACCTTTTTCTTCCTTTTAACCGACAACACCCCACCCTCTATCTCCCTCTTCATCTTCTGCTCTGCCGTGACCATCCCCTCGTCTCAGCTTGCATTCCTCCTTCTCCGTGCAGCCAAAACAAACACATGAAAACCCTCATCGCAGCCCTCATTTCTCCCTCCCCGTGCAACCTTTAACCACCTCTACAATCACCTTATCACTCTGGCGAGCACACCCTCAAGCAATCATCATTCTAGGCCAAAGTAAGCAAGGAAAACCTCATCTTCTCCTTCACATAGCACGGCACAGTTACTGTGCATCCATTTCCGACGACGTATCGCCGTCTCCAGCGAATGTGAGCTTCGAAACTCCTCCTATCTTCCTTCCCCCGTAGGCTAGATCACTTTATTGACATTCAAAATGACTTTGGCGAAGGTTTTAAAACGAAAATCAACTCGGGGAGCATTTTCCAGAAATCTGGAAATTCAAAACCGTGACTGTTTGGCCGTCTTCTAGCCACTTTTCCGGCCAACCCCATTTTTCGTCGAGTCATCCAAGGGTATGAATCTATTCTCCACATTCCTAACTACATTTTGGCTTTTGAATCACTTGGTTTGGACTTGTATTGAGCTCTCAAAGTTGGACGAAAGACCTGGAAAATTCCAGAAAATTTGAAGGTGGTGAGTACGATAGTACTCGCGCACGTGGGTACTGGTTTGGCCGGCGCGTGAGAAAAAACCAAAAGACTCCGATCTGTATGAGATAAGAAGAGAGTGCTCAAAATCCAAGCAAGAGCCTGCAAGGAGGATTGTTGCTTCGAAATTCGACCACCTCTGCGTAAGTTATGAAGTTTTGATCCCCTACATAAACTTATACGACCCTGTCCGAATGTTCTCTCATATTTTCTTTTGTTTTCACTTACAAGTTACATACATATACATGTGCGTGTGTGTGTGTGTGTATATATATATATGTATGTATGTATGTATATATATGATGTGTATGAGAACTCAGAAGCAGTGTGAAGAAGTGTTAAGTAAACTAAGCACGGTAAAATTAGTGGTGAGCTTGAATTCTCGTGTTTGGTTGTAAAAATTTCCGTGTTTGCTACATAAAGAGCAGATGAACTGACCTGAGATGGCAGCAAATAATGGGAGGAAAGAATATGAAGCGCTAGCATCCTCCATTCAGGGGAGACTTGAGCAGCAATCTCCGTTTCGAGCTCAGCATTCTATATTTAGAGTTCCGAATGCGCTGCGTAATGGTAACGACAAACTTTATGTTCCACAATTACTTTCAATTGGACCATTACACCGTGGATTGAACTTACAAACGCTGGAAAGAATTAAATCGTGGTACTTGCATTGCCTGCTGGAGCGATATCCAACTCCGAATACTGGTTTACACCACTTTGTTAAGGCCATCAAAGGCATAGAACAAGACTGCCGCGATTGCTACGAAGAACAAATCGATCTGAGCAGTGATGAATTTGTAGAAATCATGGTGGTTGACGGTTGCTTTATTGTTGAACTTTTCCGCAAGTTTTCAGGACTGGTGCCAATAGCGGACGGGGATCCTCTCTTCCGTAGCTCATGGAAATGCACGACGCTTAGAAACGACTTGCTTCTACTTGAAAACCAGCTTCCTTGGATAGTTCTTACCTGTTTATTTGATCTCACGCGGGAAACTGTTTCAGGTAACGTTAATCCTCCTACTATACATCAATGTGTAAATATGAAACATTTGCCCTTTTAAGTGGCTCGGATTATGCCATTAAATTTCCTTGAATTCTTCAGTGCACATTCAACTGTTAAATTCAACATTACATGCCATAATTTGATGCATTTATAGAACTTTTGCAGGTTACATTCCTCTTTCTGAGCTTACCCTAAATTACTTTAACGAGTACGTGTTGGTGATGGATCCACGGGCCAATACAGAAGGCAGACATTTACTCGACTTCACAAGAAACTCTTTACTCGGATCATTTGCGCAAGAAGGATTTGAAGATTTACGCTGGTCCCCGATCCCCTCTGTGGTCGAGATGTCACTTGCTGAAATCAGATTTAAACCAGGAAAAAAAGATGACATGCTCAACATAACCTTCAAAGATGGAGTGATGGAAATTCCACCGATAAGAGTTTTTGAGAACGGAGAATCTCTCTTCAGAAATCTCATTGCTTACGAACAGTGCGCACCATCTGCTGCAAGTAAAATGACATCTTATGCTATCTTGTTGCAACACCTTATTAGGTCTGAGAAAGATTTAGAGCGTCTCACTAAGTATGGAATCATCAACAACTCTTTTCGCAAAGACATAAGCTGGCTCTTGAATCCTAGTCTTTCAAACATTATAAGAATCAACGATTTTTCATACGCGAAACTCTTTCATGAACTGAACGTACATCTTCGGACCCCCTGGCATGAGTGGCGATTATTGCTCAAAAAAATATATTTTAAAGACCCATGGACAATTTTTAATTTAATGATTCCTATCGGCCTGGTTACAGTTCTCACCCTTATACAAACTGTTTATGCCGTTCTGTCTTACAAGCCAAGTTAGGCCAGCTTCCGGTCTGCATTTGCATTTTTTTCCTTGTCTTGTTTACGTTTGTAATAAATCCAATTGTTGGCATGTATGTATGCAGTAAGTTTGCAGAAGTTGTGCTTTTTCTCATTGTCTTTGTATTTGAAATAAAGCCAGTTGATGGCATGTATAGCAGTTGTGCTTTTCATAATGTCTTGTTTGTGTAAACTTGTCGAAATAAAAGTTTGTATTTGCTGTGTGTTTGAAACAGAAGGCGGTTGTTTCTGAAGCTAACATCATTCGTCGATTTAGATACAAGAGGGGTTCCAAATTTTGTTATCAAACGCTATACAAGATAAGAAACCGTCCTCTGAGCATCGGTTTATTTGATGTAGCTAGTTTTGTTCGGTGCACTTTCCATCAAAATACGAGTACGATAATAGTGAAAACTTTAGACATCTGAACTGGAATTGAACCTGATGATCTGACCTGTATTTCTGCATTGGTTAAAAGTGTAACCACAGGAAATTCCTCATTGAATATTGAGTCATTGACACAATGCTTTTTACAAACTTACAAACAGATTGATGTCGAATAACATTGCATTCATTGCGTGGCATTTTCAAGCCAACGAAAACATACAGACAATCACAGATGATTTACAGTATTCAAAGTATAACCCCCGGAACTAAGCTATGGAGAAGTTAAAACCTATCCCGACATTATTTACCTCTGGTAGGTTTATCCTATACATGCTTGCCCACTGACCATCCAAAAACTGCTTCAATCATCACAGCGAAACAGCGGTAGAAAATTTTGCACAACGATTCTCATAACAAGGTAACTACCCCTGAGATAGATTTGTTTAGGTCTGCAGAAATGATCAGGTGGCACTCAAGCAGTTCTCCCACGTCCCATACTTTGAGCTGAAACTTCCTCCGCCTCTCTGCTGTGCATGCTCCGAAATAACTGCATGGGCACAAACATCCCAAGTCTTTGCTATCTCCCGAAGGGACATGGGTTGTGAAATGCTTCGTAGAGATTTGGTAAGCCTTGACTTTGCCTTCACAGATAGATCTTCATACTCTTTGCTGTCAAAGTAGAATATTAGAGTCAAATTAAAAGAAACACACTTTAATTAAACACAGGAAAGTAAAATCAGTTTACCAACTAAAAAGAGAAACGAAAAAAATTAAGTGAATCTTTGCTTGACCATTGAGGCATCTTATACTTTTACTGACAAACTTTGAGTTTCACCAGAATAAAGGAAAAGAGACACAAGCCCGTATGCCTAAGGATTCACAGTCGGAAATATATCATCTCTTAGTTTATGTAACAGTAGCAACATGTAAAGTCAGAGTCCTCATTTACTCACCTGACTTCAACTGGAAACTTGTCCAAGAGTATCAGAGAGGACTCGGGATAATTGGTGGGAACAAGCAGTTGTAGTGGCGGAATTTGTGACTGCACAGTGCACAATGGTAAAGGCATGTAAATATGAAGTAAAAAGATTTTGAAGACAGGTAACGAGTCATTGCATTAACGTTAGAGCCCACCATTTTCCCTGAAGCATACTGTGATTTCAAGCTTGGACTGAGAGCCACAGCGTCAAAAGAGCACTTGAAAATGGTTCCCTCATCCCCTTCAGCAGTGGCTGCTGCACTAGGGTCAACATCTTCATCATTGCTAACAACTGTGTTGATAAGCTGCCGATTTATTTCTCTTATTTCTTTCAAAAGAGCATGATTAGCCTGCAAGATACAGCCACATTATGTCCAATGACAAACATAAGCCTATTAACCCGAAATTGAAATACACCAAGATGGGAAATTCTTCAAAAAAAAAAAAAACACAAGATTAAGTTAAGACCACCAATGTAAGATATATGTTAAGGTTGATTTGGCAAATCCTTGATCGAATAATGAATCTCTCTCTCTCTCTTTTCTCTGTCTCTCTCCCCTCACAGAAAAAAGAAACATTATGCCCTCAAATGCTCTTTTAATTTTCTTAAGCACAATAACTTCATTCAACAATAATTCTGTTCTTCTCCACTCCAAAAACAAGGAAACATCTTGAACAGTCGACTCACACGGAAACAAATGCCTCATCTCAGAATGCGCCAAAGCCCTCCAGGCACTCAAAAGTGTATGCATAGGTGCGCAGGAAAGCAACTTAACACTTAACAGCGTTACTAGAAATTTCATTTTCTTCATGTAAGTTACCTATTTAATAGTTAAAGTGTGCCCAATCACAGCCTTACCACTGCAACAGCTGTTATTTTTAGAAGTATATGCCAAACAAAATATTAGTACCTCAGCCCTAGGCCTCTTGATACGAGATGTTGCATCTGACACTAGGTCAGATGTCTCTGAACTGGTGAACTGCTTGAAACTATCGTCCGTACTGCCAGCAGATGACACAACATTTAAGTGCACGTCACTTGTATAGCACCTCATTCTCTTAGTCCCATTTGTTCCATCACGATTCATAACATTTCTTTGTTGCAGATAACAATTTGTCATCGCAGCCAGATCCTCACCAATTGAAGCTCTAGATCCATTACCTGGTGCTGACCCTGGTATTATATCAATCATATTGACTACTGAGCTAATGTCACTGACAGCGGCAATCCATGCATTTGGTGTCATCGATTCCACCTGAAAATTATTCAGAAATTTTATGTCACGCACTACTGCGGGAAAATTTTGAGGAAAACAAGAGCTTAGTATTTACTAAAACATCATTATAACCACTCCAATGACGTGAGAAGCAAAAAGACTCAGCTTTACTAACCGCTTTAATTAAGCACTCAAGAGGCTGCTCTGTCACACTCAAATTGCCAGAGACAGTTGACAAAGCATTAGCATGAGGACTATCTGGTTTGCTAGTTTCAGAAAGTGAAGGAGAGGCTGATACCCTAGGGGTGCCAATGGAAACAGACTGGATCAGTGCTCCGACACCAGTTGCTTGTTGATGTCCAACATTCTCAGCATTTGAGAGTGAGGAAGGTTTCTCAGAATCCCCTGGCGTCGGGGATGGAGTCATGGGAGTTGAAGGAGATGGGATGACAATTGGTGAACTTGCAGAATGACCAGGGATTCCAGCTTTTGGGTGAGTCGCTAGATTCTGCTGGTCAGCTTGTCGAGAAGAACGTTGCAAAATTTGAGGAGATGCAGCCTGAGGGAGTTGGGTGGTTGAGGAAGTAGGAACTGGAAATCCTGCTTTCAACTGCTGAGGGGAATCTGTGAAGGTATGTTGATGAAGAACCACTCTTGGTGTAACATCCATCCCCTCTCTCATCTTCAAGTTTGCATCATGGATTTGATGAACCTTTGGCGTTTGTTCTTCATGCACCTGCAGCTGTACCGGAAGCTTCTGCTTTTCTTGCGGCTTTAACTGCTTCTGTAGCTGCTGCTGCATGGCTTGGTGCTGTGACTGCAACTGCTTCGCTTGCTGTTGTGATCGCTGCTGATACTGCTGCCGTTCCAGCATCTGTTGCTGCTGAAATTGTATGTTTAGTAGATTCTGATGCATTTGCTGTTCTTGATCTTGTCTTATATGCTGGTATTGAAGCATACCAGAACTCGAATGAAGGGAATCAATTGCTTGTGTAGTTTTAACCCCACTCTGTAATGACAAGGCGTTCTTGTTCGCTTGTTGGGGAACTATCTGTTGCATTTGGCTTTGAGAATTAGAAATCATATTAAAGGTCTGTGAAGTTCCAGACATATTTTGCATGTTTAAATTTTGTCCTATTATTTTTGGAATAGGAGCCTGGGTTAAACCGGAAGAAGTAGGTACCGCAGATGAAAAGCCAGCAGAACTTTGAACTCCAGCTGGCGGAATTTTATTCTCAATGTTCCGTGCTAACACTTGTAGGTGTGATTGAGAATGATTTGCTGACAACGGCATAAAGAGTGATTGCCCTTGATTCGGCACTGGGGGTTGCATACCAAAAGACCCTACTCAAATAAAACAGAAAGAACACCAAACAAACATTTCCACACAAATAATCAAGTGTCAAACCAAGAATATCATATACACCATCACACTCAACACTTGATCCGTTGCTTTACAGGAATGAAAATTGTTAAACAAAAAAAAGTACATAGCATCCAGATTCGAGTCTTGAAATTTCACCATACAAGCAGATACACATATCAACAATGAATCTCATCTCAGGTAAGAAATGTCATGATCAAGGAAATGGCAAAACTTCTGTGTCATTGTGTCAAATACAACAAACAACTATTCATCCATTTCATAAAGCACGCATACCGGGAGACAAAAGAGGTAATTGACAGAGTAACTAAAATCTATGGATGTGCATGAATAAGAGCACAGTTTTCATAGTTGTTTACCTGGATCACGGGGCCTGTTGCTATTACTACCAGAGTTCAATTGCAAATATTTGGCCATTGTATTCTGCAAATTGGTCTCCAATGTGTGCAAATACAGATTAATTTTGCTCAGATAATCCAACTGCACAGAAATCCAGTCCAGGGCACGCTAAACTTAGAATACATTGCATATGTAAGTACGCTTACACGTCATGTACCACGAAGAATTAAATTTAATGCCAAAGAGAGTTGCAGAAGTACCTTACTAGTGGCAGAAGTGTAAACTGTTTCCTCAAAGCTTATAGCAATTTTCTTGACTTCTTGTAATGCCGCTTGACCAGAGTCAGGAAGATGGTTCTTCAACAATTCAATTCTTTACATGTTCATAACAATTAAAAGTGAGTTCATGATAAATAATTCAACGCGGCAAGTTATTTAAAAAACAAAAACACATACGTCATGTTGACAACTCTTTGCCTTCCATTTGGCCATAGCCTGCTCCTCCAATCCATGGAGAGCTCTCCAACTTGAGGAGTACTTCGATTGCTGGTATCCATCGAATGCAAGAAACCCGACCAACTGTCAAACAAAGAAAACACAAGATTGAGCAACTTTCTAATGAAACATACTTAAGAGGGGTCATACATTGTACAAAATTCGATAAATTTGAAGGATGATTGAGTTTCTAAATATGAAGGCATTCTTGTTCCATAAAATATATCCGTTTAAACTGATTTTAAACATGATTTTGTTTTAGAACTTACAATTTTCACATACAATCGAAAACCCAATACGATCTACGCAATCAGAGGACAAGAAAAAAGAAATTAACAAACAATGACAGAACCCTAATCGATTAATTTTCAAAAGAACATAAAATCAACCCCAAAGAAAAACCCTTTTTCTTGAGAAGACTTGAAGATTGGGCAAGTTCAATTGACACCTACGTAAAGGGCACCAAATTTGTAGAAAATTTGATAAAATTATTCGATGGATGATATAATTTCAAAAAATTTAATGCATTTTATTATTTTAATGTCAGAAAATGTATCAATTTTAGATGGTTTTTAACATGATTCTGTCATGAAAAATCCCCAATATAAAATCCATAAATTCACAGATGAAAAACAAAAACCCAAACTTTCGATTCGTATGCAATTGAAAACGAAATTACGATTTACAAAAATCTGAGGATATAAAAATGCATAACAATGGTGTTTTCGGTTAAAATTCAAAAGAAAAAAAAAATTTGACAAAAAATAATAATTACCGTTTTCTTTGAGAAGAGTTGGAGATTGAAAAATGCAGGCAGCTTGAACTGGAGCGATATGAAAATTCAAAGGAAAACTGCAGAAAGGGAGCGATCCGGATCAAAGACTCCAATTCAAATTGATGCGTGCGGAACAAGTCTTTTTGTTCTTCGGGTTTATTTTGTTTTTTGTTTTTCTCGATTGGAAATGCCAATATTTTATCTATTTAATTATTTGGAAAACTAATGAAAATGGTTTGAAAACTTTGAGGTTTAACGATAAGGACAAAATAAAAGGTAAAATGAATAGTATCAGAATTAACTTTTTAGTGTAAAATATGATTTTTCGTTAAAGTGAACAGTACCAGGAGTTTTTCGTTAAAGTTGCCTTTATTATTTGGGTAATGCTAGGCTGACTTGGCTCATTTTGGAGGGGTTCTTCGGCCGATCGGACCATGTGGCTGTCTGGTCAAGTACCCATCGGATGAAACTCGGTCCGAAATATAATTAGATCGGTCTGACTATTGAGAGATTTTCTTGAGTGGGATGCGTGAAGTGACACGGTTAACTCCAAGAATTTTTCCGATTAACACTATGTTTAGATGAAGAAATTTAAGATTACTTAGGAATTTTAAAATGACGGAAATTGAAATGACGAGATTTTATTTTCTAGAATTTTTTAATTTCTTGTTTGGTTAAACCTAATAGAACAACGGAATTGAATATGGAATTTGTTATTTTTAAACTCTCAATCATAGAAATTGGGAAATGACACCTATTTACATAGAATTTAAACTTGGGAATTGGAGGTCCCAAATTCCAAGTTTTTTTTCTACGCAGAAATTCTAAATTTCTATGTTTATGAATCCAAACAAGAGAATTGATGCATGTCAATTTATAAATTCTGACTTTTAACCAAATTCCAAGTTTATTTCCCTCATCCAAACATAGTGTAAAATTTTGTCCATGACCTAAATTCATTTAGTTACAATTTTTCTGAGCATTAAATTAATCAAGCAATATTAATGTGATAAACTTTTAGCTTCAACATGACCCATTACCAAAACGTCGATATTGTTTTGCACTTAAACCACCTAATACAAGGTGTGGGGTTATATCATAAAAGTTTAATTTGTTTTTAGTGTTCATTGTGACTAGATCACGGATGATACACCACGTATTTTTATACAAGTGATGGAAAATTGTATTTTTTAAATTATTAACCTTTTAACACACATATTACACCATTTATATAATGACATGTGATATACCATCCCATGTTCCGGTCACATTGAAAAATCTCTCCACCCGGATTGGAGGTGTCGTACCCAAGAACCTCTTATAGCTGATGTGCTATGAGAGGTGGATAAGTGGGGGACCCATTGTGAGACCCACATTGATCAAAGTGATGCGTTATGCATGTAACATGCGTCACTAATGCTAGCACTTCTCATTACCAGATAAAGATAAAACATGAGTTCGACCACGTCATTCATAGAGGTTTTTTTACAAAAACATGTATTTTGATCTCACCAGACTCCGCCAAGCTCAATTACTCTTTACTTGGATATCCCCATCTTATAAACAACCTAAGGAAAATATTGACACAGTATTCTTCACAAACAGACGGCACAAAGCGGCTTAAGGCCGCATTTTCAACAGAAACCAACACGAAGTTAAATAAATCCCCCAAGATTATTTCCCACAACAGACCAAGGTAAGTTCCTCCTATACATGTCTGCCTATAGACTATCCAAAAACTGCTTCAAACATCACAGCGAAATATCATCGCCGTCATCACAACAATCCTCGGAATACCTTTGTTCAAGGATAAATACAGGTCGATCAAGCAGCGCTCAAGCAGTTCTCCCATGTCCCGTACTTTGAGCTGAAACTTCCCCCACCGCTCTGCTGCGCATGCTCAGAAATAACTGCACGTGCACAAACATCCCAAGTCCTTGCTATCTCCCCTAGGGACATGGGTTGTGAAATGCTTCGTAGAGATATGCTAAACATCGATTTGGCCTTCACAGAAAGATCTTCATACTCTTTACTGTAAAAGTACAACATTTACAGTCAAATTTAGGCTTTTAAATTTTAACACATGAAAGCAAAATGAGTACATAAAACTCAATAGAGAACGAAAAATAATTGAGACATTCTGTCTCATCGTCATGGGACCACATACTTTTAGTGAGACAAGATATAAATTCAATTGGGAAACAGAGCATGCATCTAATGAGCTTTTTTTTCATCGAGAAAAGATAACATTTGATATAGGATTTCACCAGAATGCGGTAAAAGAAAAAAGGGCACAAACCCGTACAGCTGAGAATGCACAGTAGGAAATGCCAGGTCTCTTAGTTTATGTAACAGCAGCTACATCTAAAGTCAGAATCCTTATTTTCTCACCTGACTTCAACTGGAAACTTGTCCAAGAGTATTGGAGAGCAGTTGGGGTAATTTGTGGGAACAAGCAGTCTTAATGGCTGAATTGGTGACTGCAAAATATTAAAAGCCAAGTAAATACAATACATTTAATATTTTGAAGAAATGTAAAAATTCATGGGCATTAACGTTTGAGAGCCCACCATTTGTGCTGAAGCATACTGCGATTTCAAGCTTGGACTGAGAGCCACAGCATCAAAAGAGCACTTGACAAGAGTCCCCTCACCCCCTTCAGCAGCAGCAGCACTAGGGTCAACATCTTCATCACTGATATCAACAACTGTGTCGATAAGCAGCCGATTTATTTCTCTTATTTCTTCCAGAAGAGCATGATTAGCCTGCAAGATAAGCCACACACTTATGTCCAATGAAGAAGCAGGAAAAGCCCATTTTTTGTCAGACATTGAAAAGCACCAAGAAAGGAATTCTTTAAATAAGCAACATTGAGTCCAGATCAGCAATGGACAGACATAGTGACATGAATTCTTTAAATAAGCAACATTGAGTCCAGATCAGCAATGGACAGACATAGTGACAAGCACACACCCCAAAAAACATAATCATTCAACAAAAGTTAGCATCTTGAACAGTTAACTCGCACGCAGGCGAACGCCACTCAGAATGTACCAATTGCCAAAGCACTCCAGTCACATCAAGTGTATGCATAGGTGCACAGCAAAACAACTAGCTTTGAAGTCTTGCTGGAAATATACATTTTTAATGTGAAACTTAATTATTTTAAGTTTGCCCAAAGTTAGAGCAGCTGTAATTTCTAGTGAGTATAAAAAAAATAATTAATACCTCAACCCTAGGCCTCTTGATACGAGATGTTGCAGTTGACTCCAGGTCAGATGTCTCTGAATTGATCAACTGCTTGAAACTAACATTCATACTGCCAGCTGAAGACACAACATTTAAGGGCATGGCACTAGTGTAGCGCCTCATCTTCCTAGTCCCATTTGATCCATCATGAGTCATAACGTTTCTTGCTTGCAGACGACACTTTGTCATCGCAACCAAATCCTCACCGACTGCAGCTCTAGATCCATTACCTGGTGCTGACCCTGCTATCCTATCAATCATACTAACAACTGACCCAATGTCACTGACAGATGCACTCAATGCATTAGGCGACATCGATTTCACCTGCAAGTTCAAAATACAGAAATTTAATTTAAGCACAAGTGAGGGAAGGAAAAGACAAACTTAGATGGTAAGCAGACTCAAAAAGAGAAATATGTCATAAGAACCACTTTACTAACCGCCTTAATCAAGCGTTCAAGAGGCTGCTCGGTAACACTCGACTTGCCAGAAATAGTTGACAAAGCATTAACATGACTAGCATCTGGTACACTAAATTCAGCAAGCAGAGGAGATGCCGATATCCCAGGGGTGCCAATTGCAAGGGACTGGACTGGTGCTCCCACCCCAGCTGCTTGTTGATGTCCGATATTCCCAGCATTTGGTAGTGAGGAAGGTTTCTCAGAATCCCCTGGCATGGGGGATGGAGCCATGGGAGTTGAAGGAGATGGGATGACAAAAGGTGAACCGGCAGTTTGCAATGGTGTTCCAGCTTTCGGGTGAGTCAGTAGATTCTGCTGGTCAACTTGGGGAGAAGAATGTTGTGAAATTTGAGGAGATGCAGCCTGAAGGAGTTGGTTTGATGATGGAATAGGAAATGGAGATCCTGATTTCAACTGCTGATGTGGATAAGCACGCTGGCCTGCGGATATATGTTGTTGAAAAACCCCTGGCTTAACACCCATCCCCTGTCTCATCTTCAAGTCATTTGCATCATTCATTTGATGAAGCTGTGGCATTTGGTGTTGGTTCGCCTGCATCTGCGCTGGAAGCTGCTGCTTTGCTTGCTGCAACTGTTGCTGCTGCTGCTGCTGCTGCTGCTGCTGCTGCTGCTGTTGCTGTTGCTGTTGCTGTTGCTGTTGCTGTTGCAGCTGCTTCTGTATCAGTTGCTTCTGTATCAGTTGCTGCTGCATTCGCTGTTGATACTGTTGCTGTTGCAGCTGATTCTGAAGCATTTGCTGTTGTTCCTGCTGTTTTAATTGCTGGTGTTGAAGCATACCAGAATTTGACTGAAGGGAGTTAATATTTGGCTGAAGCATACTAACCCCACTCTGTGATGACAAACCATTCATGTTAGCTTGCTGGGGAGCACTGACAGGAGTTTGTTGGATAGATCCCACCGGAACTTGCTGCAAAGAGTTCAGTGCATTTCCCTGTCCTGAATCCAAATTTGTACTTGGCTGCAATGAATTCATCATGTTCTGCGGTGCTGTTGAAACCCCAGATATCGAAGACATTGAATTTTGCTGCAAACTTGTCATATTGTTCTGCTGCATTGTTGGCACAGAACCTTGTAAATTCATTGTTTGCAACTGCGGGTTCATTTGATTTTCATGAGACTGCGGCTGCTGCATGGAGTGCATATGAGGTGGGGGGAGCTGCCCTTGTTGCAGAGGAGGACCTTGCTTCCTCGGTCTATTTGTATTAATAAAATTTACTATCTGCTTCTCATATAAACCCAACTTCTCTTTCAAACCAGGTGAAATGTTACTCTTGGAAACCTGTAAGATTGATATGAGGCGCTCTAACATGGTTTTGAACATTTTTAGCTTCTCAAGCTGCTCTGACTTTGGTTGTTGTGGAAGAGAATCGTGCTGGCAAACAGAAAGAACAGACGTCAGTAAGCAAAAGAATGGCAATATAAGGAGTAACAACTTTGCTGCGAAATCTTATTAGCATTATTGGTGAGGTAACAATCCCATGTAGACGGTCTACATGGGTACAATAATTAAAAGGGAGATCAAGGTAGAATCTATCAAAGAGCAGCACCACAATAACCTAGCAGGGAAAGCCCTGCTTATTGCTAAAAGTTCAAGCAACAAATTATGAGAGAAGAAAAAATTGAATTGATTACATACCTGCTGAAGTTTAGTAGCAATTTTCTGATACATTTCACTTAGTTCGGGTAAGTACTTTTCCTTCATGACTTTGATCTGCAAATGAAAGTTATAAATACAAAGATGATTAGAAAGAACTTTGCTACAGTTACATGCTTGCTGACACCATCATAACATCAATGCCAATGGAAATGAGCACGTGCATGCAACCATGAATTCAGACAGCATGAATTCATGTATGCTTGTATCTAATGAAGCTAGTTTTAATTAACATCCAACCGATGGTAGCTTGACAAAGCTGCCCCGCAAGGAATCTTAACTAGCATGTAATTCTTCAAAATCCCCATTCAAGGCAATTTTGGCATTAGTATAATTATTTTCCAGTAGCTCTATTCCCACCCCCATGCCAAATAATTTGTATTTTTATAGTTAGATGTTGTATGTTGTATGTGAAAGCTATCAAATGGACAAGAAGTCAGGACATTTTACTTTTTGATAGACCTCCTCTTGCCAATCACCCCCATTTGCATGTCCAGTCTGAGCTGAGGAATCTAGAGAAGCTACAAAATATAGAGAGATATATGTCAATGTTTGCACATAAAATGAAATTTGAACACGAGGGTTAAACATCCGAAAGAAAAAAAAAAGCATTGCATGCAGAACATTGACATGGAAAATTATCCTTCCCAAACAGTTGAAATGTATTTTTTGTAAAACAAAATATAAATATCATTCCATACATCATAAGCAATCTAAGAACAGACAAGAAGCTTCATGAGCCAGTGGAACAGGACCATGCATGCACTAGATTGGGGAAAATACATCCATGGGCAGCGACATTTTGTAAACACAGTAGTCCACCAAAAGCTCTTTATCTATAAACCAATAGAAGCAAAACTGAAGAATAAAAAGTTAAAACCCAAAGGTATGAAAGGCACTTCAGGTGCAATTTTGCTCCTACTTTCGGCTTATGAGGGCAATTACTTTTTTATGGGAAGACTTCAAAGGTTTCTATTTCTTTGTTTAAAAGTAATTGTGGTGTTATCAAGAGGAAATGGGTTAACATTATGTCAGAACAGCGTCTATATCACCATAGCTCATGAAAAGACAAAGATACAAAAACTAAAATCAAGGGCAACAGAAGCTTCAGCTTTCACCAGTAAATCACTCGAAAGAACTCTGATTGTAAACATTAAGCACAAGAGGTGAAAGGTAAACTTATGGTAACTAAGGTGGTCCGTATACCTAATTTGAGGCGTAGGCGCAAAACTCGTAACTATGCTATATATATATATATATATATATTTATTCTCTTAGTTGGGTTTAATAACTATTTCCTTATCCTTGTGGATTATTATTTGCTATAATTATTTCATTTCCTTGTGCGACTTTACTTTTAGATTATATAACCACGTCTATCTCTATTACTCAACCCTAGTTCAGCCTATGGATATTCAGAATACAAGACTAACTTTGAATTTATTTTTCTTTCAGTTTGGGATTTAGCTTTTTATCTTCCCTCCCCTGTGCTGCAATATACAAGACTAACTCTGTTCCTTTTATATAAATCCAATTACCAAATATAAATCACAAAATTTTATGTGCACTACCACTACTACACATATCAACCTCTAAAAAGAAAAGCAAGAAATCAAGAAAGACCAAGGCTTGCTTTAGCACTATAGTTTAACATGACCAGATATTTGCATAGGACTCTGGTTCTCCATTCCATGATGGTTAGATGCTGAAGTACTGGAAAAGAACAGAAATCGTCATGTTTGACAAAGAGGTATGATGCATCTGTTTAAAAGTGATGGTGACAACGAACATGTGGTGGAAGATGGGACACACCTACTTGGCAAGATAGCCAGGCATAAAAATTTCTATTGACCAAGTCCAATGCACATCCATGTTACATTTTAATACAAGAAGTCATATATGGTAAAGATAAAATTCCAAAATTAGACTACTTCCATAGAGAGTCTAGACACCTACATCTGGCAACCACAACAAAATAATATATTTGCCAAAGTCATCCAAAAAAAAGTGTGTCCCCATAAAAACATATAATAAAGACCATTTTCATAACAAAATCAGATTAATGACATAAAAATGACAGTATTACCTATAATACAATATGGTAAACAGGCCCAAATCACATAATACAAAAGTAAAATAAGAATAAAATAAGATTCCGTCCAAAATGTGCACCTATGATAATCCAGATATCATGAAAGCACATGCATAAAATCAGGAAAGTGCATAGATGCAAAAATCGTACTCGATGATGTCTCAGGAAGGGGTCTTTGAGATTGATATAACTGCTTTTGCGGATCCATTACGTTTTGAGCTTGAAGCATGGTTCCTGATATCTGACCTGATGCTTGAAGCCTTTGCTGCATATCTCGTTGCAGGGGATTTGACTGCTGTTGCAAACCCATTTGTTGCATCTGTGCAGGCTGTGATTGAATCTGTGACATCATTTGTTGCTGTGATGCTTGCGGTTGTGACTGCTGTCCTTGAGTCGGTAACATGTTAGATGCATTCTGATGTTGCTGCTGCTGCACCTGAACCTTGGATTGTTGCAACAAGTGTACAGAGTGCTGATTTGGTTGCATACTAGAATTACCATTTTGAGTTCCCAGGTGCTGCTGTTGCTGTAATCCGGTAACATTACTCTGAGAGCCCAACTGTTGCTGATGCATATTTGAAAGGTTGCTTTGCTGCTGTTGCTGTAACCCAGTAACATTACTCTGTGGGCCCAATTGTTGCTGATGGATATTAGAAAGGTTGCTTTGCTGAGCCATTAACTGCTGCTGCTGTTGCTGTTGATGTTGCTGTTGTTGCAGGTTCAAAAGATTATTCTGCTGGTTTTGTAACCTCTGTTGTTGCTGCTGCTGCATATCCCCGACATTATTTTGTTGTCCAATCATCTGATTCTGGGACAAGTTTGAAGCAGTTGCCTGTTGCACCATAAGCGGCGGCTGCTGCTGCTGCTGGGGTAATATTGGCTGTTGTGCCATTGGTGTTTGCTGTTGATGAACAGCTGTCTGTTGAGGCTGCTGTTGCTGCCTGAGAACTGGCTGTGAATGCTGCTGAAGCATGGGTTGTGACGACTGTTGCATAGCAGATTGTTGATTCTGCTGAAGACTCGAGAGGGATGATTGCACTGAAGGCTGCATAACAGATTGCTGGGAAGACTGCAACTGAGTCGGTTGTAAAAGGTTCTGCTGCTGTTGCTGTTGCACAAGTTGTGGCATATTTCCCTGCTGATATTTTGGCTTCAAAAGCGGAGGTTGATGGTACATATACTGCTGGGAATTCTGGGAATTCTGGGAATTCTGGGATTGCTGCGGCTGCTGCTGTTGGGGAACTACTTGTTGCCTTCCTGGCATTTGCCTTTGAGAATTAGCAAAGACATTGGAGGGTACCCCCTGGCCCATGGAATTCCCTAATGAATTCTGTGAACTTCCGGACATATTTTGCATGTTTGGGTTTTGTCCAACAATACTTGGGATAGGAGTCTGAGTTAAACCAGAAGAAGGAGGTAGTGCAGATGATAAGCCAGACGAACTTTGAACTCCAGCAGGCGGAATGTTATTCTGAATGTTCTGTGCTAAAAGTGGTTGGCGTCCTTGAGATTGATTAGCTGGCAACGGCATAGAGAGTGATTGCCCATGATTGGGGACTTGGGGTTGCATACCTTGATTGGGGACTTGGGTTTGCATACCAAAAGACCCTATTCAAGTAAAATAGCAAGAATAAACACCACATAAACAAGCGTCAAAACAAGAATACAATAAATGTCATTTGTACTCATCATTTGACCCATTAAATACGAGCGAATAAAGATATCCAGAACAAATCATCTCAGTTAAGAAATGCGGGAATAATTAAGAAAAAGAAAGAACGTTTCTCGCAATAAATTAACCATCAAGAAGAAAGCTAGCCAGGAGAGAAAAGGGCAGTTTTCAATAGTTGTTTTTACCTGGATCAGGGGGCCTGTTGCTGTTACCAGCAGAGTTAGATTGTAAATGATTGCCCATTGAATTCTGAGACTTGGTCTCCATTGTGAGCATCTTCAGAGAAATTTTCCGTAGATAATCCGACTACAATAGTAAAAAAAATCCATGCTAAACTTAGAATACAGTTCTATCCAAAATATGAAGAAAGTTCAAACATAGACAACATTTTTTTAAGAAGTCATATATGTAATAGATAGGTAAGTATTTAAGTACGCAAACATTTCATGCACCATAAGAAATAAGAACTCTGGTATTATGGAAGCACCTGGCTTGTGGCTGCAGTATAAATCTTTTCCTCAAACCTTACAGCAATTTTACTGAGTTCCTGTAATCCATCTTGTCCGGAGAAGGGAAGATGCCTCTTCAACGTATCCATTCTATACATGCAATAAAACCAACATCAGTTACTGACTACCAAAATGGGGGTAGCATTCATAATAGCAAAACTGGATTCGTATACAATCCACTAAAATATGTTTTAAGTGTGAATCCCTCTCGCCACAGTTTAGATTAGATTACGCTAAATTAGACTACCGCTTGAAACAAAAAAAAAATCGACAAAGAAAAACACTTACATCTTGTTGACAATTCTTTGCCTTGAATCAGCCTGCAGCTGACTCCTCCAATCGCCGGCATCCATGGCGGCCTCTCCAACTTGAGAAGGCCTCCATTTATTGGTATCCATCAAATCCAATCAACCCAATAAAACTGCCAAAAACAAAAGCACAGGACTGAGCAACTTCAACGAAAACCTACGAAAAGGGCACAAAAATTCGTACAAGAGCTAGCTATTCGGACGAAGATACAGTTTATAATTACGCAGGCATTTTTTTGCATCAGAAATTGCATTCATTCAAGCTGATTCTAAACACGATTTAGGCGCCATGAAAAATCAAAACTTGCAATTCACATACAACCGAAAACCCCATACGATTTACACAATCAGATCACAAAAACACCAACAATAACGAATTTCCCACAAAACCCATGATCGATCAACATCTAAAACAAAAAACCCAAAAAAAAATTGACCAAAAAGTTACCTCTATTCTTTCAGAACAGGAGAGTTGAAGATTGAAAGGTTCAGGTTGCCTGAAGTGAAACAACGGAAAAATTGCAGAACTGGGAAATCAGGGGATTGGGAAAGGAAGGAGGGTTCTTGCTCAAAAGCTTCAAACTTTGAGAAGATTGAATGGATTGATGCGTCCGAATGTGGTCTTTTTAGTTTTTTTGTACGAAGGGAGAGACAACGAAATATCCCATTTTAACCAATGTCTGATTTTTTTAGATTTTTTTATTTATTTATTTTTTGAATTTTGAATTTTTTAGGGACAAAAAGACAATAAAACCATTGTCCTTAGGACTTCATAAGTTGCCACTCAGCACTTTATCCTAATCTTTCTAGGGTTTCTAGTCAAATCACAATAAGATTGGAATATTTCCAATTGAGTCAAAAGAACAAAATAGTCTTCTTTATAACTAGCTTCTTGGTACGCGCTCAAATACACGAATTGACTTTTAAACATCAATTAATGTGTTCGTGTTTCATTAGTTTTATGTCCTATGTCATCATTTTGAAACTTATTTATTTGTACTAAATAAGAAATTGCTATATATAGTTCGTGTAATAAGTTTGTAACTTTACACTTCATTGCTTTTCAAAGAAGACAGAACAAGGAGGAGATCAATTATTCCCCAATTAATCTACTTCATTATTCCTCAATTAATTACTTCTTGACCTTTTTGGTATTAAATTGCATATAGTAAGCGTCACGTAATTTTCATTTTCATGTGTTAATAAATATAAGAATTCAAATGATTTTGCATGTGAGTAAATATATGTGGTTGGCATGAAATCCAAATGTCTCTTTAGTTCAACGTAACAACCTTTTGTCCCATGAGATTTTGAAACCATTACCTCCTCCGACAAATGGAGATCAAAAAACCATTAGTACAAAGGTAGAATACAAACTCTAGGCATAGCAATTTTTTTTTCTCTCTAACAAAAGCTAATACATGCAAATGACGCTTTATCACAGTGACGAAAAATAAATATATCTATGCACCCCAACCAACCTCCTCACCCCTAACAAAAGCCAATACATTGATATCGTCTACCCTTCTGAAGTCATCACATTTTTATTCAGAGAATGGAGGAGAGAAGCTGAAGTAGCATACGAGGCCATGAGAACATGGAAATTCAGACCAAAGAAGCATAAAAACCATATGGAAGAGATGATGATGCATCTGGAACAATTGACAAACTTGATAGAATGGATGTGATGCGCAAACACGACGCCTTTTTAGGTTGGAGGGGGCCTTTGTGTTCTGAGACTTGGTCTCCATTGTGAATTCACGGCCCAGGATAATGGAAGTACCTGGATTGTGGCTGCAGTATGCTAATACGAGGGAGGGAGGGGGGGAGGGAGGGAGGGAGAGAGAGAGAGAGAGAGAGAGAGAGAGAGAGAGAGAGCTCCTCTAATTCAACCATATAAAAAGTAAAACTGATGATAAATCCTTCCCATAGTCAATACCAAAAAAGTAAATAAACATTTCTACTGTTCCAAACACACAAACAACGCCATAAAAATGCAGTCTCTTTAATTAATTATTGGCAAATAGCTAGAAATCTTCCAAATTGCGGTCCATTCATTCTGCGGTTGCGGTTGCGGTTTCTCCGTTTTGTTGAAGCTCGCCAGCATCTCTACAATGGTGCAATCCACTTTACAATGCACTGTGCAGTGCCCATTGCACTTCCTTTTCCACTGCCCTGGCATAATCAGCAGAATCCGCATATGTATGACAATATTTTTCTGCGTAGTACGTTGCAAATGATATAAATTCTTCCAGCGTCACATCCTTCTTGCCCTTGTTTCTTCTTCTAGCAGCAGCAGTGGCGGGAGTAGCAGCACCACAACGATGACAACGCCCAGCCTTCCACCTCACAGCAGCGAACAGATGCACTCAATGCATCTGAGCCAAGGTCATTGACAGATGCACTCAATGCATTAGGTGACATCGATTTCACCTGCAAGTTCAAAATACAGAAATTTAATTTAAGCACAAGTGAGGGAAGGAAAAGACCAACTTAGATGGTAAGTACTGAAACATCATTACAGCACTCAAAAAGAGAAATATGTAATAAGAACCACTTTACTAACCGCCTTAATCAAGCGTTCAAGAGGCTGCCCGGTAACACTCGACTTGCCAGAAATAGTTGACAAAGCATTGATATGACTAGCATCTGGTACACTAAATTCAGCAAGCAAAGGAGATGCCGATATCCCAGGGGTGCTAATTGCAAGGGACCGGACTGGTGCTCCCACCCCAGCTGCTTGTTGATGCCCGATATTCCCAGCATTTGGTAGTGAGGAAGGTTTCTCAGAATCCCCTGGCATGGGGGATGGAGCCATGGGAGTTGAAGGAGATGGGATGACAAAAGGTGAACCGGCAGTTTGCAATGGTGTTCCAGCTTTCGGGTGAGTCAGTAGATTCTTGTGGTCAACTTGGGGAGAAGAATGTTGCGAAATTTGAGGAGATTTAGCTTGAAGGAGTTGGTTTGATGATGGAATAGGAAATGGAGATCCTGATTTCAACTGCTGATGCGGATAAGCACGCTGGCCTGTGGATATATGTTGCTGAAAAACCCCTGGATTAACACCCATCCCCTGTCTCATCTTCAAGTCATTTGCATCATTCATTTGATGAAGCTGTGGCATTTGGTGTTGGTTCACCTCCATCTGCGCCGGAAGCTGTTGCTTGCTGCAACTGTTGCTGTTGCAGTATCTGCTGCTTCTGTATCAATTGCTGCTGCATTCGCTGTTGATACTGTTGCTTCAGTTGATTCTGGAACATTTGCTGTTCCTGCTGTTTTAATTGCTGGTGTTGAAGCACACCAGAATTTGACATAAGGGAGTTAATATTTGGCTGAAGCATACAAACCCCACTCTGCGATGACAAACCATTCATGTTAGCTTGCTGGGGAGCACTGACAGGAGTTCGTTGGATAGATCCCACCGGAACTTGCTGCAAAGAGTTCAGTGTATTTCCCTGTCCTGAATACAAATTTGTACTCGGCTGCAATGAGTTCATCATGTTCTGCTGTGCTGTTGAAACCCCAAATATCGAAGACATTGAATTTTGCTGCAAGCTTGTCATATTGTTCTGCTGCATTGTTGGCACAGAACCTTGTAAATCCATTGTTTTCAACAGCAGGTTCATTTGATTTCCATGAGACTGCACTTGAGAAATTTGAGACACTGGCGGCAGCATGGAGTACAGATGAGGTGGGGGGAGCTGCCCTTGTTGCAGAGGAGGACCTTGCTTCCTCAGTCTATTTGTATTAATAAAATTTACCATACCATCTGCTTCTCATATAAACCCAACTTGTCTTTCAAACCAGGTGAAATGCTACTCTTGGAAATCTGTAAAACTGATATGAGGCGCTCTAACATGGTTTTGAACATTTTTAGCTTCTCAAGCTGCTCTGACTTTGGCTGTTGTTGAAGAGAATCGTGCTGGCAAACAGAAAGAACAGATGTCAGTAAGCAAAAGAATGGCAAATAAGGAGTAACAACATTGTTGCGAAATCTTATTAGCATTATTGGTGAGGTAACAATCCCATGTAGACGGTCTACATGCGTACAATAATTAAAAGGGAGATCAAGGTAGAATCTATCAAAGAGCAGCACCACAATAACCTAGCAGGGAAAGCCCTGCTTATTGCTAAAAGTTCAAGCAACAAATTATGAGAGAAGAAAAAATTGAATTGATTACATACCTGCTGAACTTTAGTACCAATTTTCTGATACATTTCACTTAGTTCGGGTAAGTACCTTTCCTTCATGACTTTGATCTGCAAATGAAAGTTATAAATACACAGATGATTAGAAACAACTTTGCTGCAGCTACATGCTTGCCGACACCATCATAACATCAATGCCAATGGAAAAGAGCCCGTGCATGCAACCATGAATTCAGACAGCATGAATTCATGTACGCTTGTATCTAATGAAGCAAGTTTTAATTAACTCCCAACCGATGGTAGCTTAACAAAGCTGTCCCACAAGGAATCTTAACTAGCATGTAAATCTTCAAAATCCCCAATCAAGGCAATTTTGGCTTTAGTATAATTATTTTCCAGTAGCTCTATTCCCACCCCCACGCCAAATAATTTGTATTTTTATATTTAGATGTATGTGAAAGCCATCAAATGGACAAGAAGTCAGGACATCTTACTTTTTGATAGACCTCCTCTTGCCAATCACCCCCATTTGCATTTCCAGTCTGAGCTGAGGAATCTAGAGAAGCTACAAAATATAGAGAGATATATGTCAATGTTTGCACATAAAATGATATTTGAACACGAGGGTTAAAAATGAGAAAGATAAAAATAAGCATTGCATGCAGAACATTGATATGGAAAATTATCCTTCCCAAACAGTTGAAATGTATTTTTTGTAAAACAAAATATAAATATCATTCCATACATCATAAGCAATCTAAGAACAGACAAGAAGCTTCATGAGCCAGTGGAACAGGACCATGCATGCACTAGACTGTGGAAAATATATCCATGGGCAGCAACATTTAGTAAACACAGAAGTCCACCTAAAGCTCTTTATATATAAACCAATAGAAGGAAAACTGAAGAATAAAAAAATAAAAACCCATGTTTTCAAAACCCAAAGGTATGAAAGGCACTTCAGGTGCAATTTTGCTCCTACTTTCAGCTTATCAGGGCAATTACTTTTTTATGGGAAGACTTCAAAGGTTTCTATTTGTTTGTTTAAAAGTAATTGTGGAGTTATCAAGAGGAAATGGGTTAACATTATGTCAGAACGGTGTCTCTATCACCATATCTCATGAAAAGACAAAGATACAAAAACTAAAATCAAAGGCAACAGAAGCTTCAGCTTTCACCAGTAAATCACTCGTAAAGAACTCTGATAGTAAACAATAAGCACAAGAGGGGAAAGGTAAACTTATGGTAACTAAGGTGGTCCGTATACCAAATTTGAGGTGTAGGCACAAAACTCGTAACTAGGCTATTTATATCTATATTCTATTCTCTTAGTCAGGTTTAATAACTATTTCCTTATCCTTTTGGATTATTATTCGCTATAATTAATTCATTTCCTTGTGGGATTTTACTTTTAGATTATATAACCACGTCAATCCCTATTACTCAACCCTAGTTCAGCCTATGGATATTCAGAATATAAGACTAACTTTGAATTTATTTTTTCTTTCAGTTTGGGATTTAGCTTTTTAGCTTCCCTCCCCTGTGCTGCAACATACAAGACTAACTCTGTTCCTTTTATATAAATCCAATTAGCAAATATAAATCACAAAATTTTATGTCCACCACCACTACACATATCAACCTCTAAAAAGAAAAGCTAGAAATCAAGAACGACCAAGGCTTGCTTTAGCCCTATAGTGTAATGCGACCAGATATTTGCATAGGACTATGGTTCTCCATTCCATGATGGTTAGATGCTGAAGTAACTGGAAAAGAACATAAGTCGTCATGTTTGACAGAGAGGCATGATGCATCTGTTTAAAAATGTTGGTGACAACGAATATGTGGTGGGAAGATGGGACACACCTACTTGGCAAGATAGCCAGGCATAAAAAATTTCTATTGACTAAGTCCATTGCGCATCCATGTTACATTTTAATACAAGAAGTCATATATGGTAAAGATAAAATTCGAAAATGAGACTACTTCCATAAAGTCTAGATCTGGCAACCCACAACAAAATAATATATTTACCAAAGTCATCCAAAAATAGTGTGCCCCCATAAAAACATATAATAAAGACCATTTTCATAACAAAATCGGATTAATGACATAAAAATGACAACATTACCTATAATACAATATGATAAACAGACCCAAATGACACATAATACAAAAGTAAAATAAGAATAAAATAAGATTCCGTCCAAAATGTGCACCTATTATAATCCAGATATCATGAAAGCACATGCATAAAATCAGGAAAGTGCATAAGTGCAAAAATCGTACTCGATGATGTCTCAGGAAGAGGTCTCTGAGATTGATATAACTGCTTTTGCTGATCCATTACGTTTTCAGCTTGAAGCATGGTTCCTGATATCTGACCTGATGCTTGAAGCCTTTGCTGCATATCTCGTTGCAGTGGATTTGACTGCTGTTGCAAACCCATTTGTTGCATCTGTGCAGGCTCTGATTGAATCTGTGACATCATTTGTTGCTGCGATGCCTGAGGTTGTGACTGCTGTCCTTGAGTCGGTAACATGTTAGATGCATTCTGATGTTGTTGTTGCTGCACCTGAATCTTGGATTGTTGCAACAAGTGTACAGAGTGCTGATTTGGTTGCATACTAGAATTACCACTTTGAGTTCCGAGGTGCTGCTGTTGCTGTAATCCGGTAACATTACTCTGAGAGCCCAACTGTTGCTGATGCATATTTGAAAGGTTTCTTTGCTGCTGTTGCTGTAACCCAGTAACATTACTATGCGGGTCCAATTGTTGCTGATGGATATTAGAAAGGTTGCTTTGCTGCTGTTGGTGTAACCCAGTAACATTATTCTGAATGTTCTGTGATAAAAGTGGTTGGCGTCCTTGAGATTGATTAGCTGGCAACGGCATAGAGAGTGATTGCCCTTGATTGGGGACTTGGGGTTGCATGCCTTGATTGGGGACTTGGGGTTGCATACCAAAAGACCCTACTCAAGTAAATAGCAAGAATAAACACCACATAAACAAGCGTCAAAACAAGAATACAATAAATGTCATTTGTACTCATCATTTGATCCATTAAATAACAGCGAATAAAGATATCAAGAACGAATCATCTCAGTCCAGAAATGCGGGAATAATTAAGAAAAAGAAAGAACGTTTCTCACAATGAATTAACCATCACGAAGAAAGCTAGCAGGGAGAGAAAAGGGCAGTTTTCAATCGTTATTTTTACCTGGATCAGGGGGCCTGTTGAAGTTACCAGCAGAGTTAGATTGTAAAGGATTGCCCATTGAATTCTGAGACTTGGTCTCCATTGTGAGCATCTTCAGAGAAATTTTCCGTAGATAATCTGACTACAAAAACAAACAAAAATCCATGCTAAACTTAGAATACAGTTCTATCCAAAATATGAAGAAAGTTCAAACATAGACAACATTTTTTTAAGAAGTCATATATGTAATAGATAGGTAAGTATTTTAAGTAAGCACACATTTCGTGCACTATAAGAAATCAGAACTCCGTAATTATGGAAGCACCTGGCTTGTGGCTGCAGTATAAATCTTTTCCTCAAACCTTGCAGCAATTTTACTGAGTTCCTGTAATCCATCTTGTCCGGAGAAGGGAAGATGACTCTTCAACGTATCCATTCTATACATGCAATAAAACCAACATCAGTTACTGACTACCAAAATGGGGGTAGCATTCATAATAGCAAAACTGGATTCGTATACAATTCACTAAAATATGTTTTAAGTTTGAAGTCCTCTCGCCATAGTTTAGATTTAGATTACGCTAGATTAGACTACCGCTTGAAACAAAAACAAAAAATCGACAAAGAAAAACACTTACATCTTGTTGACAATTCTTTGCCTTGAATCAGCCTGCAGCCGACTCCTCCAATCGCCGGCATCCATGGCAGCCTCTCCAACTTGAGAAGGCCTCCACTTATTGGTATCCATCAAATCCAATCAACCCAACAAAACTGCCAAAAACAAAAGCACATGACTGAGCAACTTCAACGAAAACCTACGAAAAGGGCACAAAAATTCGTACAAGAGCTAGTTATTAGGACGACGATAATTGCATTCATTCATGCTGATTCTAAACACGATTTAGGCGCCACGAAAAATCAAAACTTGCAATTCACATACAACCGAAAACCCGATACGATTTACACAATCAGATCACAAAGACACCAACAATAACGAATTTCCCACAAAACCCATGATCGATCAACATCTAAAACAAAAAACCCAACAAAAATTGACCAAAAAGTTACCTCTTTTCTTTCAGAACGGGAGAGTTGAAGATTGAAAGGTTCAGGTAGCCTGAAGTGAAACAATGGAGAAATTGCAGAACTGGGAAATCGGGGGATTGGGAAAGGAAGGAAGGTTCTTGCTCAAAAGCTTTCAAACTTTGAGAAGATTGAATGGATTGATGCGTCCGAATGTGGTCTTTTAAGTTTTTAGTAGGAAGGGAGGGAACGAAATATCCTATTTTAAACAATGTCTGATTTTTTTAGGTTTTTTTTATTTATTTTTAAAATTTGAATTTTTTACAGACAAAAGGACAAGAAAACCATTGTCCTTGGAGCGACTCCAGCGTGGGAGCCCTCCCCAGGTTATTCACCATTCAATCCATCTTGTGAACCGTAACCGTTCTTAATGAACAATATTAACTTTTACATCTCCACCGTTGCACTTGAATAGCCCTGGCAATAGGCATAAAAATATTAGTTTTTTTTTTTAATACATAATACTAAATAAATTTATTTGTAATTTCGGATAAGATTTTTTAAATCGTTCTCGTTACGCCACGTGTCATTATCCAAAAAGACAATTATTGGTAATGGATTTCGATAAGATTTTTATCCAATATCATTGTGTCACGTGTCGTTACCTTTTCAAAATCTTTGGCATAAGTAGTCATTTTGTTGAAAAAAATTGGATTCAAACTTTGAGATAAAGATAGGAATTTAATTGAAAGTAGTTGAGAAAATATGAAATTGTAGTGTAAGGTAGATGATAATGAGAAGGTATTTATAGAAAACTAAAAACAATTTTTTTTTTTTAAATTCTGATTTTTTTCTGATTTTTTAAAATTTTTTAAAATTTTTTATTGAACTAATTAATCTCTGCCGTTGGATTTAAAAAAAATTGAATTCCAACGCTCCAGATTGTGCCACGTGTCACAACGGTAACTTTTCTTAATTTTAAAACTATTTTTTCTTTTATTTATTTATTTATTAAGCAGAATAATATCAACCGTTGATATTAAATAAGATTTTTTTTTATTTTTATTACCGTTGCAAATCGGACGGTCCAATTTAAAGAGCCGTTGAGATCCAACGGACCGTGGGAAGCCACGTGGCTTTCCAACGGACCGTGGGAAGCCACGTGGCTTCCCAACGGTAACCTCAGCAGACTACAACGCGAGCTCTATACTCTGAAAAGCTGTCGGCTAACGCGCCCCCATGCGCGGGTGAGTTGCATGCGCCTGACAAAATAAAATATAAAATTGGGCTGACGCTAGGATGACGTCAGCCCTGGCATCACATCCACTCGAGCTCTTGGGCTGGCAATTCCTCACAGGCCTGGAGCTCGGGCCTCCACTCTCCCTTGGGCTGCCCACGCTAGAGCTTCAAGGCCGGGCTATCTGGCCCTATTTCGTCCCCCGTCCCCCGAGCACTAGCCCACGTTGGAGTTTCTCTTAGGACTTTATAAGTTGTCACTTACCACTTTATCCTAACTAGCCTCCATGCACGCGCTCACGCGCGTGCAAAAGCCATTTTTTGAATCACGATGTGCTATGCGCGATTTACACGTTTTAAATGTATATATATATATATATATATATATATATATATATATATATATATGTGTGTGTGTAAATTGACATAAGGAAAGTCAAATATTTGAAGTAAATTAAGAATCTTAGATCATGCTAGAAGAAACCCCTCATAAACCAATTAAAGCAGCTGAATTCATATAATAAAATCGGTCTCTATAGAATTTACATTAAGAATGGAGAAAAGAATATTTAATAAACAATTGATTGAATCATATTATTGCTAGCCCATTGTGAGGCTAAGCCCACCCCATTTCCCTTAGTGTAGATAATATCGTTTGTTAAAAAAAAAAAAATCATTTAACAACTAATTTAATCACATTATTATCTGCGTTCAAAAGACTTTTTTTCTAACCGACATTACACGCCTCTTAAGATGTTTTGAACGTGTTTAAAATAGAGAAAATAATATTTAATAAACAACTGATTGAATCACATTGTTGCTAGCCCATTGTGAGGCTAAACTCACATCCCTCCCTGTCACACCCCTGCCTCGAAATATTTAACTTATTTCGGGAAATAATATCAGTGATAGGGCCCAAACTAAAATCATTTTTAGGTTTTTTAGTTAACTGTTGTTAATCAAAATTCCCTACTTAATTACCTTAATCCCTCATAAAGATCGTGAAAACATTTAAATTACCAAGCATAAGATTAAAACTCAATTTATTCACCAAATTCCCTTTCTTGGTTCAATTTCTCAATAAACAATTTATCTCGATTATTTAAGGCTGCATCTAACATTGTTAGACTGCCTACGTACACTTGAACGGGATCAAGCCTTTCGTAGAGTTCACATTCCATTTGATTCCCCATTTCCGAAAATGTTCTAGTATTGGACAAATGCAAAATTAGCCTTCACAATCGAATCACATCAAATGGTTATCAGTTATGGATTCAGAACATCAAAAATTGCATGAAAAATGCAGCGTCGGCCCACTGGCCACGCGCCGCCGCGAGTGATGGTCGGCCGCCTCGTCTCACAGGAAAATTTTACTATTTAAAAAAATTCCCAAATTTTACAGGCAAGTAGAGTTAAATGAGAGGAACAACTTTCATCCCTGGGCCGAAGCCTAGCTCGGCCGGGAAGTGGCCAGAATTACCTCGAACTCGCCGGAAACCCTAGAAAATGGTGTTCTTTGATTCGTCCTCAAATCGACTCCGACGCTCCAACCAATGGTTGGGCATTGTTCCTGAGCTCAAGGGAGGTATTTTGATGGTGAGTATCGATGGGGAAGGTTGCAGAAAACGGCGAATCACCGCCGGGTTACCACCGCTCCACCGGTGCTCTTTTCGTGAATCCAAAGTCAATTGGTATGAAATTTGGGGTGGAATTTGTAGAGGGAAGGCCGAGAGGATGATTGGGAGTAATGGGTTTGCTCAATTCGTCGGAAATCCTACGGAATTCTGCCGGAAAGTTGCTCAAATTACCGGATCCTTGTACCGGGTCGCGCTGGCTGATGGGCAAGGGATCCTAATTCCGTGTCTCACTCTTCTCTCCCTTCCCCTCCTTTCCTCTTCCCTCATTCGTCTCTCTACTTCCTCCTCCCTACCCCGATTGGGCAGTCCTCCTTTTGTTTCTCTTCCGTTTCTCCTCATTCCCCCGTTGGTCTTTGTTTCCTCCTCATTTCCACTACTGCCACCACGTGGCTTTTCAACACCCAAAACCAAACTCCAACAAATCTGGAACTTTCCAAAAGTATGGCAAAATGACTATTTTGCCCCTACTTTCGTTCGTTTCTTTTTTTTTTCGTTATAATTCCGTTTGACGAACGGTTTTCATCTACCCGCTCGTGAGAACGAGCTCTATCCAAATATGCCAAGAAATATGACAAAATATAGGAGGATAAAATACGTCCTCGTATAATTACGGTATACCAACTAGGGGCATTTTTATCTTTTCTCACTTATCGATAAATTTTTACAACGTACACTAACATAATTCCTGGAAACAAAACTTTAAAATTTTCCAATTTATTTCCATAACCATAAATTGATTTGTTTTCGATTTTCTCCACATATTCATAATTATGAATATAATTCATATATTTAAATTTTCAGGGTATTCTTGGGAGTGCTCTAGCCCCCTTCTCGCTTAACTTCGGAGTTCCTACGGAACCCGAAGCCAGTGAGCTCCCAAAAGGCCTCGTGCTAGGTAGGGATGAGAATATACATTTAAGGATCACTCCTCTGGACGATGTGGGATGTCACACCCTTAGTATAGATAATATCTTTTGTTACAAAAAAAAAAAAAAACAATCATTTGACAACTAATTTAATCACATTATTATCCGCATGTGAATGATCTTTTTTTTAACCTGCATTACACGTCTCTTAAGATGTTTTGAATGTGTTTAGAAATAGATAAATTGAATCAAATTATTGCTAGCCTATTGTGCGGTACTAATTAAAAATAAAACAAAAATAAAACCACAAAATAATTTAATTATTAAAAAAATACTATTAAAATGATGAAAATGCCCCTACCTTATTTGATACATTATTTTGGGATGCCTTTGAAGTTTTTTGTTTTGGGGCATTTTTGTCCAATTCTTTTTGTTGAAGCTTGGTGGTACCAAAACACTATTCACCTTTTCTTCTCTCTTTACATATAACTAGCCTTCATGCACGCGCGTGAGCGCGTGCAGAAGGCATTTTTTAAATCACGATGTGCTACACACTATCTACATGTTTTAAATGTATTTATATACGTAAATTGACAAAAGGAAAGTCAAATATTTGTAGTAAATGAATAATTTTAGATCGTGCTAGAAGAAACCTCTCATAAACCAATTAAAGCAGCTGAATTCACATAATAAAATCGGTTTCTATAGAATTTACATTAAGAATAGAGAAAATAATATTTAATAAACAATTGATTGAATCACATTATTGCTAGTCTATTATGAGGCTAAGCTTACCCTCTCTCCCTTAGTGTATATAATATCGTTTGTTAAAAAAAAAACACTCATTTGACAATTAATTTAATCACATTATTATCCGCGTGCGAAAAACTTCAACAATCATTTGACCTTTTTTTATAACCGGCATTACACGTCTCTTAAAATGTTTTGAACGTGTTTAAAAATAGAGAAAATAATATTTAATAAACAACTGATTGAATCACATTATTGCTAGCCCATTATGAGGCTAAGCCCCCCCTATTTTCCTTAGTGTAGAAAATATCGTTTATTACAAAAAAAAAAAAATCATCTGACAACTTATTTAATCACAATAATATCGTTTGTTAAAAAAAATCATTTGACAACTAATTTAATCACATTATTATCCACGTGAAAATTGTCTTTTTTATAACCGGCATTACACGCCTCTTAAGATATTTTGAACGTGTTTAAAAATAGAGAAATTGAATCACATTATTGCTAGCATAAACCATTGTGAGGTACTAAATAAATAAATAAAAAAAAACCACAAAAAAATTAATTATTAAAAAAATACTGTTAAAATGATGAAAATGTCCTTGCCTTATTTGATGCATTATTTTGGTATGCCTTTGAAGTTTTTTGTTTTAGGGGCATTTTGGTCCAAATATTTGACCCCAAAGTTTTGTCCCCATGTGGTGTTGTCTTTCTATATAGATAGATCCTTCTAGGCTTTCTATATAGATAGATCCTTCTAAGCTTTCTAGTCAAATCCCAATAGGATAGGAATATTTCCAATTGAGTCAAAAGAAAAAAGTAGTCTTCTTTATAACTAGCTTCTCGGAACGCGCTCAAGTGCGCGAATTAACTTTTTAAACGCCAGTTGATATGGTAGCGTTTCATTAGTTTTATGTCTTATATCATCACTTTGAAACTTATTTATTTGTAATAAATAAGAAATTGATCTATCTGTAGCTGATGTAATATGTTTGTGTCTCTAACATTATTAATTGTAAATAGATTGGTTTTCTTATATTTCTTATATTTTTAAATTTATTAATTGTATAACTTTAACACTTTACCCCTTATGAAAGAAGAACGGAATGATAATGGGATTAACCATTCCTCAATTAATCTAACACTTTAACTTTTTAGGTATTAAATAGCATATAGTAAGAGTGTCACATAGCTTTCACTAGCAATTGAGCCCCGCGCGATGCTGCGGGTTGCAAAACTATCTTAAACGTGTAAAAAGTAGGGTTTATATACATGAGAAAATATGTGCCAAAGAGTAGGGTTATATACATATATTACATTCTTATATTACATGACAAAAATTGGGATGGTCGTACGCCATAGCCAGAGAGTTCTTTTTACATTCATATATTACATGCGAAAAGTTGAGCATGTTAGTATGTCATCCTCAGAGATTGTTTTTCAAAAGTTATGGTCCTATCCCAGGGAGGCTTTTACGTCTAAAACTGTACAAAGCTCAAAAAGTAAGATTTGTTCCACTAAAGACACCCATATACCTAACTCCTCACGTTAATGGTGCCTCCTCCATCTTGCACGACAACGATGAACTGAAGAAAAAAAAAATTGACATAAGAATTGAATGACTCTAAATTGCATATGTTTTGCAGCCACACTAAATAAACTCTCTAGATTTTCCTGTTGGCCTCATCGACAACTCAAATGAAATATTCATATCTATATTATGCAATATTTATAAGATATAGTTCTGTGTTAGAGAAACTACCCATTCAAGATGGGAAAAAAATTTGTTAAGAAAATTGATTTATGAGTGTTGGGATCCATACTCTATTCACTGGGAGTTTTATCTGCGTTTGCTACATTCTCGTCATCGGTCTCTTCAAATGTATAGGTCTCTTCACTGTATCCACTTGTGGTATCACTTGGATCATGTAAAATGGAGAGAGATTAAAGCATCAGTGCACATCTAGTAAGGGAAAAAAGGTTTATGTCAATTATTTATTTTTTTATAAAGACTAACCTCTTAGGTTTTTTTGTTGGTGTAGAGGTGAAAAGACTCTTTTTGACTGGCTCCCTTTGACGTTTCTTTGAACTTGAACGGCTCTCAGTTGGAGATATGCATAATCGACTCAAAATAAATTGTAAGTTCAATAGACAATTACCTTGTTTGTTTTTTTGAAAATTGGCTTGACCTTTACTAATTTGATTTGAATTATCAAATGTAACGACATTGACACTTGTTTGGACTGTGTTTATACTGTTGGAACACACATTGTCAACAATTTTTTGTCTTTTGTTCTGATGTTCAAAGCTTGGTTTATCACAAACTTGTATGTCACTGGAAGAACCAACAATATGGCCTTCTTGTATTATTTGATAGCCTTTCCTAGTTCTACACCCTCTTAACATGGCATAAAAAAATTCAAACTCCAAGCAATAGATAATTCACTGAGAATTCTAAAAATAAAAAAAGTCATCAATTATTAAATACTTAACAATAAGTAAACTAAAATGAAGCAAAACACATAAGTCACATTTGAAAACTAACACCGAATGCAGAAACGCTTGCAACAAAGTTCCTATTCAACTGTTGATGATGACTCATATTCTTTGTTTACTCAAGTTGTATGCCTATGTTTACCCTTCGTTTTAATTATTCATCTCAATATTCATTGCACCAGAGTACTGCCAAGCAAATACACATTATACAGTCTAATTTTTCTTTTAGTCCTTTTTCAGGTCCCAGAAGCTGCAAGGTTTAACTCAATTCACTTTGCTATCATAGTAAAGGACCAGTGGACATATTTCTTAGTGTTCAAGAGGCCGACGACCAATGAGACGTTAGCCATACAAATAGGAGAATATAGTAAATCTTTTGTATGTAACTATTGTGTACATATACATCGAATATTATCTTTTGTATGTAAATATGACTATCTACTAAATTTTTGTATGTAAGTAGTATGCATACACATCAAGTATTTTCTTTTGTATGTAAATAATACTATATACAAAATTTAGATAAAATAATTTCTTTAACTTCCGTAACCCAAACAATTTCATTAATTGCTATTTTTATTCCTACTTAACAAACCAATTTGAATAGCTTCAAACTCAAAAATTGCAAAATTTTATAGAAAAGTTTCGGTCAAACCTTATTACAAATACATTGCTCTGTTCTTCCTGAGCCTGCAGAACAACTCCTCCACCAAAACTGATTTTCAGAATCTGTTTGAAGCCTAATGATTATGAGTCAACCTGCAGATTTGATAAAAGATCTCAGAAATTAAATGAATAATACCTTTTACTGGAGACTACAAATATGTACTTCCTTAGCAATATCTTTATCAAATCTGAATTAACCTACACTTAATTAATATAGTAGGGAAGAATAAAAATGAAGAGCTATGGAAAAAAAGTTATAAGAATGCCTATATATTTAGTGTTAAGGAAAAAATCCCATTTTTTCTTGTACTTAATAGAAATGTCACTACTGGACTGCAATTTAGGTACAGTTTGAAAGATCAAACTCAAATATTAAAATACTCAAGCACTCATCAATTCGGATGCTACTTGAAAGATTAAATTTAAACACTAAATCACTCAAGCACTGAAATGCTGTCACATTGAACTCTACATTCCTTTCATTCTTCCAGAACTAATCCAATTTGATTAGAAACTAATTAATTGCTATTTTCTCATTAAACTAAGTTGTAAAATAGCACCACATAATGGGTGGAGGACCATTGCCCCGTCATGGAGATATATGAACTCTCTTTATCTCACACATTATCAACTGACATGATGAGTGATGAGATGATTTGTAAAGGAATGTATTCATACTGTAAATTAAAGATACAATTTCTAAATACTGTAAAATTTTGTAAAAGATTATCGAGCAGCAATTGAGGTGTCAAATCACCGATCACACCCTTACATACATGGTTACCAGACACTCACTTCCTTTTTTCTTTGTTAACAATGAGTAAACTAAACGATTGCTACCTTTTAATTTTAAAAGTCACATTCTAACACCGAATGCAAAAACCTATGTCAATAACGATTCAAAGAACCTCAATTTACTATCTTTTACAATTGAAACTAAATTGATTAAGTGTTAAATTATTATGCATTACCAATATACCATATCAACAGTCATCACTTAAAGTAACATTTACAATTATGCTTAATGCAGAAACCAATATCAACAACGATTCAAAGAACCTCAATTTACTATCTCTCAAGTTGTATAGTGTCATAATGCAACTGCAAAAAACTAAGAGAATGAAACTTCTAACAGTTTGAACCCTACCAAAAGTTGGTTAGTAATTAGTTCCTGAGCAAATTACTAATCATAACCATGCCATTCCAAATACTACTTTTGGTATGACCACGAACATAAGGATGCCTAATACTACCTTTCCAAAGTGCAGAAAGAGAGAGAATACAATTGGGGTAAATTTCAAAAATCCTCGTCAAAACCGTAATGAATCGTCAAAACCGTTATGAACAGTGATACAGTTGATTTTAAGTTTTAGTATAGATTGAATTTTCATTTTGATGTGTTAATAAACATAAGAATTCAAATTATTTCACATATGTGAGTAAATACCTATGGTGTTAAATCCAAATGATTTCTCATTAGTTCAATACAACAACATCTCGTCCATAAGATTTTGAAACCATTACCTCATCCGACGAAGTGGAGATCAAAGAACCATTAGTACAAAGGTAGAAGACACAATAAACTCTAGGTACTGCAATTTTTCTTCTCTCTAACAAAAGCCAATGCATGCATTTGACGTTTTATCACAGTAGCAGGAAACAATTATGTTTATGCACTACGGTACGGATTCGATCGCCACCAATCACATCCCTCTAACAAATAACAATTTAAACCATTAATGTTATCATTTGTAAAAATAAATAAAAAATAAAAAAGCCAATACCATGATATCATCCACCCTTCTAAAGTCATCACATTTAAATTCAGAGAATGGAGGAGAGAAGCTGAAGTAGCATATGAGGCCATGAGAACATGGAATTCAGACCAAAGAAGCATAAAAACCATATGGAAAAGATGATAAATCATTCCCATAGTCATACCATAAAAGTAATTAAACATTTCTACTGTTCCAAACACACAAACAACGTTATAACAGTGGAGTCTGTTTAATTAATTATTGGCAAATAGCTAGAAATCTTTCAAAATGCGGTTCATTCATTTTGCGGTTGCGGTTTCTTCATTTTGTTGAAGCTCGCCAGCCTCTCTACAATGGTCCAATTCACTTTACAGTGCACTGTGCAGTGCCCATTGCACTTCCTTTTCCACTGCCTTGACATTATAAGCAGAATCCGCATATGTCTGACGATATTTTTCCGCGTAGTACGTTGCAAATGATATAAATTCTTCCAGCGTCACAACCTTCTTGCCCTTGTTTCTTCTTCTAGCAGCAGCGGCGGCGGGAGTAGCAGCACCACATCGATTTCACCTGCAAGTTCAAAATACAGAAATTTAATTTAAGCACAAGTGAGAGAAGGAAAAGACCAACTTAGACGGTAAGTACTGAAACATCATTACAGCACTCAAAAAGAGAAATATGTAATAACAACCACTTTACTAACCGCCTTAATCAAGCATTCAAGAGGCTGCTCCGTAACACTCGACTTGCCAGAAATAGTTGACAAAGCATTAACATGACTAGCATCTGGTACACAAAATTCAGCAAGCAAAGGAGATGCCGATATCCCAGGGGTGCCAATTGCAAGGGACTGGACTGGTGCTCCCACCCCAGCTGCTTGTTGATGTCTGATATTCCCAGCATTTGGTAGTGAGGAAGGTTTCTCAAAATCCCCTGGCACGGGGGATGGAGCCATGGGAGTTGAAGGAGCTGGGATGACAAAAGGTGAACCGGCAGTTTGCAATGGTGTTCCAGCGTTCGGGTGAGTCACTAGATTCTGCTGGTCAACTTGGGGAGAAGAATGTTGAGAAATTTGAGGAGATGCAGCCTGAAGGAGTTGGTTTGATGATGGAATAGGAAATGGAGATCCTGATTTAACCTGCTGATGCGGATAAGCACGCTGGCCTGCGGATGTATGTTGCTGAAAAACCCCTGGCTTAACACCCATCCCCTGTCTCATCTTCAAGTCATTTGCATCACTCATTTGATGAAGCTGTGGCATTTGGTGTTGGTTCGCATGCATCTGCGCCGGAAGCTGCTGCTTTGCTTGCTGCAACTGTTGCTGCTGCTGCTGCTGCTGTTGCTGTTGCTGTTGCTGTTGCAGCTGCTTCTGTATCAGTTGCTTCTGTATCAGTTGCTGCTGCATTCGCTGTTGATACTGTTGCTGTTGCAGCTGATTCTGAAGCATTTGCTGTTGTTCCTGCTGTTTTAATTGCTGGTGTTGAAGCATACCAGAATTTGACTGAAGGGAGTTAATATTTGGCTGAAGCATACTAACCCCACTCTGTGATGACAAACCATTCATGTTAGCTTGCTGGGGAGCACTGACAGGAGTTTGTTGGATAGATCCCACCGGAACTTGCTGCAAAGAGTTCAGTGCGTTTCCCTGTCCTGAATCCAAATTTGTACTCGGCTGCAATGAATTCATCATGTTCTGCTGTGCTGTTGAAACCCCAGATATCGAAGACATTGAATTTTGCTGCAAACTTGTCATATTGTTCTGCTGCATTGTTGGCACAGAACCTTGTAAATTCATTGTTTGCAACTGCGGGTTCATTTGATTTTCATGAGACTGCGGCTGCTGCATGGAGTGCATATGAGGTGGGGGGAGCTGCCCTTGTTGCAGAGGAGGACCTTGCTTCCTCGGTCTATTTGTATTAATAAAATTTACTATCTGCTTCTCATATAAACCCAACTTGTCTTTCAAACCAGGTGAAATGTTACTCTTGGAAACCTGTAAGATTGATATGAGGCGCTCTAACATGGTTTTGAACATTTTTAGCTTCTCAAGCTGCTCTGACCTTGGTTGTTGTGGAAGAGAATCGTGCTGGCAAACAGAAAGAACAGATGTCAGTATTCAGTAAGCAAAAGAATGGCAATATAAGGAGTAACAACTTTGTTGCGAAATCTTATTAGCATTATTGGTGAGGTAACAATCCCATGTAGACAGTCGACATGGGTACAACAATTAAAAGGGAGATCAAGGTAGAATCTATCAAAGAGCAGCACCACAATAACCTAGCAGGGAAAGCCCTGCTTATTGCTAAAAGTTCAAGCAACAAATTATGAGAGAAGAAAAAATTGAATTGATTACATACCTGCTGAAGTTTAGTAGCAATTTTCTGATACATTTCACTTAGTTCGGGTAAGTACCTTCCCTTCATGACTTTGATCTGCAAATGAAAGTTATAAATACAAAGATGATTAGAAAGAACTTTGCTGCAGCTACATGCTTGCTGACACCATCATAACATCAATGCCAAAGGAAAAGAGCCCGTGCATGCAACCATGAATTCAGACAGCATGAATTCATGTATGCTTGTATCTAATGAAGCAAGTTTTAATTTACTCCCAACCGAAGGTAGCTTAACAAAGCTGCCCTACAAGGAATCTTAACTAGCATGTAATTCTTCAAAATCCCCATTCAAGGCAATTTTGGCATTAGTATAATTATTTTCCAGTAGCTCTATACCCACCTTCATGCCCAAATAATTTGTATTTTTATATTTAGATAGTCAGGACATCTTACTTTTTGATAGACCTCCTCTTGCCAATCACCCCCATTTGCGTGTCCAGTCTGAGCTGAGGAATCTAGAGAAGCTACAAAATAGAGAGATATATGTCAATGTTTGCACATAAAATGATATTTGAACACGAGGGTTAAAAATGAGAAAGAAACAAAATAAGCATTGCATGCAGAACATTGATATGGAAAATTATCCTTCCCAAACAGTTGAAATGTATTTTTTGTAAAACAAAATATAAATGTCATTCCATACATCATAAGCAATCTAAGAACAGACAAGAAGCTTCATGAGTAAGTGGAACAGGACCATGCATGCACTAGATTGGGGAAAATACATCTATGGGCAGCGACATTTAGTAAACACAGTAGTCCACCGAAAGCTCTTTATCTATAAACCAATAGAAGCAACACTGAAGAATAAAAAGTAAAAACCCAAAGGTATGAAAGGCACTTCAGGTGCAATTTTGCTCCTACTTTCAGCTTATCAGGGCAATTACTTTTTTATGGGAAGACTTCAAAGGTTTCTATTTCTTTGTTTAAAAGTAATTGTGGAGTTATCAAAAGGAAATGGGTTAACATTGTGTCAGAACAGCGTCTCTATCACCATATCTCATGAAAAGACATAGATACAAAAACTAAAATCAAAGGCAACAGAAGCTTCAGCTTTCACCAGTAAATCACTCGTAAAGAACTCTGATAGTAAACATTAAGCACAAGAGGTGGAAGGTAAACTTATGGTAACTAAGGTGGTCCGTATACCAAATTTGAGGCGTAGGGGCAAAACTTGTAACTAGGCTATTTATACATATATTCTATTCTCTTAGTCGGGTTTAATAACTATTTCCTTATCCTTGTGGATTATTATTTGCTATAATTAATTCATTTCCTTGTGGGATTTTACTTTTAGATTCTATAACCACGTCAATCTCTATTACTCAACCCTAGTTCAGCTTATGGATATTCAGAATACAAGACTACCTTTGAATTTATTTTTTCTTTCAGTTTGGGATTTAGCTTTTCATCTTCCCTCCCCTGTGCTGCAACATACAAGACTAACTCTGTTCCTTTTATATAAATCCAATTACCAAATATAAATCACAAAATTTTATGTCCACTACGACTACACATATCAACCTCTAAAAAGAAAAGCAAGAAATCAAGAAAGACCAAGGCTTGCTTTAGCCCTATGGTTTAATGTGACCAGATATTTGTATAGGACTTTGGTTCTCCATTCCATGATGGTTAGATGCTGAAGTAACTGGAAAAGAACAGAAGTCGTCATGTTTGATAGAGGGGCATGATGCATCTGTTTAAAAGTGTTGGTGACAACGAACATGTGGTGGGAAGATGGGACACACCTACTTGGCAAGATAGCCGGGCATAAAAATTTCTATTGACTAAGTCCATTGCGCATCCATGCTACATTTTAATACAAGAAGTCATATATGGTACAGATAAAATTCCAAAATGAGACTACTTCCATAGAGTCTAGACACCTACATCTGGCAACCCACAACAAATATTTACCAAAGTCATCAAAAAATAGTGTGCCCCCATAAAAACATATAATAAGGACCATTTTCATAACAAAATCGGATTAATGACATAAAAATGACAATGTTACCTATAATACAATATGACAAACAGACCCAAATGACACATAATACAAAAGTAAAATAAGAATAAAATAAGATTCCATCCAAAATGTGGACCTATGATAATCCAGATATCATGAAAGCACATGCATAAAATCAGGAAAGTGCATAAGTGCAAAAATCGTACTCGATGATGTCTCAGGAAGGGGTCTCTGAGATTGATAAAACTGCTTTTGCTGATCCATTACGTTTTCAGCTTGAAGCATGGTTCCTGATATCTGACCTGATGCTTGAAGCCTTTGCTGCATATCTCGTTGCAGTGGATTTGACTGCTGTTGCAAACCCATTTGTTGCATCTGTGCAGGCTGTGATTGAATCTGTGACATCATTTGTTGCTGCGATGCCTGAGGTTGTGACTGCTGTCCTTGAGTCGGTAACATGTTAGATGCATTCTGATGTTGTTGTTGCTGCACCTGAATCTTGGATTGTTGCAACAAGTGTACAGAGTGCTGATTTGTTTGCATACTGGAATTACCACTTTGAGTTCCGAGGTGCTGCTGTTGCTGCAATCCGGTAACGTTACTCTGAGAGCCCAACTGTTGCTGATGCATATTTGAAAGGTTTCTTTGCTGCTGTTGCTGTAACAAAGTAACATTACTATGCCGGTCCAATTGTTGCTGATGGATACTAGAAAGGTTGCTTTGCTGCTGTTGGTGTAACCCAGTAACATTATTCTGAATGTTCTGTGATAAAAGTGGTTGGCGTCCTTGAGATTGATTAGCTGGCAACGGCATAGAGAGTGATTGCCCTTGATTGGGGACTTGGGGTTGCATACCGAAAGACCCTACTCAAGTAAATAGCAAGAATAAATACCACATAAACAAGCGTCAAAACAAGAATACAATAAATGTCATTTGTACTCGTCATTTGATCCATTAAATAACAGCGAATAAAGATATCAAGAACGAATCATCTCAGTTAAGAAATGTGGGAGTAATTAAGAAAAAGAATGAACGATTCTCGCAATAAATTAACCATCAAGAAGAAAGCTAGCCGGGAGAGAAAAGGGCAGTTTTCAATAGTTGTTTTTACCTGGATCAGGGGGCCTGTTGCTGTTACCAGCAGAGTTAGATTGTAAAGGATTGCCCATTGAATTCTGAGACTTGGTCTCCATTGTGAGCATCTTCAGAGAAATTTTCCGTAGATAATCCGACTACAAAAACAAAAAAAATCCATGCTAAACTTAGAATACAGTTCTATCCAAAATATGAAGAAAGTTCAAACATAGACAACATTTTTTTAAGAAGTCATATATGTAATAGATAGGTAAGTATTTAAGTACGCAAACATTTCCTGCTCCATAAGAAATAAGAACTCCGGAATTATGGAAGCACCTGGCTTGGGGCTGCAGTATAAATCTTTTCCTCAAACCTTACAGCAATTTTACTGAGTTGCTGTAATCCATCTTGTCCGGAGAAGGGAAGATGCCTCTTCAACGTATCCATTCTATACATGCAATAAAACCAACATCAGTTACTGACTACCAAAATGGGGGTAGCATTCATAATAGGAAAACTGGATTCGTATACAATTCACTAAAATATGTTTTAAGTTTGAAGTCCTCTCGCCATAGTTTAGATTTAGATTACGCTAGATTAGACTACCGCTTGAAACAAAAACAAAAAATTGACGAAGAAAAACACTTACATCTTGTTGACAATTCTTTGCCTTGAATCAGCCTGCAGCTGACTCCTCCAATCGCCGGCATCCATGGCGGCCTCTCCAACTTGAGAAGGCCTCCACTTATTGGTATCCATCAAATCCAATGAACCCAACAAAACTGCCAAAAACAAAAGCACAGTACTGAGCAACTTCAACGAAAACCTACGAAAAGGGCACAAAAACTCGTACAACAGCTAGCTATTCGAACGACGATACAGTTTATAATTACGCAGGCATTTTTTTGCATCAGAAATTGCATTCATTCAAGCTGATTCTAAACACGATTTATGCCATGAAAAATCAAAACTTGCAATTCACATAAAATGGAAAACCCCATACGATTTACACAATCAGATCACAAAAACACCAACAATAACGAATTTCCCACAAAACCCACGATCGATCAACATCTAAAACAAAAAACCCAACAAAAATTGACCAAAAAATTACCTCTTTTCTTTCTGAACAGGAGAGTTGAAGGTTGAAAGGTTCAGGTTGCCTGCAGTGAAACAATGGAGAAATTGCAGAACTGGGAAATCGGGGGATTGGGAAAGGAAGTAGGGTTCTTGCTCAAAAGCTTCAAACTTTGAGAAGATTGAATGGATTGATGCGTCCGAATGTGGTCATTTTATTTGAGTAAATTAAGGCAAGGTACCGCATCTTTGAACAGCAATCATTTCTCAACTAAAAATTTATTACCATTGATCCTTAAACTCATCAAAACGTATAACTACCAATGAATTTTTAGTTGAAGATTATAGCCGTACGTTTTGATGAATTGAGTGGTCAATGATAATGAATTATTAGTTCAGAAATCATTACTCTAATTGAGTTAAAGTTGAGAGACATTGCTACAATTTACATTTTTTAGTTTTTAGTAGGAACGGAGTGTCATGCCCCGGACCCGAGGTCGATGGGATCCCACGCCAGGTGCGCGAGTAAAAGTGAAAGTAAAATTGAAAAATAACAAAAACTTCTCTTATACAAATAATTATTACAAAATCCTTACAAAGGACAAAAATAAGAAAACTCTTAAATCCATTGTCTAACACAATCTCAGCTCTACTAGCACCTATCTTGTCAAATAACTTATTTGTAAAGGGGTGAGCAACAACCACCGTCGCGCAATGAGTAAAATAGTAATATGCCAGTCAAGCGAGGCTAGTTTAGTTACTATAGAAAATACAGTAATAATATCAAATCATTATACACATAGTGTCATATCACATCATCTATTTACGTGTTCATTATATCATTCATAAATAGTAACTCACCATGTGACCCTTATTGGTCATTCTGCCCTAATGTCCATGTGTGCAATTTACATTTATCTTTCGGATTAATGCAACACTAAAGTTCTCATGCTCGATGAACAATTCCAAATATTCACATATCACTATATTAATAATTCTGAAAGCATTTTCACAAATCCAACATGCTTGACTTGAAATAGAGATATTTGAAAATAAGTATAATTTGCAACATATTACATAAGTTACTCATCTCGATAATCCGACATTTTGACAAGGGAGGAGGATTCTCTTCTCCTTTTTTCCCATACACTTCCATCATCTTTCTGTTTATGTAGTCACGGTTAAGCCACGTGTTTTTGTTCTATTATCTCTATTAAAAATTAATATAAAATATTGACGTGGCTTAATGGTGAGCACACAACCAGAAAAGAATGAAAGTGTATGAAAAAAAAGAGGAGAGAATCCTCCTCTTTTGACAAGACAACCCAATTAACAAACTCCACACACCAAACTCCTAATTTTATCGGATGTCCCTGGTTGGTTACTAACTAAATGGAGCAGCAGCTCCTTCTTGTTTTTGGGGCTGCTCTCTGCTCTCTGCTCTCTGCTCTCTGCTCTCTGCGTTGCTGTCCCCAAAACTCTCGGCTGCTCGGCTTCTGGTTTTAAACAAATGGCATTCACATGGATTTTAATAAAAAAATGAGAGTGGACACGGGAAGAAAGTGGGGAGAAAAGAAAAGGAAAGTATTAAAATAATGATGATGTTGTTGAAAAGATAAAGGGGTCATGATGATGTTTGTAGAAAAAAGAAAGAAAGCCGGCTGTAAGTGGGAGAGAAAGGAGATAATTAGTGTTTGATTGTTATAAACTAATTAAAGGAGTGATTGTTGGGGAGGCAAAGAGAATAATTGATGTTATAAAATAAATAGAATGATTGTGGTATGGAGAGACGGGTTGACGGAAGGATCCCACTTAGTAATTTAAAACTTCACAAAAACATAAGTCCATCTCTAACAGAAGGGTTTAGAGGGTCAGAAAGTCGAAAATAGCCCCAAAATCATCTCCAACCGAGGACCAGGTCAAATGGCTCGTGGGCCCCACTGGACAAAAAATGGCCAAAGGGCCAACCGATCGGCCCAAATGAGCCAGTCAGCTGGCCTCGGGCCAGGCCACAATTTCAAACTCAACGGTAACTAGCTGATGTCAGTTAGCTGTTATTTTTGAATTTTTTTTTTTAAACAAAATTTTTAATTTTTTTAAAATTTTTTTTCCTATAACTTCCTAAGTCATTAAACAACATTAAATTAAATTAAGTAACATGAAACAACATTAAATTTTAAACAACATAAAAAAAACATTTAACGACATGAAATTTAAACAACATTTTTAAAAACATTTAACAACATAAAACTTAAACGTCTACTCTATGCTTCTTTTGGCCCAAAGATGTTTAACAAGATCCTGTCGTAGGTACTTGTTTTTTCGGCCAAAATTTTTATAAAATATTAAAATATTCTCATTTTTTTCCTATAAATTTAAGTTGTTGTAGTTTTTAAATTTAATTTGTAGTTTTTAAATTTAAGTTGTAGTTTTTAAATATAAGTTGTGGTTTTTAAATTTAAGTAATAAATTATGTTTTGTCCTCTGGTCCTTTGGCCCTCGGTCGGAGACCCTTTTTTGTGACAGAGCTAAAACGAGCCTTATGGCCCTTTGGCCCTCGGTTGGAGATGGTAAGAAATATGGTCCTGCACTGTTCATTAAAATATTAATTTCTTGGAGGGCCAGAGGGCTAAAACGAGCCATCTGGCCCTCCTTCGGTTAGAGATGGTCTAACCCACTTACATTACCACTGCTAATTAATATTCACAATAAGTACACCCGTGTACAATTTTACCCGTTGTTAACGTACTTTAACTAACCAAATCATCTAATCAATATATATATACTTATTGGAAAAAAATACGGGTTCTCACACTGAGAGACAACGAAATATCATATTTTAACTTTATTATCTAGAAATATTGTGGTTTTCAACTCTCATGCATTAAATTTTTTTCATCACAATTAGTTAAGGAATAGAACAAAAGTATCAAAAAGAATTAAAATTGCACTTCATAAGAAAATCATGCCTTCGTAACATAAACAGCTTCATTCCCCACCAACATTTCTTTTATCAATCCCGCACTCAAACATAACCTAAAGAAACTTAAAAAAACCCACATCAAGAAAGGAAAAACTAATAGTGAAAAAAAAAAATATCTATCATCGAAAAACAATTGTAGAACAAACCATTTTGCCATTGCTTTAGTCTAAAGTAGAAGGGAGGATGACACTGTGCAATTTTGGGTTGATTTCATTTTATTTACGAGCTTGCTATTGGACTGATTTCAAGCAATTGCTACAGTCAAACTTTTGCCTCTTGATTTTGCTTTATTTAGATCACTACCATCATATCTCTGGCTGGGTTGGAAGGTAATTATCAAAGGTTAGGAGGGTAATTTGTCCATATGATTTGGGACGGATTAGGTGGCTTAGCGCAAACAGAGGGAGATGAGAGAGGGAGATGGAGAGAGATAGTGTTGTCATGTTGTCATTCCTCTCTCTCTCTCTCCCCTGCTCATATTCATTGCAATCTAGATCCCAACAACCCAAGGATGATATTTCCATGCTAGGGCTCTAGGATCGTCAACCCATGGATGATATTTTGCTCAAACTCACATATCCATGTTCGATCCTCCAATCTCAGAGCAAAACATTGATCCAATTCCTAGATCCACATGAAGCAAAGGTAAAGACTTAGTTTGTGCCTCAAAAAATATACCTCTTCTCTGTTGTGTGCTTGAATGCCTCGGATATGTGACTCTGGATTGCAGAAAATTAAGTTTTTTGCACCCCAACTATGAATTTTAGCATTTTTTTAAGGAAAACTAATGAAAAGGGCTTCAAAACTTTGAATTTTAACCAAAAACCACCTACTAACTTTATTTAATAATAAGGACAAGAGAAAGAAAAAAAATAAAAAATACATAACAAAAATTTGGTGCGGCCCCTATGACACACCCCGTCCCGGAGGAGGGCATGCTGGCCGTCACGTGAGAGTGACGTAACCATTTACACAGTTCGGAAGCTTTAGAGATACAATTACTAAGATATAACACCCGAAGGTGTATTCTACTTTTATGAATTCTGTCAGAACACCGTTGGATTCCTCGTGGCCACCAAAGCACTGCTACTTAGAACCTAGAGGGGCGCAAAACAAAGTTGAGTGGGTCAGTAAAACAAAACTTTTCCAAAAATCATCTCGTTATCAAAGTGCTAACCCCTCGCCGTAAAACCTGTATATTTTCCCAGAAAATAGCATATATACGCATATAACATCATAAATCTCAAATCATAATTCAAAATCAGTATTATGAAAGTATGCCATGCCAGATGCATAAATATATATATAACAGGTGAAATAACAAATCGACCGGAGACCCTGCAGTGGTCCTGTACGGTTAATCATATAGCTCAATACCTATGCCTGCACATGAGTCGGAACCACTGAGCGGTCTGTACGACAGGACTTGGTGTAATAATACACTCTAGTGCTACACTCATCAAAACGGCCGTGCGAATAATCGCAAGTCACCTACGAGCCGGAACCACAGAAGTGGTCTGTACGACAGGACTTACACCTACTTGGATCCAAGGGAGCGTGCGGTGCGGGAGGTGAATATCAACACAAGCACTAACACCGGTGGTGCAGGTTATGAGCTCTCAACACAATTCACATCATCAACATAATATAACTCACCTAATACTTACCTGTGCGTCCACCGCATCATTTCACACATATGCATCATACATTCAATCATATAATTCATAACAATTCTATGCATGGCATTTTAAAACATACTTTCATTTAAATTCGATTTCTGGGAAAATCAGTAAGTATATAGGTATATAATGAAAACAACTGCCCACTCACTGGTATGCAGCCGGATCGTAACCCCTGTGCCTAGCCTGGAGACGCTCGTCCTCCGGATAGGCTTAACCTATATGCGCAGTAACCGAAAAACGTTATTTAACGCACCTAACCAACAATAGGTAATAACTTCTCATACTTTACTCAAATGGGATGTTTAAATATACCAACGTGATCTACACAACATCACGAACATCCCCATATTTTTAGAAAAATTTTCCGACGTCTCACGCGCCGCCACGCGCTAGCCAAGGCACGGCCAGACGCGCGGCCACGTGCCAGGCACACTGACGGCGTCAGGAATATTCCGGGAATATTATGTTAACTCCTAACTGTTACCGTTAAATCTAACTAACGGCGTTAGAATATTCCGTCAGACTTGACGGAATATTCTGTCGTCTTCAACCTTGGGACTCCGGCGAGTCTCCGGTCACCGGAAAACGGGGAATTTTTAAAACTTCCATATTTCTCTCGTTTTTCATCCAAATTTCATGCCATTTATATCAAAATGAAGCTCTTAACTTGTAGAACACATTCATACTAATTTAAAGTTCTAAAAGTCATGGAATCTCACTGGAGAATTTCAAGAAAAATCGGCCAAACTTCGTCCTCACTATCTCGACGTCCAAATCCTTCAAACAAAGCACTCCGAGCTTCCTTGGGACCTCACTAAGCTTCCTATAACCTTCAGATTTCCAAAAACACAATGTTTAACGTAAGCATGAACAGTACTCAAATCGGGGATTCTTGTTTCACGAGGTTTTCGAAGGCATCCTTACCTGAAAATGGTTCCTTTCAACTTGTATGGTCCTCACGAACCTAATGGTGTTCTTTACACCCTCGATCTACAAGATTTGAGGGGGTTTTGATGTTGACCGTACAAAGAAGGAAGAGAGGGAGAGTGTTTCCGAGAGAGAGAGTCAACGGGATTGGATGAGGGTGTGTGTGTGTGGTCCTAGTTTGGTCACCAACCAAACAAAAGAAAATCTAAGTCCTAATTGGGTCCAAACAATTAGGACTCAACATAATTGGTCCACTTCCATAATTTTAACCACACAATTAAACGTCCAAGGGTATTATCGTCTTTTCACACCATCGATAAAAAAAAATATTTCGAGACGGGCTGTCACACCCTACTTACTACGCCAAGTAAGTATATAAAGCATTATGTCTAGAACAATAGATTATCTACAAATTGTCACGTCCCGAACACGAGGTCGGTAATAAAACTGGAACCCGAATCCAAAACGTGAGCTAAAAACTAAATAAATAAAATAAAATTGAAATAACAGAGTGAAAAATAAAATTCCTCTTATAAAAAGAAATCCAGAATTCTTTACAAGACTAAAATAAATAAATACAAAATTCTATCCTCACACCTAATACGATCTCATCCCGTCTACCCTTTTTGAGTGTTTAGTTCTTAAACCTGCATAAGAATAGAGGGGTGAGCTTCAAAAGCTCAGTAGGGACATAACCTTATCACAGTAATTAACAATACTAAATTAAGTGTCATAAAATCATGTAATCAAGTACCAAATCATTATCATCAACAATGCATGAGTGCGATACAATACTCTTCATCTCTACCCGTTAATTCATATAATTAAACACGCGGACCTGCACGTCCCATACCGTGCATTTTACCTCTGCAGTGGTGGTTCAAATATTCTAATATACAAATTAACCCCCTGTAACTCAATCATCCCAATTTTCCCTTTTGTTAGTCGTCTTGCCAAAACTCTTCGTCGCCAGTCCCGAATTACCCATAAAGAATATGTGCACTGTGGACTCGCCTGAAACCTGGTACCTGCTAAGAATTTGGCTCAACTACACAAAATATCCTTTCCAACCACCCTCATTTCCAATTCCTTCTCACCACCGAAACTCCAACCACACGACCAATTATGAATGATTCACAAATACTTTCATTTATCATTCACATATATCATATTATATTCTCAACCAATAGCATTTCACCAATAATTCCATAACCAATAACAAGTAAACACGCAAGAGCAGTATTGTCCAATTAGCAACCCAGATCACATTAATTAACCAACAAGATCGATAATAATAATATAATGCTTCACGAAATTTAATAAAGCCAATCTCCGTAAAGGTCTGCCGTATTTCCCCTACTTGGATTCCAAAGCATTGCTCCGAGTTATTAACACAAGAATCCACCAGCTTCATAAAGTCCTATTCACATGTATAAGCAAATCACTAAATGCACGACTACAACTCTAATCCTATTTGAATAATTACTTGTGACTAACAATTCAACACAAATAGATTCAAATACCTTTAAGAAATAAATAAGATGTGTTTGAATAGTTGATAAAGGATCAGTACATCAAAATACTGCTTTATCCGAATCAGATATATGTAGCTAATATAATCATTCCAACTCTAAACATAAGGTGGTTTATTAATATAGTAGACATATACGCAAATAGCTTGAAAACGTGAACCATAAGTTTGGTTCCAACTCCAATACATACACGCATATATAGTCTTTGTGATGAAAATATGGACGGTGGAATGTATATATTACCAATTGCAACTTCAACCAGATGCTTTACTTGAAAGATGCATAGATAGTGTTGATATAAAACCAGTTGCATAAATATATTATCCTTTAAAATCAAAACATGCTTTCTTTTGAAATTAATCAATTTATAAACTGATGAGTTGATGCCATATTTATACAACTGTTTGCACAACAGCTCTTCTAATAAAATATGCAGTAGAAATGGTATCCATGTAACCATATTGAAAGTATAAACACTGATTACCAACATGCTTCTTTAACAACACACATACATCCATACATATACAGGCAGTATATGCTTCCACTCTTCTCTTTGCAATAGAGCAGCATCCAAGTCTCCTAAAGTTAAGTGCCTTTCAAAGAATAGGAATGGGAAAATTAGAATGCCCCACATCTTTTCTATAGTTGTTAGATTAAACATTCATCCCTTTTAAAGATTTGATTAAGGTGCTTTGATCAATTGTCACCTCAATAATTTTCTATTTATTTAATTTCCATGTCATTAATTTAAATGCATTTATATATAGGCATAAGGTAGCTTAGCAACTAATTGCCTATAATATAGGAATTTAATTTCGTCAATCCCCTTCTACGCATTAAATGACATTTTTTTAATAAAATAAAATAAAAAATTAATTAACTAATTCCTCATTTCCTTATTATCAGTATTTAAAAAAAAAAATATCTTTCTATTAAAAATGTCTCAATAAAAAGTCTTCAATACATATTTTTTTTTCACGTATAGATATGTAAAAAATATATTTAAAACTTATGGTACATTTGAGAACAAAAGTATCGACTTTTGGTACGTTTAGATTTCAAATGTACCGAGAAACCAAATGTACCAAAAATTCAAATGTACCATAAAACCAAATGTACCCATTGTTATGTAACCCTTTTGGTACGTTTAGATTTCAAATGTACAGAGAATCCAAATATACCAAAATTTCAAATGTACCATAAAACCAAATGTGTCCATTGTCAGGTAACCCTTTTGGTACGTTTAGATTCCAAATGTACCAAAAGACCAAATGAACAAAAAATTCCAAATGTACCACAAAACCAAATGTCTCTATCAGATAATCCTTTTGGTACATTTACATTCCAAATGTACCGAGAAATACAAAAAATCAAATCCACTATAAAACTAAATGTGTCCATATTATAGGTAACTAGACGTAGCTATATAATCGAACAAATCTTTATTATGCGTTGGGTCTTCTAAATAATAAAATCTGACAATTTTTTTATTTATAAATATTCTACTATATTCACAAAAAAAAGTAAAATTATAACAAACAATAAAAAAATGCATAGAGATGAATCCATAAATATAGGGATAATAGGAAAAGAAAAAAAAAAAAAACGAAATGCCTAGGAGAAGTCATGAAAAACTAAAATTCTAAACAAAATTGAACTAATTATGTGAAAAACTGAAATTAATAACCAAAATTTTAGGAAAATGTTTGATCAAATTTTCAAAAGGAGTGGATGTTTAGTCTAAAAAAATTAAAAAACAAGGCGCTTGTGACATCCCACATCGCTCAGGGGAGTGATCCTTAAATGTATATTCTCATCCCTACCTAGCACGAGGCCTTTTGGGAGCTCACTGGCTTCGGGTTCCGTAGGAACTCCGAAGTTAAGCGAGAAGGGGGCTAGAGCACTCCCATGATGGGTGACCAACTGGGAAGTTGCTCGTGAGTTCCTAGAAACAAAACCGTGAGGGAATGGTAAGCCCAAAGCGGACAATATCGTGCTACGATGGTGGAGCGGGCCCGGGAAGTGGTCCGCCCCGTGCCGGAATGTGACAATTGGTATCAGAGCCAATCCCTGGCCGGAAGTGTGCCGACGAGGACGTCGGGCCCCTAAGGGGGGTGGATTGTGACATCCCACATCGCACAGGGGAGTGATCCTTAAATGTATATTCTCATCCCTACCTAGCACGAGGCATTTTGGGAGTTCACTGGCTTCGGGTTCTGTAGGAACTCCGAAGTTAAGCGAGAAGGGGGCTGGAGCACTCCCATGATGGGTGACCCACTGGGAAGTTGCTCGTGAGTTCCCAGAAACAAAACCGTGAGGGAATGGTAAGCCCAAAGTGGACAATATTGTGCTACGGTGGTGGAGCGGGCCTGGTAAGTGGTCCGCCCCGGGCCTGGATGTGACAGCGCCTATATCAAAACGCCCCAATAGGAATCAATATGGTATTATTACGTAACATGTGAAATACAGAACATAAGAGGCTATCACTAAAGAACAACATAAATAGAAAGACTTTTCGATAAAACTAAATCAGCAGTATGAACGAATTCAAATACATATGCAGAACGATGCCCAGCAGCCCCTTTTTAGTTTAGATACAAACATTTATAATTTATTAATAATATACAGAAATATGAGACAAATAACTAAGAGGAAAACCTAGAAAGGAAAACTCTTTAAACCTGAGAGAGAGTAGACCCCGATAGAAAACGTTTCATCTCGCCAGCGAAGAAAACCGAAGCAATAACATTCTATTTATAGGAGAAGGAAGTCGGCAGATTCTTATAGGAATGAACTAAAATCCCTTTAATTGGCTATGGTTTTGGTCCAATTAGAATAGAACAAAATATGCAGCTTAATAAAATATTGTAAAAGAAAAGAAAATGAATAATATGAATATATAGTTCAAATACTACCGTAATGGTGTACTGAACTTATTTGGTTCAAAATAATAGTAAATTAGAGTATAGAAAAATGAAATAAAGGAATTAACGATTAAATAAGAAGTAATACAAAACTTTCTGAAATTAATAAGTATATACAACACATAATTATATATAATTATTTTTGAAAATACAGGTCCTCACACAAATACATACCAAACCGATAATCTTCCACCGTGATATGAAGTCCAATAACATACTTCTTGACCACAAGTTTCAATCACGTGTTGGGGATTTCTTGTAACGTGAGCAAGTTAGCTCGTCTATGGCAACATTTGCTAATTATTGATGGTTTGGACTCGACTCATGACATAGACACTCATTCTCGAAATTTGTGACACGACGAATGTTTAGTGTAACATCTCACCTCGACCAACGGAGAGGGGGTGATGTGTTTTATATGTACATGCCCACCTCCATATAGCAAAATATTGTCTGCTTTGGGCCACGCTCTCATGGTTTTGTTTCTGGGAACTCACGAGCATTTCCCAGTAGGTCACCCATCCTAGGAATGATTTCGCCCAAACTCGCTTAACTTCGGAGTTCCGATGGAATCCGAAGCCAGTGAGCCCCCAAAATTGTCACATCCCGACCCGGGCTTTACCACATCCGGGGCTCGACTCCGCCGTAGCACGATATTGTCCGCTTTGGGTCCCGACCATGCCCTCACGGTTTTGTTTCTGGGAACTCACACGAGAACTTCCCAATGGGCCACCCATCCTGGGATTGCTCTCGCGCGAACTCGATTAACTTCTGAGTTCCTATGGAATTCATAGCCAGTGAGCTCCCAAAAAGCCTCGTGCTAAAGGAGATGGGCATGTACATATAAGGCATAGAGGATCCATTCCCCTGGGCGATGTGGGATCTAACAATTGTAAGATCCCACATCGCCCATGGGTGAGGATCCTGTAAGCCTTATATGTATGTACATTCCCACCTCCAAATAGCACGAGGTATTTTGGGAGCTCACTGGCTTCGGATTCTGTAGGAACTCCGAAGTTAAGTGAGTTCGTGTGAGAGCAATCCCATGATGGGCGACCCACTAGGAAGTTCTCGTGCGAGTTCCCATAAACAAAACCGTGAGGGCGTGGTCGGGGCCCAAAACGGACAATATCGTGCTACGGCGGAGTTTAGCCCAGGATGTGGTGGGGGCCCGGGCCGGGATGTGATAATTATTGTAACATCCCACCTCGACCAACAAAGAGGGGGTGATGTGCCTTATATGTACACGCCCACCTCCATATAGCACGAGGCTTTTTTGGGAGCTTACTGGCTTCGGATTCCATCAGAACTCCGAAGTTAAGCGAGTTCGGACGAGAGTATTCCTAGGATGGGTGACCTACTAGGAAGTGCTCGTGAGTTCCCGTAAACAAAACCATGAGGGCGTGGCCCAAAGCGGACAATATGGTGCTACGACGGAGCTGGTCTAGGATGTGACAAAATGGTATCAGAGCCACTATGCCGTGTGGTGCGAGTGTGCCGACGAGGACGTCGAGCCCCTAAGGGGGTGGACTGTAACATCCCACCTCGACCAACGGAGAGGGGGTGATGTGCCTTATATGTACATGCCCACCTCTATATAGCACGAGGTTTTTTGGAAGCTCACTGGCTTCGGATTCCATAGGAACTCCAAAGTTAAGCAAGTTCAGGCGAGAGCATTCCTAGGATGGGCGACCTACTGGGAAGTACTTGTGAGTTCCCAGAAACAAAACCGTGAGGGCGTGACCCAAAGAGGACAATATCGTGCTACGGCGGAGTCGGTCTGGGATGTGACACTTGGCTAAGTCAATTTTCATTTTGGGTTTTGATTTTTTGTGCAATATTTTTCTACTACATTATTTTATTTATATTGGTATTTTTTTTACCATTACAAATTTTGATTGAGATTCTTCCATTTTCGATTTTCAACTCCATACAAGTATTTTAATCGTACATTTCTATATCTATTTCTTGTCGTTATCTTATTATATGCATATATTTTTGACCTTATGTTGCTACGTAGTGTTACATATTTTTTTACTCTATATTTTATATGGGTATCATACTACTATATTATCAAGGAAGGATGAAGGTATGAGCTTGGAGGCATGAAAGAGGTATAATTGCAATCCAATTGCGACGGAATGGCATTCTCTTCTATGCAGTTGCTGTAACTAGATAGCTTCCTCATATATATATATATATATATATATATATATATATATATATTTTCTCCCTATTTTTGAGTATTTTAAATTTTCTTAAGGGGGTAGATTGTAACGACCCGTCCCCAATTATTACGATTTTTATAATTTTAAAATTAGAAATTACAAAAAATGCCCTTTGAGATGAATACGTCGATTTTTATAAACCGCCTTGTCGTGCCACGTAAGATCTGTTTTCTTGGCGAATACTTATTCGTCGCTACGAATACGTGGGCGCAAACGGAAAGCAATTTGGAGTTATAACGAAGGAGATATTAACGTTTAAAGTTGGGGGCATTTTAGTAAATTAATTAATTTCAAGAAAGCTCCAGATTTTTGGAGAAAAATCTGGAAAACCATGTGTGTGGCCCAGATTAAAAGGAAGAAAAGTTGGGCGGGTGGAGATGATAGATAAATGAGAGAAATGAGGGGCAAGACGCCCAATCAGAAATGAGAGAAAAAAGAGGACCAATAAGAAAGGAAAGAAAGGAAAGGAAGGGAGAGAAGAAGGGGGCACGGGATCATGGATCCCTCGCCCAAAATCGTGACTCGACCCGTATTCTGGCGACTTCCCGTCGCCTTTACACCATTTTTTCGACGATTTGGACCGATCTACCACTCCCAATCATCATCTAGCCTCTCCTTCTTCCATTTCCAGCCAAAATTAGAAGGATTTTGGTGGTAGTTTTGGGGAAAACCCGATGGTAGGGTGTGTGGGTGCACGACGGCGAATCCCCAAAGTGTGAAGCTAACTCAACCAATTACCACCACCATTAGGCTTCACTAAACCTCAGGAACAAAGCCCAAGCAGTGAAAGAGGCATCGGAGCAAGTATGGAGGTCGAAACGATGGCACCCAAACATTAGGGTTTCAGGCGGGTTCGAGTGAAATTGGGGCATTTCCCCGCCAAATTGGACTTGGCCACATGCGCTGATCATTCGTGACGCCTCGATATTTATGCTAGGGAGTTGTAGCGCGAACATCAAGTTTTAGTAGTTGAGCTTCTGTATCGACGATGATTTTTGGCATATCCCAGTATAGGTGGTTACCTATGATGGTATAATCCTTACCTTACCTTACTGTACTCTGCTTATGCTCTGAAATCACGTATGAAATGGGTTCAGTCCCGGTTACAGCGCACTTTTGTATTTAGGCACCTTTAGGTTTAAATTTATTCACATTTTCCCACATCACTACACTTTATGGCTTCGTCACCTTCCAAGTGTCGGCCATCATAGCTCGATTCGGAGTCCAAGTGGACTTCCCGGGTCGGGGTGTGTCATTTCAGGATAGGAAAGGTGATGGACATGCCACAGTCTACAACTATGTCTATAGTTGCAGTTCTATGGATATCTTGCTCCTGGTAACTAATTTTAATACCAAACAACTTAGAGATCGATTTGATATAACCCCTGAATGCTCTTTGTTATGGTTAGGATGATTAATGCTTTAGATACTGATAAATAGTCTTTTCTTCTAGAGTATGCATACACTTTAAATGTCACATATTCTTGCGATTGTAGTACTCAGTGGACAAATCTGCAGCCGATAAGTTGAAGAAATTCTGCTCCGCTTAGCAGCCTGCCAAATGTTCGATGTAATGCCCGAAAGATCATGAAGATATCCAGGTTGCAAAATGTGACTAAAGTTATAATAATGGAAAAACCTGAATTAACTGAGTCATCATCTGTGCTAATATATGTGGAATACTTTTGTAAAGTTTTCGCAAAACCTAATGCCAACATTGATAAAGGGAAGAAATAGAGATTGCTTCAGAGTTCAAATTGATTTTACATTTAAAATGTAAGAGAGAGGAACGCGTGTGCATAACCGTAGTGGTTGAAGGGATGTGCAACACAACAGAACATCTACCATCGAAAAGGTGAGGCCCTTGAGGGCTTCGATGGTGCCCTCTTCTCCATTGGGCATGAATTCGCCACAGTCATCCGTAGCAGTCCCTCCTCTTCTCCATTGGGCTTCGATGATGCCCTCTTCTTCATAAACAGTGTCGTAATTTTTCATAAACAGTGTAGTAAGTTTCATAAACAGTGTCTTAAGTTTCATAAACACTGTCCTAAGTTTCATAAACAGTATAGAAAGTTTCATAAACAGTTTGTTTGTGTGAGGACGCGTAGGTCCGAGCGTCATATTTTTTTAAATTTTTTTTTTAATATTAAAATGATGTATTTTTTCATTAAAAATTAAGTTCTTTTGTCCTTTTTATTAAAAATTAAGGGTTTTTCTTTAAAATTTAAGTCTTTTTGATTAAATAAAGTTATAGTATGGTTTTTTATTAAAATAAACTTAGCCAAGACCTTTTCATGAAAGTTCCTTTTTTTTTACAGATTAATGCAATCACAATATTATTTTGTTGATTTTTTACATCCGTTTGTGGATGAAGGGTTTAGGTGCTCTGAAAATGCCCACCTTGAATTTTAGCATATTTTTTTCTACGGATTAATGCAATCACAATATTATTTTGTTGATTTTTCTTTCTAAATATAGAAAGTTTAGAGTGCAAAATAAGAATTTTAGATTGCTAATAATAATTCCCATAAGAAATTGCTATATATAATTGATGTAAAGAGTTTGTGTCTCTAATATTATTGATGTAAATAGACTGATTTTTTTTTTTAATTCTTAAATTTAATTAATTACATAACTTTACACTTTATTGCTTTTCAAAAAAGATAGAACGAGGATGAGATCAATTATTCCTCAACTAATCTACTTCTTGACCTTTTAGGTATTTACTTTTTCTTGATCTCTTAGGTATTAAATCGCATACAGTAAACCTCACGTAACTTTTATTTTTATTTTTATGTGTTAATAAATGTAAGAATGCAAATGATTTCGCATGTGAGTAAATACATATGGTTGACATTAAATTCAAATGTCTCTTTAGTTCAATATATAACAACCTCTTGTCCCATGAGATTTTGAAACCATTACCTCATCCGACGAAATGGAGATAAAAAAACCATTAGTACAAAGGTAGAATACAACCAAACTCTAGGTATAGTAATTTTTTCTGAAAATATGACTTTAGCCCTTCAAACTCAATTTTCTTCATATAAAACCCTACATAACTTTTTTACTCAAAGAAAACACAATGACTAGGATCCACGTAAGCGAATTCATTAATTTCATATTACTTCACACATTTTACATTTTTCACATGCCTTAAATACCCCTATTACGTATTTGATGTAGACAATTAATTGTAAGGAGAGAGTAAATGATTTTGCAACAAGAAAAAAAAAGACATTAATGTTAAAAATTTATTGCATATTAGTTTTTAGAAAGGCTTTGAATTTTCATAAAACTATTCGATTCAGTTTTCACTCTTGAATACTTTGGAATTTATCCTTTTTTATTAATATATTAGAACATTGTATTTCATTATCTACATGCACATTAATTTACCTACAACAATTATAACATGGGTGTAATATAATATCTCTTTTTTACAATGATGCAAAATAATGTTTATACCAACACAAAAATGTGCCTAACATATGTCACAGCCCGTCCCGGAATTATTTTATCGAGGTTGTGAAATGACGGGATTGCCCTTAAGTTTGCTAAGGTATGTGACATTTATATTTGGTTTTATTGTCCTATTCCTAAGTTTGGAAATTATTTGGAAAATAATTGGTATGATTTTGTGTGGCTAGGATTGTAGACCACACACACAAATAAACTACCCTCACACTCTCCCTCCCTCTCCCGTGAGCTCTCTCTCTCGGAATACACTTCCCGTGCACTGTGCACGTACGGACGGAGTTGGAACTCGTCCATTTCTTCACAGATCGACACCCAAAAGGTAAGATTCTTGATCCTTGTAACCCCCTGAGTAGTTTGGTACCAAATTTGGAGCTTGTAACCCTCGGAATGGCCGTGAAACCCTAACCCCGAAAATGTGCATTGTTCATGCACACTTAAAATCTTGCATTTCAGGGAATTTCAAGCTCACAGTGAGCTTAAGGAGGTCCTCACGAGTCTCGGGGTACTTCGTTGGTAGAGTTTGGACGTCGGATGACCGAGATCGAAGGTTTTAAAAGTGTGCCGAGCTATCGAGCTTTCTCAGGTAAAATCCTGTGATTTTCAAGCCTTGAATCTTGTTTAGATGTGTTCTACATGCTTAGAGCTTCATTTTGGTACCAATTTCATGAAAAATAAGTGAAAAATGAGTGAGAAACCATAGTTGGAAAAATACCCAGAATCCGACGAACCCACCGACGGCCGGAGAGTCGCCGGAGAAGATGACGGAATATTTCATTAGTTTGGACAGAATATTCCTGACGCCGTCAGTCAAAACTAATGGACGCCGTTAGAAGTTAACGGAATATTCTTGACGGCGTTAACTGACGCCGTCAGTGTGCCTAGCACGTGGCCGCGCGTGGGGGTGCGTCTGGCCGTGCCTTGGCCGGCGCGTGGCGGCGCGTGCTACGTCGGAAAATTATTTTAAAAATATGGGGATGTTCGTGAGGTTGTGTAGATCACGTTGGTATATTCAAACACCCCAATTGAGCTTTGTATGAGAAGTTATTTCGAATTGTTGGTTATGTGCTTTAAATAACGTTATTGTAGTTGTTTCGCATATAGGTGAGACCTATCCCGAGGACGAGCGCAATCAAAGGCGTCACGGGGGTTACGACCCTTCGACATACCAGTGAGTGGGCAGTTGTTTTCATTATATACCTATATACTTATTGATTTTCCCAGAAATCGAATTTAAATGAAAGTATGTTTTAAAATGCCATGCATAGAATTGTTATGAAATATATGAATTGGTATATGATGCATATGTGTGAAATGGTACGGTGGACGCACAGGTAAGTATCAGGTGAGTTTTATTATGTTGATGATGTGATTGTGTTGAGAGCTCATAACCTGCACCACTGGTGTTAGTGCTTGTGTTGATATTCACCTCCCGCGCCGCACGCTCCCTTGGATCCAAGTAGGTGTAAGTCCTGTCGTACAGACCACTTTTGTGGTTCCGACTCGTAGGTGACCTGCGATACGTCGCACAACTATTTGATGAGAGATGCACTAGAGCGTATTATTACACCAAGTCCTGTCGTACAGACCACTTCTGTGGTTCCGACTCGTGTGCATGCATAGGTATTGAGCTATATGATTAGCCGTACAGGACCACTACAGGGTCTCCGGCTGATTTGTTATCCTACCTGATATATATTTGCGTATCCTCACTATGTTTTGATACATATGGCATGGCATACTTTCATACTATTGATTTTGAATGATGATTTGATAAAATGTTGAGATATATATGCTATATGGTATTTTCTGGGAAAGTATACAGGTTTTACAGTGAGGGGTTATATATTTTGATAAAGGAAAGGTTTTGAAAGCTTTGTCTTACTGACCCACTCACCTTGTTTTACGCCCCTCCAGGTTGTAGTTAGGAGTGTTTGGTGGCTTACGAGGATCCCCACGGCTATTCTGACGGACTTCACACATGTAGGACTCACCTTCGGGTGTTGTAACTTAGTAATTGTCCTACTTGACTGCATTTAGAACCTTATGCTCTGAATATGTGTAATCACACTTAAACTCTCATTAGCATGTCATTTGGATAGTACTGCTAGTATTCGGCTTTTAATCTTTCAAAACTCTCTTATCTTATTGCTTCCGCATTACGTAATGGTTACGTCACGTTAGTGATGGCCAGCACGCCCTGATTCTCGGGTCGGGGTGTGTCAACATATGTACTAATACATGGAAAATAATTTACCTATATTAAGAAGAAATGTAGTTCGATGCATAGTATTAAAAATACTATGTTATGCCCATGTTTATACAACAATAAAACGTGCCTAACATATCTAACAATACATGGAAAATAATTTACCTACAAGTTAGAGAAATGTTATTTGGTTGGGTGTAGTATAAATTTTTTTAATAATTGGAAAAATTAAATATAACTATGTGTAGTGTAATTTTTTTTATATCATTAGAACAAATTAATTTACCAACCTACGATTTAAAATATTCATTTCCAATGATGCAAAATGTTCATTACCTAACTACAAATTAATTTCCAATAATTTACCTACAACAATTATACCATGGGTGTAATGTAATATCTTTCTTTACAATGATACAAAATATTGTATGTACCAACAACAAAACGTGCCTAACATAAGTACTTGTACATGGAAAATAATTTACCTTTAACAAAAGAAATGCAGTTTGATGTATAAAATCAACAATATTATGTTCCACTCATGTTTATACAACAACAAAACGTGTCTAACATATATAACAATACGTAGAAAATAATTTACCTACAAGTAAGAGGAATGTTATTTGATTCAAAATATATAATATAGGTGCAATATTTTTTTTTTAAATAATTGAAACAAACTAATTTACCTACCAATTAATATGGATAAAATTGTAACAGCCCGTCCCGGAGTTTACGAACGGCGGACGTGAAATGATGAAAATGCCCCTAGGCATTTAATTAAGGTATGTGTGTGTTTTTACTTTGGATATTTGGTGGTGTTTGGACCACACACACACACACAGTCCTTCTCTCTCTTCTCTCACTCCCTCAGACCTTCACTCTCTCTCCCATTTCGTACGGCAAGCACCCAAAACCATTTGGAACCTTACAGATCGTGGCCAAGGAGGATACCATTGTGTTCGTGAAGCTCAGATGAGTCGATTGATACCATTTTCAAGTAAGAATACCTTTGAAATCTCGTGAAACAGAAACCCCAATTTTCATGCATTGTTCATATGGACGTAAAATGTTGATTTTTAGGGAAAACTAAGCTCATAGGGAGCTTAAGGAGGTCCTAAGGAAGCTCGGAGTGCTTCGTTGGAAGGAATTAGACGTCGGGATTGTGAGTTTCGAAGTTGGCTGGTTTTCTTGGAATTTTTCCGGAAGATCCCGTGATTTTTGGAGCTTCAAAGAGGTATGAATGTGTTCTCCTTGTTGTGGGCTTCATTTTGATATAAACTTCATGAATTTTGGATGAGAAATGAAGAAGATATGAAGATTTGAAATTTTCCCAGAATCCGGCAAACATTCAAGGTTCAGACGGCGGCAACCGGCGAAGCTCACCGGAGAAGAAGGGAGAATATTCCATCAGAGTTGACGGAATATTCCTAACGGCGTCAGGTAACACCGTTAGTTTTAACGGAATATTCCTAACTCCGTTTACTATTCCGTTACACGTGGTCGGCGCGTCTGGCCGTGCCTTCGCCGGCGCGTGGGTGGTCGGAAAATTTTTCTAAAAATATGGGGATGTTCCTGAGATTGTGTAGATCACAATGGTATATTAATATACCCAAATTGAGCAATGTATGAGAAGTTATTTCTAAGGTTCCGATTATGTGCGTTAATTAACGTTATTTCAGTTACTTCTCATATAGGCGAGACCTATCCGGAGGACGAGCGTAGCCAGGCCAGGCACGGAGGTTACGACCCGTCTACATACCAGTGAGTGGGCAGTTATTTTCCGTATATACCTATATAAATGAGTTTTTCCCAGAAAATCAGTTTAAGTGAAATATGATATGAAATGCGATATGAAATGCCATGCAAAGTATCTGTTTACTTATTTATGCATTATTGATTGTATATATTAATGTCGGTGCTGAGGACGCACAGGTAAGTGACAGGTAAGTTTATATGCTAGTTATTGAGAACGAATGAATGATGCGATGTGATGTGATATGATTAGAGCTCATAAACCTGCACACTGATATTAGTGCTCCAGCCCAGAGAAGGGCTCAGTCTTTCACGTGTTGTTCACCTTCCGCACCGCATGTTCGCCTTGGATCCAAGTTAGGTGCTCAGTCCTGTCGAATAGGCCACTATAGGTGGGTTCGACTCGTAGGTGACCCGTGATTTATCGCTCAGTCTTCACGTGATTGTAGCACTAGAGCATATTAGTTTATTATCAGTGATGTTATGCAGGCCACTAGAGGTGGTGCTGTTGTGTGTGCGGGGTATATATTTGATATGATTGTGATGATTATGAGCTACATGATATGATGAGGTTGATATGAGCTATATATAGCTGAGAGCTGAGATGATTATTGAGTATTCAATCACATTCACAGAGATATGCTTTGGCATTCAGTTATGATACTTTGGCATGGCATATACATACTTTCATACATACATATTTTCCAGCGGATTTTGAGAAATATATATATGAGTATATACTTTATTTCTGTGAAATTATACAGGTTTTACGGCGAGGGGTTATAACTTTTGAAAAAGGAAAGGTTTTGAAAAGATTTGTTTCTGACCCCACTCAGTTTTCTGTTTTTCGCCCCTCCAGGTATTAGGCAGCGTTCGTTGGTGGCATACGAGGAGCTCGTCGGGCGTTCTGACAGAATTCACTTATGTAGGACCACCTTCGGGTGCTATTTCCATTTTAGTACTTCTGCTTGATTGCACGTAGACTTTTATGCTCTGTATTAGTGGAATTCACACTTCTTTTACACTAGTATTGCTAGTGTTTTGGTTTTAATTTGTTCGTATCCTTTTGATTAATCTTGCTTCCGCACAGCGCACATGGCTTACGTCACGCCCACGTGACGGCCAGCATGCCCTACCTTCGGGACGGGGTGTGTCAAAAATTGCTACAAAATATATCACGAAAAAAAAAAAAAAACTACTACTTTCCTAGTTTGACATGGATACAGTTAATGCAAACACTTTTTACATTTTATTTCACTTTTTCTACTACTTTTAACTTGGCATAAATTTAGGAATTTGGAAAGAGACCATAAAGTATGAGTGGCATGGATGTAAATAAATTGTATTAATTAGGTCAATAGTGTTTCCATATGTTTGCAAATTTTAAATTTGGGCTTAAATTGATCTTTAAAGATAGATAAGTTTTTATCTAGAAATAATGAGTTGTAAGAGCCAAAATCTAAAGCATCCTAATTTTTTTCTCTCTAACAAAAGCCAATACATGCAGATGATGTTTTATCACAGTGACGAAAAACAATTATGTCTATGCACCCCAACCAACCTCCTCACCCCTAACAAAAGCCAATACATTGATATCCTCTACCCTTCTAAAGTCATCACATTTTTATTCAGAGAATCGAGGAGAGAAGCTGAAGTAGCATATGAGGCCATGAGAACATGGAAATTCAGACCAAAGAAGCATAAAAACCATATGGAAAAGATGATGATGCATCTGGAACAATTGACAAACTTGATAGAAAAGATGTGATGCGCAAACACGACGCCTTTTCAGGTTGGAGGGGGCCTTTGTGGTCTGAGACTTGGTCTCCATTGTGAATTCACGGCCCAGGATTATGGAAGTACCTGGGTTGTGGCTGCAGTATACTAATACAAGGAGGGAGAGGGAGAGGGAGAGGGAGAGGGAGAGTAAGACTGATGATAAATCATTCCCATAGCATAAAAGTAATTAAACATTTCTACCGTTCCAAACACACAAACAACGTTATTTAAAGGGGTTTTCTAACTTTAATCATCGAAGAAGATTGAAATTTAAAATAAATCTGGTGTTATATTACATATTGATTATAGTCCCTTGATGTGTTCTTAATTCAAAATAATTAATGTATATTTCATTCAATGTCTCCCATTAAATATTTAAATTTATTTGTTAGATCCCGCATTGCCCAGGGGAGTGGATCCTCTAAGCCTTATATGTATATTCCTATCTCTACCTAGTACGAGGCCTTTTGGGAGCACACTGGCTTCAGATTCCGTAAGAACTTCGAAGTTAAGCGAGTTCGCGCGAGAGCAATCCCAAGATGGGTGACCCACTTGGAAGTTCTTGTGTGAGTTCCCAGAAACAAAATCGTGAGGGCATGGCCGGGGCCCAAAGCGGACAATATCGTGCTACGGTGGAGTCGAGCCGGGATGTGGTGGGGGCCCGGGTCGGGATGTGACAATTTGGTATTAGAGCCAATCCCTGGCCGGAAGTGTGCCAACGAGGACGTCGGGCCCCTCAAGGGGGTGGATTGTTAGATCCCACATCGCCCAAAGGAGTGGATCCTCTAAGCCTTATATGTATATTCTCATCTCTACCTAGTACGAGGCCTTTTGGGAGCTCACTGGCTTCGGATTTCGTAGAAACTTTGAAGTTAAGCGAGTTCGCGCGAGAGCAATCCTAGGATGGGTGACCCACTGAGAAGTTCTCGTGTGAGTTCCCAGAAACAAAACTGTGAGGGCGTGGCCGGGGCCCAAAGCAGACAATATCGTGCTACAGTGGAATCGAGCACGGTATGTGGTGGGGGCCTGGGTCGGGATGTGACATTATTAATATACACATTTTAATTTATTTTTTGACCAAACAAAAGTTTTTTTTAATTTTTTAATTTTATTTAACATTCTTCAAACTTGAAAAACTCAATTAATGTCCCTAAATGTTAGTACTGAAATGTGTATACCTAAATGTTAGTACCGAAATGTGTATACCCAAATGTATGCACCGAAATGTATTATATTAAACTAATGTACCTAAATGTGTCTACCGAAATGAATGTACCCAAATGTATGAACCGAAATTTATTATATTAAACTAATGTACTTAAATGTGTGTACCGAAATGTATTATATTGAATTAATGTACCTAAATTTTTGTATCAAAAAGTATGTACTGAAATGTATGTACCTAAATGTATGCACCGAAATGTATTATAATGAATTTAATGTACCTAAATGAAGAAGACAAAGTATATCGAAATACATTGTAAACCAAAAGTTAGTTTATCTAAATGTTTACAACAAAAGTTAGTACTAATACTAATACTGCTACTGCTAGTGCTGATGATAATGATCATCGAATGTAATTGGGATTAGAAATTTGTTCAATATGACATGCAATAGACTTGTTTTTTTTTTTAAAAAAAAAAAAGTGGACCAGCTAGGGACAAAGTTACGACAGTCAATTCTTCTGGGGGCCGAAAAGACTCATCCAGACATTTCAACCTCCTTCAAACCATCATCGTGTGATTTACCCCAAGTTACCTTAATTTCTAGACAATTATAATTAAATAGTTCGTTGTGCGTTTGTGCCTTATTGGTCAATCGCTGTAAATATATGGTAAAAAGTTCTCAAACAACATTATTACTATAGCAAATTAACAACTCCGCCGCTAAAAAAAAAGTGAGTATGAGGTATCAAGTTCGACTTTAGGATTGACGAATTCGATATTTATTTGTTGCTTGTAGCTTTGTATATAAAAATAAAAGAGGCTTGAAAAAAATAGTGCACGACAAGTAAAGGTAAGCAATTCAAAGATTGTTTCTAGTTTTTACTTCTATCCATAGAGAGTTATGTAATAACATAAGTTCCAGAGTAAACTGTTAACGTCGTGATTGAGGTGTGTAATGATCTAGTCTTGAACGTGATACTTTTCAAAATTTAATAGGATAATGTAGCTAATATTTTGCAAGCATTTTACTATACTGATCAACCTACAAAAGGGTACATCATGTGTGTGGCTGGATTGGCTCCACCTAACCTGCATGTGAGTGAATGACAATCGAATTATAACGTCACCTTCCCCAATTTACTCCTCAAGTCGGGTTACAAATATGACGAGCAGAAAATGTGGCAGATTTTCTAACTCTATTCTTTGCACACAGTTGACAAGGTGATGACCCTCTTTCGAGCCGAAATGTAGCCAAAACATGTAGAAACAGAGCCGTATATAAAATTTTCACCTCATTTGACTGCTCCTTCAATTCTTATATGTTTTGAATTTTGATGTATAGTATTCTCTTGTGATTGTTATCTCACTAAAGTTTGTCCATTCAGTAGAAACACGAGTGTAAAGCACATAGTATACGTGTTACAAAGGGATTCCATGCGTGTTTGTTAACCCAAGTAAGGTTCGTTCATAGTGAGCTGCACTGCAAAGAGGATCTACATGAGTTGATGCCTGTTTTTATATATAAGACAGCAACATAAAACTTTCAACTGTGAAAGAAAAACTTACGTGGAACGGATTCACTATTACCATGGTGAGTGGTTGGTGTTTCCAATAAAATTTGAGTATTGCTGTGAAAAAGAAAGGTCAAATAGAACCAAACAATAAATTTAGGGTAATTTCACTTTACCATCTAGAAATATCGTGATTTTCAAACTTTTATGTATCAAATTTTTTTCATCCTAGTTAATATAAGGAATGGAACAAAAATATCAAAAACAATTAGAAATGCACTCCATAAGCAGTCATTTGCAAATTTCTCATATCATACATGCCTTCGTAACATAAACAGCTCCATTTCTCACTAACTTTTCATCTATCCCTTAAAGTTTGAAAATCCCTCTCGCTCAAACATAGTCTAAAGGAACTTTAAAAAACCCACATCAAGAAAGGAAAAACGAATAGTGAAAAAAAATTATCTATCATTGAAAAACAATTGTAGAACAAACTATTTTGCCATGTATACTATATTCGCTAATTGAGGATCAATTGAAAATACCTTAATTAAATATTCTAATTGAGTACATACGCCAAATACTTTTTTTTAATTATAGTTTCTCATACACGCATGGATAACTATGAGCTTCATTAGTTATTTTAATGATATTCATATCGATCAACAGTTGTGAAATTTTAAGCACATTGTATCATGTCAATGTAAATAGTTGGTAAATTCAAATTCATTTGAAACACTCATATGTTTGTGTAGTCACATTGAAGAATTTTTATAGATTTGGTTATATGCACACACGTGAGCAACTAAGAATTACATCAATCATTAACTTAGGACATTCACATATATTAATAGTCGTGAGTTAAAACACACAATGTAACGCTCGAATATTGGTATAGTTAGAAAAATTCAACCTCTTAACCAAGTCATTTGCATCATATCTAGAAGGTACAAACAGAAAAATATAAAATTCCAAGAACTTCATAGCAATTTTTGTTTAGAATCAATTAGGGTACCTACCCCTACATGTAACTTTCCCACGTGGAACGTGGTTTAACTAAGTACAAGAAAGTGAAACATGCCATTTGGAGAAGAAGATTGTAGCAGCCTTTGTTTGGTTGGACTTGTTGAGTAGTATTGATTGAGCATTGATATGCCAAACCTACACATATTTACTCCTCTCATTTATGCCAAACCTACACATATTTACTCCTCTCATTTATGCCAAACCTACACAAGTGCATGTACCTGTGGTAAGGTGAGTCCGGCAGGGCACACATTGCATGGATCAGATTATGCCACGTCTTTCTTGACTCTCGGGTTGTCCACAACCACACCTTAAACCTTCCTTCGGAAGGTTGGGAGTCTATAAAGAAAGGGTGCTGCCGAGGCAGCAAAGGACCCTTGGACTGGAGCCTTTCTCCAGTATTGTTTAGGAATGCAATTTTAGCAAACCCTAGTCTCTCTGACTTTAACCCGCACAAAGTCTTTCGTTCACCATACTAAAAACGTTCGTCAACATAGTCTTTCCCCAGCACAATGACATCTCTCTTTCTCCACGTCTGGTAATCCTTCTCGTTTTTCTCTCCTTTGATTTGATCTAGACATGTAGATATATTTTTATATTGTTACTTTTTTCCTGTCTTTTGTGTTTTCTATGACTTTTTATTTATGTTGTTTTAACACAACAGGCACAAATTTTCTACTGAACGGATTTTTGGAATGGAAGGGGTAGTAAAGAATACATCACCAATGATTGATTCAGCCGTAAGTAAATAAACCGATTTATTATTTCTTTATTTAGTTTTTTGTATACATGTTTTAGTTTTGTCTCATTAGCATCAGTTTCTTTGTTTTGTACAATCATTAATGAGATGCATGGCTCCAGATTGCGATATCAATAAAGGGAAAGAGATCCTCTCTAAAACTCTTCCACCAACATTACTGGATCAAGTAATCTGGACCTTTGAAATTTCATCAAACGCTCTACCTGTTTTGATCTTTTAAAAGTTATAATAACTTTTTACCGTTGGATGTAATTTCAAATATCCGAATCACTTGATCCGGTGACCTTGGTGAAAGATGTTTGTCTAATAAGTTTTTTTTTACTTTTCAATAAGTGGCGGAGAAAAACAAATTTAATTGGGAGTTAAAAACTATGAACCATACAACTAGTTCAAAATTTTTTGCCCGGATGCGCGAGGAATATGTATGTGTTTCTAATTTGTAATATATGTAGTGTTTTTCATTTTTTGATTTTCAATCTAGTTAATATGTATTTGTTCTCTTTTAACATATTTAAAGAAGAACAAGCATGGAAAAGAGCCGGATCCCATCTCTTTTTTTTCGAGCAACCTATACCCGGAAAGATGACTTTTGGATTGATGAATCGTCACAACGATGAAAGGTAAATGATTTATACATCTATTCCGATTATGACTATTTGTATTTCATTCTTATTTATCTTTCTATTTGGATTGATGAAGATTCATAAAAACATACATCCATGGACTATGCACAGAATCTGTGTTCTAACACATTATTTAAACAATAATATTGTATTTTTTAGAACACATTATTTAAGCAAAATATTATTTAAACACAGAATCTGTGTTTTTATGAACCTTATTTATCTTTCTATTTGGAATGATGAATTTATGTTTTTATGAACCTTATTTATCTTTCTATATTTCAGCTCTTAATAATATTTTATTATAATAATATTTTATTATTTTGTTTAAATATTATATTGCAAGACATCTATGGAGAGTCAAATTCAGTCAATTGTCGAGTCTGGAGAAGAAGACACCTCTGAGGTTAGAACACAGGTTTATGTCGAGGAGATGGGTTCCGAGACTAGAAATAGGGTTTGAGGTTATGGTTATGGGGTGATACCTGAGATGGTGTCATATGCAAGATCTTCAGGTGCTAGTTCTTCCAGGAAGTCATCTAGGGGTGCATTGGCCAAAGTGCTAGTTGAAAACAATGAATTGAGGAGGAGGGAGGAAGAAGCTTCCAGACAGTTGGCGGCGGTAATGGTTTAGCTTAAGCAGTCAAAGACCTCGCAGCAGCAGGCGATGAACCAGCAGATCATGTAACCATCGTCTAAGCGTTGATGATGCAATTATGAACGTTTATTATGCTTTCACATCTTTCAAACTTATACATTAATGATTATGAATTTTATTTATTTTGAACTCCCTTAAAAATACTATTCATGAGAGTTTGTATGGTTTTAAAAATTCAAACGATCATATACCCATCCTCAAAACGTAGAGGATGCGACTACGAGCGTTTGCATATTTTTCATATTTTTCCCACATGTAAATTAATTATTATAATTTTTTTTAATGTGTTTGGTATTTTTAAGGGAAACCTTAATGAAAAGTTATCGGTACTGTTTACTTTAACGAAAAACCATATTTTTACGCTAAAAAATCAATTCTGGTATTATTCATTTTACCTTTTATTTTATTCTTATCGTTAAAACTCAAAGTTTTCAAGTCATTTTCATTAGTTTTCCTATTTTTAAATTACTTGATATTTTTCTTTAATGTGTTTTATGATTTTTAATCTCAATCTTTGCCTATAATATACTATAAAAATAAATAAATAAATAAAACTTAAATTTTAAAATTTATATAGAATAATAATTTATTTTTATTGGAAATATATAGAATAATAATTAATAAACAATATATACATATTTATTACATCTATTGTATTTTATAGTAAGTTTTTTTTAGTAGTTTAAAAAATTAAAATCATCAAAATAACTTTTTTTCTTATCGTGACGAAATAGGTTACCCGCATGTCATTCTCGTGTAAGCATGTTAAGGATCCGCTATTAACGAGTTATTATCGTGTGACCCGATAATGACCCGATTAGTTATCGTGTTGACCCGAAACTTGTTATTTTCGTGTCATTTACGCGTCGTGTCAACATTTGTAAAATTTGAAGCACATTGTATCATGTCAATGTAGATAGTTGGTAAATTCAAATTCATTTGAGACACTCATGTGTTTGTGTAGTCATATTGAAGAATTTTTATAGATTCGGTTATATGCACACACGTAAGCAACTAAGAATTACATCAATCATTAACTTAGGACATTCACATCTATTAACAGTCATGAGTTAAAACACACAATGTAACGCTCGAATATTGGTATAGTTAGAAAAATTTAACCTCTTAACCAAGTCATTTGCATCATATCTAGAAGGTACAAACAGAAAAATATAAAATTCCAAGAACTTCATAGCAATTTTTGTTTAGAATCAATTAGGTTACCTACCCCTACATGTAACTTTCCCACGTGGAAAGTGGTTTAACTAAGCACAAGAAAGTGAAACATGTCATTTGGAGAAGAAGATTGTAGCAGCCTTCGTTTGGTTGGACTTGTTGAGTAATATTGATTGAGCATTGATATGCCAAACCTATACATATTTATTCCTCTCATTTATGCCAAACCTACACAAGTACATGTACTTGTGGTAAGATGAGTCCGGCAAGGCACACAGTGACATTGTAAACACAATTATCTTCTTTGCATGGATCAGATTATGCCACATCTTTCTTGACTCTGGGGTTGTCCACAACCACACCTTAAACCTTCCTTCGGAAGGTTGGGAGTCTATAAAGAAAGGGTGCTGCCAAGGTAGCGTACTGGAGCTTTTCTCCAGTATTGTTTAGGAATGCAATTTTAGCAAACCCTAGTCTCTCTGACTTTAACCCGCACAAAGTCTTTTGTTCACCATACTAAAAACATTCGTCAACAAAGTCTTTCCCGACCACCTCCTCCTCCTCCAGCACAATGCCATCTCTCTTTCTCCACGTCTGGTAATCCTTCTCGTTTTTCTCTCCTTTGATTTGATCTAGACATGTAGATATATTTTTATGTTGTTACTTTTTTCCTGTCTTTTGTGTTTTCTATGACTTTTTATTTATGTTGTTTTAACACAGGCACAAGGTTTCTACTGAAAGGATTTTTGGAATGGAAGGGATAGGAAATAATACATCACCAAGGATTGATTCAGCCGTAAGTAAATAAACCGATTTATTATTTCTTTATTTAATTTTTTGTATACATGTTTTAGTTTCGTCTCATTAGCATCAGTTCCTTTGTTTTGTGCAATCATCAATGAGAGAATGGCTCCAGATTGCGATATCAATAAAGTATATGCTCACTTTTATTTCATTAGCCGTTTGTGTGTCTGCCTATCTTTGTAACTGTGCTCAAGCTAAAACACCAAAAGGGCACTGACTCTACCAAACGACCATTAAGATATCTTGTAGGATCTTCAAAGGCCGTGGAAGTTCATTTGGACAAATCAATACCAAATTAAGATGTTCATTATGTGATTTAGCCGAACTTCTCCTCTTTTTAGTATAAAAATATCGATCTACTCAAAAAAAAAAAAAAAAAAAAAAACTATAGGTTAAATATTCATTTAATCGCTTTTCAATTGAAATCAAAATTAACATTAATTAACGAAAGTCTGAGAACCAAATAAACACAAGAAGTATTATATAGTACATACACACTTTCTTGTTCAGGAGACAAGCCTCCAGCGCTCAACGCTCGTTAGGCGGCAAATCATTCGGAAGTAGTATTATGGGATAATACACCTGACGAATTAATTTTTTCATAAGGCCAAATCCTCCCCGACCCCATATATCTCCCCAATAGGACATCACTATGTAGTAACATTTGTTGTTTTCAACTGACTCCTCCGAGCTCGTTGAGCAGCAAATCATTGAAGGTAGTGTTATGGGATAATACACAGACGAATTAATTTTTTTTCCAAAAGGCCAAATCCTCCCCGACCCCATTTATCTCCCCAATTGAACATGCCTTTGTTGTTTTCATCTGACTCCCACGCTCTCCACTGCCTTCCACAGCGACTTGCCTTAGGTTTCCAATGGTTTCCTCGGATGCTCCAGGGTCTTTAAGGCTTTTCCCAGATTCATCATGATCAGTATATCCTAGGGATGGGCAAAATACCTATTGGGTTTGGATAACCATAGTTACTTGTTCATTTAAAGTTAAAGTTGACGGTTAGTGTTAAAGGTAACCGTTTAGACGAATAAATAGTTATGGGTATAACTGTTTATCTGTGAAATTTAAATGGACGGCTATGAATATTATCCGCTGTTATAACGGTTATCCATCGGTTATGACTATTATCCGAGGTTATAACCAGTATCAATTTACCTATTTAATTTAATATATGTAAAATTGAAAAAGAAATAAAAACCCTCAGAGAGCTCACAACTCAGTCACTCTCTCTCCGTCTCTCTCTTCCGTCTCTGGACTTCGACTCGACCTCACCTCGGCGACCTCGCTCAAACAACCTCACCACCCTCCTCGACCTCACCTCAGACAACCTCCTCACCTCAGAATCAGGCCACACCCACATCACACAGACCCTCTGATCTCTCTCTCTCTCGACTTCTCATCCCTCAGACCTTGACTGTGTGGAGGAGCCTTCCTTCACGGCACAGAGGCAGAGCTATGGCCACCGGCGCCGCTCACCTCTCTGATTTCTCTCCCTCGACTTCTTCATCCAGATTCCAGTGCACTGTACACCGATTCTCCCCCGAATCAGGTAAATTTTGGAATCAATTTAGGGTTGGAAATTTAGGGTTTGTGAAATTTAAATTAGGGTTTGTGAAATCTAGGTTAGGGTTTGTGAAATCTAGTCTTGATTAGGCATTGTTCTTGATTTTATTAAAAATTTGCATTGTTCTAGATTAGGCATTGTTCTTGATTTTATTAAAAATGTTGGTTGATTTTTAGTTTAGATGTCTGAAGTAATTCAATTTCTGGAGTGATTTTTAGTTTGGCTGTACTCTCATCTTTGAAGTAATTCAATTATCTGCATAATTTGCAATTTTGCATAATGGAAAAGGAAAGTGTTGGTTGATTTTTAGTTTAATCCATTAAATTTAGATTTTTCACAACCTGCAGTTGCACCAAAATATACAGAACATTAACATAGGGTCAAGGTCAATGGTGAAGTTATACCAGATAAATTAACAGCAGGGAAAATAATCAAAATATCGGCATCCAAGTTCTTAATTCCGACACCAAAATTGAATTGGAGGGGCCAATAGGGTTCATTCCACCGATTAGATATTGCTTGCATTCATTATTCCACCAAAATTGAATTGGAGGGGCCAGTAGGGTTCATTCCACCGATTATAAATTTAGTAACTTGGTATTTGTAATTAATTTGTGCCTATTTTATGAGTAAAAAAAGGATAAACGGGTTCAAAAACGGGTAAATGATTATGGTTATGGTTAAATGGGTACACGGTTATGGGTATGGATAACCGTTTATAAACGGTTATGGTTATGGGTATAACCGTTTATTCAATTACCCAACGGGTAAACGGTTATGGGTAAATAACCGCGGTTACCCACCCGCGATAACCGTTGCCCATCCCTAGTATACCCCATCCCCACCATTACCATTGCATGGAATTCAAAGTTCTCATCTTCACAATTCATTTTTTGGTATAAACGTCCTGTAAAAAAAGACATTAGTTAATATTTTTAATACTCATCAAACAATTATAATTTGCATAACAATTTTTACTATTTACATCACAATTTTTAGATTTTAGATTTTACATAACTTGCCTAGCATGAACATAAAGTTGATACCATTGCATACAATTTTTACTATTTACATCACTTGTCTAGCATAATTTTTTTTTACGAATTTTAGATTTTACATAACTTGCCTAGCATAACAATTTTTAGATTTTACATAGCTTGCCTAGCATGAACATCCTTTCTTATTTTATTCAAAAAAGTTATTTAATGCGTAGAAATGGATTACAGACATTAAATTCCGATATTATGTGAAATTAGTTGCTGAGCATCCTAAGCTACCTTACACCTCTTATAGATGCATTTAAATTATGACATGGAAATTAAATAAATGGAAAATTACATTTTGTTATTTTGTTTGGGTCTGTTAGTAGATATGCAGTATGTTGTGATGTCACTTTAATGTCATTTGTTTGTAAATGATTTTAATCCTTTTTGTTTATTTCATCAGCGGTTTATGTGTCGGCCTCCTTGTGTAATTGTGTTTCGGCACATTACGCAATGGAAGCGCTTTAAAAGCTCGGATGCTAGCCGATGAAGAAGACAAAATTTCAGTTCTTGCATTAATGGACCTAATGGCTCCGGACTGTGATATTTCTGTACTGGACGGGCTAAAGTATGTGTTGAGATTTGGAATTCCTTTAAGGAAGCATTGGAAAACCGGACAAAAAGCACCAAACATCCCACAGGTTAGTCTTATTATATATATGTTAATATATACATTATTATGGATCAAAATCTGTTAATATATATATCTATATATATATAAGGGGAGAAGCCCAAATAGGTGAAGCTTTCAATATTCCAATTATGTCCTCATTTCAAAAAAAAAAAAAAAAAAACACAAAACCATTCCTCTATAGAAGGACTATAATTGTAATACACAAATAAAATAGGGTTAAAATTGTAATACAAAAACATGAAAGGCTCCTAGACTTTTAGATTGATTCTAACCCGTTGATTACTCATCTCTATACACAGTGAACTTTCCACAAGCAGTTATAACGGTTGCAAAGTTCACGATCGAAACCGTACTGTTTTGGAGAAACCAACTCAACCTCCTATATCCTGAAAAAAGAGAAAAAGAAAAACAGATTGAAAAGAGACATGCTGAAGTAATTCCTTCATTTTAGGAGAAAGAGACACCCGTGGCGGAAGATGTTTAGTAATTCCTCCATAAGGCCAAATCCTCCCTGACCCCATTTATACCCCAGTTGCACATCACTATGTAGTAGTGTTTGAATTCCTGTCTTCATTTGACTCCTCACCCTTTCCACTGCCTTCATCGAGGTCTCCGCTGCTTTCACTTGATTTGCCTCCAATGCTTTCTCAGGCTTCTCCACCATCACTATATCCCCATCCTACTAATACCAATGCATGCAATTCCAAGTTCCCACCTTAACAATTCATTTCATAGGTATAAATTCCCTGTAAAAAAGACACTAATCAATATTTACTCAACAAACACAACTTACACAACAATTTACTACTTACATCTTTGTAATCATACACAGCGTCACTCAAGGAAGCATCGCAAATAAGAGGAAACTGTCTGAGCATAAATTCAATGGTGGCCGTATGGTTGCCAATACTTTTGTAATCGGCAATCCTATACTTGTAAAGCTTTTCCTACATAATAATACTAGCCTCTCCACACGAGCTCACGCACATGCGAGAGGTCTTTTTTTTTGTAAGGAGTATGATTCTCTCCCTTCCTATTCTCATCCCCTTCCCTTCTCTCCTTTCACATCTACACCTACTCAGTTGTGGATGAGAATATGAGGGAAGAGAATCCTACTCCTTAAAAAAAAGGCCTCTCGCATGCTCGTGAGTGCGTGCGGAGAGGCTAGTATTATTATGTAGGAAAAGCTTTACAAGTATAGGATTGCCGATTACAAAAGTATTGGCAACCATACGGCCACCATTGAATTTATGCTCAGACAGTTTCCTTTTATTTGCGATGCTTCCTTGAGTGACGTTGTGTATGATTACAAAGATGTAAGTAGTAAATTGTTGTGTAATTTGTGTTTGTTGAGTAAATATTGAGTAGTGTCTTTTTTACAGGGAATTTATACCTATGAAATGAATTGTTAAGGTGGGAACTTGGAATTGCATGCATTGGTATTAGTAGGATGGGGATATAGTGATGGTGGAGAAGCCTGACAAAAGCATTGGAGGCAAATCAAGTGAAAGCAGCGGAGACCTCGATAAAGGCAGTGGAGAGGGTGAGGAGTCAAATGAAGACAGGATTTCAAACACTACTACATAGTGATGTGCAACTGGGGGATAAATGGGGTCAGGGAGGATTTGGCCTTATGGAGCAAAAGGTTAATCCGGCGGGCCTATTATCCCACAATACTGCCTCCTGAAGAATTGAGCTCTAGAGTATTGTCTCTCGAACAAGATATTGGTTATGTACTCGTGTTTATATGGTTCTGGGACTTGTAGTTCATATTAACGTTTGGTTCCAATTGAAAAGCGATTAAATGATTATTTATCTTATAGTTGTTTGAGATAAAGATTCAAGTCTCTACTTATCCAAATGAACCTGATCATAGTTGAAATGGTCGTCTGGTCGAGTCAGAGCCCCTTTTGGTGTTTTAGCTCGAGCCTCCAGCTTCCCATGGTTATGTGATAGACCAAGTATGTGTGGATGTCCGTGTGTACTTTGCAAATCCTTTGGGGAGTAAAAGGAGGAGGAGATGAAACAAATACATGATATAGATCAGATACCAGACATTCCGGTACAGGATATTCCGACTTGGTGAACTTCTTCGTACAACTCGGGAATCATTGATATTATTAATATGACGGTTGAATAATTGTCGATATCGTGTCCGTTATTGGGCGGCTGGCCAGCTACGGTTTGTATTTCATTGAGTGGTAATGCAAATTACCCTACACTCTCGATACGCCAACGTAGCAATCTAATCGAATAACGCGACACCATATGTTTTAGTTTTGCAACAGGACATTACATAATTCATCCGAAATATGCTACGGTAGTATACCCGAGTTGTAGCTCTCTATGAATCATAGACTGATTGTACAATGGATAGGGGATCAAGAAAATAATATAACGTATATAATTGTGATGAATAATTAATAAAGAAAACTCTCAAGTTTAAACCTCACAGTATATCCATACAAAACTTCCAAACCATCCAAACAGAAGCTACGACTCAACTTCCCAGCCTTGCGTACATGATACATGGCATTTGGATAATACGCAAAACCACGCTATAGAAAAGTTCAATTGGGATTGGTCTGCTGTGCTATTGAAAGCCCAGAAAAAGAAGACACAACTTTACCAGGTGACATACTACATTCGGAACTCTCTAAGACTGATATGAGACGCTCCAAAATGGTCTTCGACAGTTTCAGCTTCTCAGTCTGCTCCGAGTTTGGTTTTTCCGGAAGAGAATCGTGCTGTCAAAGAGAGAATAACGGATAAGAAGTAGCAAGATAATTTTACTGGCATTGTTGGTGGATTAACAATCCCATTTATTCAGTTTAAGGGATATATCATAAACCATATCTATAAGCTTGAAGGGAATGTCACTTAAGTAAAAGTTGAGCAACAAATTTTATGAGGGATTAACATGAAGTAATTACGTACCTGCTGAATTTGGGTAGCAATTTTCTGATACATTTCACGTAGGTCGGATAAGTACATTGCTGTCATGACTTTGATGTGCAAATGAAAGTCCGCAATACAAAGATGATTAGAAAGAACATTGTTGCAGCTGCATAGTCACTCGTGCATCCAATTACAGTTTTTCATTTTAATGCTTCAAATTTCAGGAAAAAATGCTAACAGAAAAGAGATCATGCATACAACCACGCATGGATTCAGAATGAGTGAAATCATGTGTACATAATGAACAGTCTATGCTTCGCGTGTGTATATGAACAACCTATACTTCTTCCTGGAGGTGAGCTGCTCTCTGTCACTTGTCACTTCTACCATAAGGTTGTTGCCTATTAGCTGCCAGAAATGGTATTCAAATATGTCTTGGGTCCGTGCTTCAAACAACCCAAAGCCAAGAAGCCTTTGCAAGATTGGGCTTTTAATACATTAAGCCCATAGTTAAGCTAGGGTTTGTGAGTTTCGGGTACCAATCACGACCACAATGACCGAATTTTCAACCAGTTGGGAATTTGTTTTTGTTTTTATTTAGGCTTCTGATTGCACTTCCAAACTGCAGTAAACGAATGAGTGCGTAATTTTTTGTTTACCCTAGTCTTTCAAAACCCTAACATCGGATTTCTTGCCTACTAGCCTCCTTGCACACGATCACGTGCGAAAGGTATTTTTTAATCACACATTTTATTGTAATGAATTAGTGGACACCATAAAATTTACAACAATTTTTATAAATTTAATTCATGGACACCATAAAATTATAAAATAAAATAAAGAAGAAGACATTGAATGCATACGATGACATTAAATAGAATCTAGGGACTAAAATCAATTTTTATTTTTTATAAGACATTTTTCCAAACTTGATTTTATTTAAGGATTAAAATCTAATTTTCTAGGCATTAGTATGGTCTATGCCTAGCAGCTATGCTCCCAAATGTTCCGCTAAAACCCTGAATACTTTTCTCAATAATATTCCCAAGCTTTCGAAGCATACAACGAATGGAAGTAGCCACTGCCATTGCCATTTGATAAACCCAATTTTAAAATTTGAGTGTGATTGTAATCTTAGGCATTGGACCTGTGTAATCTGATAGCTAAAAGCATATGTACAAATATTTGTTCATTGTTCATACTCTTCTTTTGGAATTTATCCTAGCCCGAGTGGTAGTTAATTTTCATGGACTGGACCTTTATTCTTTTTGGCCGGTGTTGATCTTCAACATCACCACCAGTGGCGGAGCCAGGAATTTAAGACAATGAGGTCAAAAGTGGAGCATCCATTACTAATCACGCAAAGCAAGCAATTCCGAATTCAAACACTGCCTTGATGTTTTGTTTGTCATTACCTTGAGGGTCATGGATGGCTCTCTTGAGAAAAGCGCTTTCGTCTTTGATAGGGCAAGATTTACAGCAGGTGGTATCCTTCTGGCCACACCAAGAATGTCACCTTCTTTGAGTAATAGATCACACTTCTTTTTGGTATTATTTCTGTGAATTAAGCCGAAATAAAAGAATGAGCATTGGATACAAATGAAGCCCCCTGAAACAAAGAAAAGAGAGGCCGAAAGGGAAGATCAAAGGGCGAAAAAATGACTAGGTGCTATCATGGTCCAGTCCTAATTGTTTAATGACTATGGGCATCAATAAGGATGACAACAAATTCATATGTTAGGAGAATTTAACATCTCATGCATTGCAAATTTAAAAGAGGGAAATGATGGCTCATAATTTCTAGAGGATCTCCAACTGTTAAGACATTTCGATACAGATTTCGTTATGGGACATCGACAACATTGGACGAAGGCTTTCAATGGCTTCTTATATTAAACTGGATAAGATCCACAACGAAAATCCTATATCCAAAAGGATGATCCCAGTTTGCCCAACATAATCCAAAAATCCAGACATATATTTTATCTAATTCCTTATAAAAAAAACAGATCTACATACATAATTTCGCAAATTTAACACATAGTTGACATTCTTTTGGCATATTGAACCCGGTACACATTCACACAAAAATCAACCTGATCAATAGTCTAGATTCACAGTTGACAAACGATATTTCCTTGATCAACAAAACAAAAGGAATAAAAAGAATTAACAATCAAAGACACATCACCTGCTTGATGATCTTCCGCTGAAGATAATCTGGGATCGCGTTCTTGGACCGATTGGACAGCAGATCGATATCGGGATTATTGGAGATCAAGTAAGGATGCAATTCTTGGTCCTCAATGTAAAACCAATCAGGGGAAGCAGTGTCACCAAGAAAGTGAAAGCAGGGTAGAAATAACCAGAAATTGGCATCTGGGCATGTGATCTTGGCACAAATTCAGGTGCCTGTGCATTGAATTTGAACGATGGACTTCTTGGGTTTTCTTTCACCTCCATTTCTGGGACCTCTTGGGTTTTTTTCCCCAGGTGATTGTGCTTGCGCCATTTTTTCGCCCTTTGATCTTCTTCAGTTCTCTCTTTCAAGTACCAGTTCTGTACAAGGTTATTGGGGTCAAGGAATCCCATTGCCCCCACCTTGGCTCCGCTACTGATCACCACCCCACTTATAACATAGACATCGAGATTTGAGTACCATCACCTTCCCCTCAAGCATTTGAGTAACCAAGGGTTGGATGCGGACGGGGGGCTTCGATTCTCAATCTTTTATTTCCAGTTTATATGCATATTTATCAAGAAAAAAATATTTTGTTTTCTGGGGATAATGCAAATAGATGTTACTGAAAGATAGTAAATATGATTTGCAGAATCTCAACTCTATAACAGAGTGAGCGATGTTCTTTGATATTTATAGGAGTACAAGACAAACACACGTAGAACAAGGATTACAATCTAAACAGGATGTGGACCAAATAGAAATTAAGTCGGGAAGAAACTTGTTCTGCAGCAGGCGTGTCTTCTGAGGATTCCATGTTGGAATAGGATTCTAATTGGGCAGTAGCAAACAGAGATGGAATTGTTTCTACTTTCTGGGGTGTAGATAAGTTTTTTACTTCTTTGTTATTATGTTTGAAAAATAAATCGCAAACATGATAAAATATCATTTTCACCTCTCATTGTCAATGAGACTAGTGCCCCATCATTCATCGCCTTCATAGCCTTCATCCTCTTCATCGACTCCATCGCCTCCATTCTCTTCATAGTCTCCATCGGCTTCTTGCCAGATTTTATAGACTGACAAATGAAATGCAAGATAATTAACAACACCAACTATCACTGTATTTTAAACTTCAGTGACTATATTACCTAACTTCCAACTCCTACACATAAAAACTCATGTCCCTAATCAATTTTTAAAAATTGTCTAGTGAGAGACGGTCGGCCATGTGTGTTTTTAAGGGCTTCAGACAGATACTTACCTCTATATTTGATTCCCTTTCTGGTGTCATGTATTCTTTCCAACAAGCCATCGGAGTTGACATCACCAAACAATATGGTTTCCTTTCTGTCACCAATCATCCTAACAAATATTGCTCGGTAAAGCTTCTTTTCATAAGTCGTGGCACAAGCCGCCTCCAAAGTTAGATAAAAGTAACTAACAGGAAGGCAGGACAAGTGTTGGTATGCCTCCACCACGCTCAAAAAATGCAGTTGGAGGCCCTAAAAAAGAAGCCATGCAGATCATTATATTTAAACAAGTGCACTATTAAAGATTACTCGTAAAACAGAACATGCTAATGTAAGAAGTAGAGCAGCAGCTTTTACAAATTCACATCGGTTTTAACCTTTTTTTGGCTGATTTCTTGCACGACGCTACGGGCAATATCCTTAGTCATAGAACAATGCAGATACAACGGAAAGAAATGACCAGCTCCAATCTGTTTAAAGAAATGCAAGTGGAACAAAGTTAGCAACATACAGACCTTATTTTATGGTACTATATGCAAATGCAAATGCAAATGTGTAGTCAACTATGTGTATTAATTAGAACAGTTGAAGCGCTGAGGTTGAATTTTGAGTTCTAATTGCAGACAAAAAAGGGTAATAAACAGATGGTGCATGCCATTATCTAATATTCTTATATGCAAATGCAAAGTTACGTGATGGTCTTATATTCACATATACCTCCTCCTGCTTAACCGCCCAGCGCCACGGTGCAGGTATGTAGGTTCCTGGAAGGCATCAGTTCACACCCATATCATAAATCCAAAAAAGGAATGAATTCCAATGGTAGTTTATCTTGATAATCTGTTTTGTTGTCAATCATACCCAAATAAATAAATAATCAGAAGTCATAGATTAACCATATGTATGCATCATACCCAAACCATAAGCCACCGAAAAAAACATCGTCAATACTTGGAGTACGTCAGCTAAACAAGTTTTAGGCTTATGGCGGCAAGAGAAATGATCAGATCAAATCTCAAAAATTTATTTAATACCCCAAAAATTCACACGAAAGCATCTAGTATACAGGGAGAAGGTAGGACACTACAAGGTGCTCTTTCATTAAAATAGACATCCAGCATTCCCTTCCAACGACTTTAACAGTCTATGCTTCGCGTGTGTATATGACAAAGTGTGTACAACAATATTTACTCTAGCGTTTGTAGTTACTGACCTGGATATAGTACATCACGCCCCAGTTGTTCCAATTCAGAACTAACCTTCTGTCCAGCTTCCTTGAGTAAGATAATAAGTTCCTTTGCGAATACAGCATTAGCAGTTGTAAAGAACGTGACTACTGTTCCTTTTGCTGCAGCACCTCCGGCACGGTCAATGTGGTAAACATAATCATCTAGGGATCCTGGAAAGTCGTAATTGATAACATATTTCACATCCTTCAGATCTGCAAATTAGGCATGAAACAAAATGATTAGAAACAAGGCTTCCGACCAATTCACAAGCTAAATGCATTCAACAAAAGCTTGCTACACCTGCACCCGGCCCAACAAAACCCTAGGTTACTAACAGGACATGGTTTTGAAAAGGGGGATGTCGACTAGTACAATAAACAAAGCCTTCAACCGTGAGGAGATTGAAGAAGGTAAATTTCTTTATAAATAGATGCAACTGTTGAAGCGCAAGCAATAAAGACTTCCTTTCAAGTCTTTCACAAACTAAAAAAAAAAATAGTAATGCTACCTAGATCACGAGCAGCAACATCTGTTGCAATCATTATGGGGATCCTGCCTGCTTGAAACTCAGAGACAATCCGGGCCATTTCCGCTTGACCTTTGTTTTCATGAAGCGAGACTGCATGCTGACCGTCCCTATAAAGCTGCAGGGCAAACTGATCACGTTTTTTGCATCCTTCCTTTATATCCATGAATATCAGTATTCTGCTGCCATCCACTATAAGACCTAGCAACTCTACCAATCTGAAACGTTTGAAATAAATCAGAAACATATATAACCGCAAACAGACAGCCCAAGATCAACCATTAGAATGTCCCCTACTTGTTATATTTCTGATCTTCAGTAATAACGTAAACAGTTTGGTCGATCGGATGTGTAGCTTTCAGAGGTGGAGAAACAATTGCAACCTGTTCAAAATCCAAAGATTAATGTCAAACAATTATTGGGTATTGCACATTAAAAAATAATGCCAAGAGTACTATTGCAATAATAAGATAGAACTCAAAGGACATTTTGTGACTACCAATTTCATCCAGGAAAAACAATTAAATACAGCTAAGCGATGCAAAAAATAGTAAGATGTATTACATTGCATGCGTTGTAAAGGAACCGGTTTGCCCGTTTATCAACCTCCTTTGACCAGCTAGTACCCAACAATAATATTTGACTGTCTGGGTGAATCTGAATTCAACAAACCCATAGATAATTAACCATGACAATTTTCAACTGAACAGAAGCTTTGATATATAAACACACACGCACGTGTGTGTGAGCCGACCCCACTTACTGGGATAAGGCTTGGTTGATGTGTGTGTGTGTGAGAATAGCAACGCGGGTATGAAGAATAAAGTAAGGGCAATATCTCGAACCTTAGAAACAATGTCTTGTATTTGAGACCCAAACCCCATGTTTTGTTTTTCTAGCATCCAATCAGCACCATCCAACACAAGATATGTGACCCTTCTGATGTTAGTATAAGCATCCTCTAACGCAAAAAGCAAGGACCTAGGTGTGGCGATTAGAATCCCACCTCCTGAGCCAAAATATTAATTGCAATAAAAAAGAAGAATAAATATACATATACTCAAACAAGAAGTCTCCTTTAAAATCACCACCTACAAAAAATTGCATGTTACCATAAACAATGCCTATAACAGAATATCAAGTAGATAAATATCTGATACATGAAATTCCATCGGAGTAGCACAATAATAACAATAGATAGTATAATGTAGTTTGCCACCACCACTTACTACTTTTTTTAGGAGAAGACAGTTTCCAGCTTAATAAGACTTTAATGTTGGAAGCTGCACAAAATTTAGCATACTCTTGTTGGATTTCTTCACCGAGTTGCTCCGTTGGAGCTAAAATCAATACTCTTGGGCCATCTCCACCACGAGCTGAAGGAAAGTTATAAAATGGAAAAACTTATTGCCTATGATAGTATGATCAATTTAACACAAATATATATGATTAAAAGAGCTAGGATTTGATTATCTTAAGGATAACTAACATATATAAACTCACATAGTTTTGGCTGGGAGTTTATATGGACAATTGCAGGCATCAGATACGCTAGCTTCTTCCCGGATCCTGGTTGAGCAATCCCAATGAGGTCACGGCCCTCCAAAGCCATTGGCCATACTTGAGCTTGAATTGGTGTAGGCCTAACAAATCCAGCTTTTGAAAATTGTTGTATAACATTTTCTGTGATGGTCAAGGGAAATTATCAATTCAATAGATATAGGTATACATTCAAGTGGAAATATATACATATTATATACATAATATGTATTTGTATACTTGTTATATTATATAACAAGTTAACTTGTTTAAAACAAGAAAGAAATTAAAAAGTAGGTACCTGGAAACCGAGTGTCATCGAAAGTCCTGATGGGGTTTGGAATATCACCACGGCCTTCAACAGTGATTCCCCTCCGTTGCCTATACTCCTCGACCGTATAAGAGGTATCATCAGTATTGAGGTGCTGCGTTTCAGGCATGCTGCCTTGAGGCGTATAAGAGGTGACATCAGTGTTGAGGTCCTGCATTTCAGACAGGACACTGAGGTCCTGCATTTCAGACAGGAGGCCCTGCTTTTCAGACGGGCCTTTAGCAGTTATTTGCCTCCGCTTCCTCTTAAACTTCTTGACATCATGCGCCGTATATAAGACGCCTGGTGCAGGCTGTGCAAATTGTTCCGAGCAGCGAAATCCGCCCATAGCACCACCACCAATATCCAACCAACTGAAACAAACAACAAAATATTATCCAAGTTTCCCATTCACCTCTCGGCCGGGTAACTACTAACAAATTTTAGCAAGTTTAAATTGGTAACCCAAATTCCCCATATAAGAGAAAGAGAAACAGAAGAGAGAGAGAATTACCTTCCTACTGACGGGGGGTCCTGCGCTTCAGACGGGGGGTCCTGCGTTCCAGACGGGAGGTCCTGCATTTCAGCAGTAATTTTCCTCCGCTGCCTCCTACACTCATTGACGTCGCCGGCCGTATATGAGATGCCTCCAGCAGCATCAGCACCATAATGCTGTGCTAACCGTTCCGAGCGACGAAGTCCGCCCACAGCACCACCACTAACAAATTTTAGCAAATTTAAATTCGTACTCAAAATTCCCCATATGAGAGAGACAAAGAGAGAGAGAGAGAGAGAGAGAGAGAGAGAGAGAGTTACCTTCTTTTTGTCGGACAACCGTGAGAAATGGAGTCATCGGAGCGCTTCGCCATATTCAAGATAGCTAAAGCCAGGGTTTCCGAATTTTGGTACCGATCACCACCACCGTCGAATCTTTAACGAGGTACGATTTTATTGTTGTTTTCATTTATGTTTCTGATCGCGGTCGGTCTTAGTTCTATTTGGATCAAGCCCATCATTGATTGGGCTTGTTCTATCGATCGTACGGTATCTCACAATATTCCGCCTTGGGCCATCACAAACCTTGTAATTAATTATTTATTTATGCTTTCGTACTATATTTATTTATTTATTTCCCGTTTTCCTGTAATGGATGATCTCTTAGACCATCTCCCAACAAAAATGTCCAATTATAACAGTTAAATTAGAATTAATTGTTGATTTGACAATCTGAAGTTTTATGTCAAATTTTTTATTTTTTCAACTGAATTGTCAAATGTTATTTTCTTACCAAATAGAGTTTTAAGTGGTTGCAATTATTTAAAAAATATTGAAACTATTGCAGTCCTATTAGATTAGGAATATGATCGTGTAAATCCTATCACATTTTAGATATCTTTAGAAGATTCTCTAGAGTTGTAATCCTATTAGAGTTGTAATCCTATTGGAGTAAGGAATTTAAGTTTCTTACTATTATAAATAAAGGCACAATGGTGTGAGATAATACAAACCTTGTAACGGCCGTCCCCAAATCTTTTCTTAGAAATTAGTATTCTAATATTTTATATTATATTTTTGGACATTAACGATTCAATATTTATTTAATTTGGGTAAATTACAAAAAATACCTCAACTATTAAGCTAATCACAGTTTCATACCTCATCTTTAAAATATTTCAATGTCACACCGTATCTTCGAATTTGTTGTAATGTCATACCTTCCGTCAATTTGTCTGTTAATTCTTCCGTTAAATACTGAGGTGGCTTGAGGCGGGCCCATTTTCTATTAAAAAATTAATTTAAATATTAAAAATTAATTAAATATTAAAATTAATTAAAAAAAACCTCTTTCTCTCTCCTTTCTTCCCAGATGCCGTCTCCTTCCCTCACCCATGTTCATGCTAGGATCGGCCAGAATTTGAATGCCGCAATCCCAATTCATCACCCTTGTTCATCGCATCCCAAACTCCCATCACTCCCTGCTTCTCATACCATCGCATCCCAAACTCAGAAAGATAATATCATACACATCCCCACCCTCCCCCGTCTCCTTCACGTATTCTCTTCATCCAATTCCCCATCCTCACCTCACTCCTTTCCCGGGCCACCATTCACAGATCCGACAAACCCACAGACCTTGGGTGTGGGATTCAGTAGGCGGAGTCCGCGAGCTGAGCTTAAGACGTTCGACTGGCGGGACTACAAAGATGTCATCTACGTCCGCATCGGGGGCTTCGGCGTTTCCCATTCTGCCGTCGTCGCTGGGGTTGAATAGAACAAGACGAGATCAGGGCCGATGCAGCATGGGAGCCTTTTTGGGGTTAGGGGTGACAAGGGGTCGGCGCTGGGCTCGAGCAATTTGTCGAGGCTGGGCGTCGGCGGTCGGAGTTTAGGGTCGGGAAGTGGGAGGAAGAAGAAGGGTGCTGCGAGTCAGAGTAGTATTGGGTTTGGGATGGGATGGTATGAAGAGAGGAGGGAGTGATGGAGGAGGAGACGGCATCGGGGAAGAAATGAGAGATAAAGAGGTTTTTTTAATTAATTTTAGGGTAAATTACATAAAACTACCTTAACTATTGGGTCAGTCACAGTTTCATATCCCGTCTTTAAAAAATTTCAATGTCATACCTTATTTTCGAATTTGTTGCAATGTCATACATTCCGTCAATTGTCCGTCAATTCATCTGTTAAATGCTGACATGGCTTGAAACGGGGCTCACTTTCTATTAAAAATTTAATAAAATATTAAAAAATAATAATTTACCCTTAAAAAAATAAAAATAAAAAAAATCCAAACACCCATCTTCCCTGCAACCCAAATCCAAAACCTCTCATCTGCCACCTCTTCGACTCCCCCTCCCATCCGTTCCTCTCATTCCCTCCCTCCGTTCCACCAAATCTCTACCTCTCACGGGCTCGAACCCGACCCAATCCCTCTTGTCTTCTCCTTCGTAACCACCTCCTTAACCTGATCCCACACACTTTCTCTCGTCTCTCTCCTCTGTAAACCTTAAAAAGCAAACCCCCAAATTCTCCCTCTCCTGACCCGCCTCGACCTCACGTCGCCGACGTCGAGATTTTGATCAAGAGCGGCGGGTGTGCTGTGGAATTTGGCTGGGTTTGCCGAGAATCAAAATATTCTGGGTTTTTTTTCTTTTCAAACTTTGTTTGTTTCTGGGGAGAGATGAGAAGAGTGGGGAAGTGGGATGAGTGGCCGGGGAGGGTAGGGGATGTTGGCGTTGGTGGGATCTGGGTTTGGGGTGGTTCTGGTTTTGGGTTGGGGGAAGACGGGAGCGAGGAAAAATTTTGATGGGGATAAAGGGTAGGGTGATGGGTTTGTAAGGAGGGACATAGATGAACATAGGGAGGGAATGAGATGAATGAAGCGAGGGGGAGTCGAAGAGGTGGCGAATGAGAGGTTGGGGTGACCGGTTTTGGGTGAGGTGGATATCTGGGTGAACTGGGAATAAGGGGTGAGGTGATGGGAGTGGGTATGAGTGGTTTTGGATTTTCGTTGCAAGGAAGGGGAAGGGGTCGAGGAAGATGGGTGTTTGGGTTTTTTTTTTTTTTTTTTTTTTTTTTTAAGGTTAAATTATTATTTTTTTAATTTTTTATTAATTTTTTAATAGAAAGTGGGCCCCGCCTCTAGCCATGTCAGCATTTAACAGATGAATTGACATACAGCTGACGCAAGGTATGACATTGCAACAAATTCGAAGATAAGGTATGATATTGAAATTTTTTAAAGATGGGGTATGAAACTGTGACTGGCTAATAGTTGAGGTAGTTTTATGTAATTTACCCTTAATTTTAATATTTAATTAATTTTAATATTTAATTAATTTTTTAATTGAAAGTGGGCCTCAACTCAAGCAACGTCAGCATTTAACGAAGGAATTGACAGACAAACTGACGGAAGGTATGACATTGCAACAAATTCGAAGATAAGGTATGACATTGAAATATTTTAAAGATGGGTTATGAAACTATGATTAGCCCAATAGTTGAGGTAGTTTTATGTAATTTACCCTATTTTTTTCTTTGAACCGCCGACTCACTTTTGTAGTCCCGAAGCACTTACACTTGGGTTCTTGAAGCAACCCAAATTCACTACACTTAGTTGTATATTGTATTATATGTTCTTACAGGTACCTCCTTTTATGAATCAGAAGTTCATAACTAAACTCAAACATGTAGTTTTGAATTTAGTGCATTTGAAACTCGAAGTTTTCATGAAACAATACACCTATGAAATCTCAACAATTTTCATGTAAAACATGTCTTATAACCCAAATGTTCTAACTTTGATGCTTATGGATATTTTATTTTCCATAGAACCAATCACAATCTTGTTCCCTCTATTCAGTGGATTGTTGAACTATAACAAGTTCGATTTCACTGACTTGGATGTTTCTAACAGAAATCACTTTATGTGGTACAAGACGTGAATATCCACTTGACTATCAAGAAGCTGAGAAACCATCAAAGGCAACCATGGCATGGAAGGGCTGAATAAGCCTCCGCCATAATCTTCATTCAAAGACTTATGCCTGAAGCATTATGAACGGAAGTACCTCGCGAAAGAGGATTCCATGGCTCTTTGGCTCACTCCTACATACCGTCTAATCATGAAAGACATTGCCTAAAGCACAGCATGAATACGTCCATTAATGAGTACGATTCTGAAGTTTACAAATCCAATCGAATTTTTTACTGGAGAATACTTTTCTTATCCTTCCTTGTTTTTAACTCGCTCTTGAAGCAATAGTCTAGAGAACGGAATTTTACCAAATCTCGGATCTGATTACTACCACAAATGTGAGAGAACAGATAGACTCAGCTTCAGTTGGATTTTACCGAATGGTGGTTCCCTACTTTGGCAGGGATGCACCAACATGCATGCTCTACTTCGGCAGAGGTGTACTGAACGGTATTACTCTGCTTCGGCAGATGCCTATCAAACAGACCCCTCAAGCTTCGGATGAAGCTTACAGAACCCAAGTATGGGTCTATCTATCTCACAATCCAATTTCGAGTTTATTTTTACAACATGTGGTAGAATCAGGGCCTGCCAAGGTATTACGGATTTGGGCTAAACCCAATGCATCCCGAGCAGATTTGACCGTATGATCCTCGAAATGATGTTTGTCTTATTTGTTATGCTAATGCTGGTTACTTATCAAACTCGCACAAGGTACATCCCGAAATGGCCATGTCTTTACTGTTAGGGATATCGCAATATCTTGGAGGTTCCATGATATGACCTTAATTGCGAAATTTTTGAACCGTTCCAAGACGTACCTCACTTCACTACGCCACACGTGAGACATGACTGAGAGCTCTTGTTGAGCATATTTGAAGTACTTGATGTTTTCATCTATCGTTGAGTCCCAACGACGATCCATGAAGACTATGTTACATGTATCCACCCGACAAAGACATAATACATCAACGAAGTCAACACCAAGACATATTGCGTCTACATCACATCAGTAAAGCATCAGGAGATTGAAGTTTGCAAGCAGATCTCAAACAACTTGCCGACCTCTACACGACGTCACTGCCGAAGTCAACCTTCTAGAAGCTTGTTCGAGGAATTGGTATGCCTAACTATTCATATGCAATGCTTGTAGTTCTCATTTGGAAGTTCTGTCAAACTCATGAGAGTATCCAGAAGTATACTCACTTGATCTTAATGTACTTTTTTTCCCTACGATTAGGAGCATTTTTTTCCACTGAATTTTTGCTACCTAACTAGGTTTTGACGAGGCACCCATTCTGAGCTGGTCATACCCTTGTGAGCTATTCTACTTGCGTCCGGAAGACACATAGTTTTGACGAGGCACCCATTCTGAGCTGGTCATACTCTTGTGAGCTCTTCTACTTGCTTCCGGAAGGCATATAGTTTTGACTTAATGCAATTTCTCACTTTTCTCCTTAGCCTATGGGTTTTTATCCCACCTTGAGTTTCACCATAGAGAGGTTTTGTGAGTTTTACCTTTTATGCATTCTTTCGTTAATTTGAGACTCGCATTCGCTCATTGTGCCGACGACTTTATCAACTGTACTTACTTCACCGTTGAAGACTCGATACACTATTTACTTGAGTATTTACACACTCAAAGGGGAATGTTGTAGTCCTATTAGATTAGAAATGTGATCGTGTAAATCTTATCATATTTGAGATATCTTTAGAAAATTCTCTAGGGTTAGATATTATTCTATTAGAGTTGTAATCCTATTAGGTAAGTCTTGAGTTGTGTGATTTGTTTCTTGTTGTTTAAAAAATGAAGCTACCATAGGTAAAAAGAAAAAGGGTAAATTATATTTTACCTCCTCAGGTTTGGGGTCGATTTCAATTCCTTACAACATCTTTAAAACATTTCGCTTTCATACCTCATCTACTATTTTATTTCAATACAGTACCTCCGTTACATTTTCCATCCATTGGTCCGTTAAAAGCTGACGTAGCTGCCACATTTGTGCCACGTGGCTGCCAAATGTGTGCCACGTGGCAATTTTTTTTTTAATTCATTTGAAATATTATAATAATTTTCCTTATTTAAAAAACAAAATAAATAAAAAAAATAAAAAAACCAAAACCTCATTCTTCTTCCCCACCCGAGCATCCCTTCATCCCCTCTAACCCCTTCACGGCTCCACCCCTCCACCCCTCCATCTCCTCCACCCTTTCATCTTCCCCATCTGAGCAACAAAACAAAATATAAAAATGACACCCGATTTCCACAAAATTACAGAGCAAGGACAACAATGGTTGAGCTCGCCGATTACCCAAATCGGGTAGCTCCGATTACCCAAATCGAAATCCACAACCTGCGCTAAGCTCACCGGCTGATCCATTTTGCTCAATGGGTAGCTCTGTTTTGCTTGACGGTTGATCCACCACCTGCGCTGAGCTCGCCATAACCTCGACCTCTATCTCTGTAATGAATGGTGTGGTGAGGGGTTCGTGGAGGTCGATGTCGATGTGGGTGTCTTTCGCCAGTGCTCGCGGCCTTGGGAGTGGTGTACGGAGAGGCTGGAAAATCTGGGTTGGAGAAAAGCCTGGGATTGGATTTTTTGGGGTTTGGGGTTTTGCCGACGAATGAGATGTTGCAGCGGGAGGAGAGGAGGAGGTGATGGTTTGGGGGGGAAATTGGGGGATGGGGTTGGTGATGGGAAAAAGGGCGCGTCCGATTTGGGTTGGGGGTGTGCTCGGATGGGTAGAAGGGGAGACGGGGTGGGGAAGACGAACTGGGTTTTGGCTTTTTTTTTTTTTTTTGGCTTTTCTTTAATTAATTATTTTGATTTTTTTTATTAAGTGTTTAGCCAAGTCAGCATAAGTGGGGATCCCTTATTTGCCATGTCATCACTTAACGATTTACTTAACAGATTTTCTAACGGATGTATGAAATTGAAATAAAATAGGACGTGAGGTATGAAATTGAAATGTTTTAAAGATTTTGTAAGGAATTGAAATCGACCCCAAACCTGAGGGGGTAAAGTGTAATTTACCCAAAGAAAAATAAATACATATGTGGAAATATGTAACACTTTATAAATCATATGTTACTTGTTGATTATAAGACTAATCATATTGATTGCAATAGTTTGTCAAAGTTTACGTACGCTAAGTTTGAGTACTTCAGTTTACACTTGACTATATAAACATGCGCCAACTACATCTCTATCTAATAGAAGTGGACCTCACGTATCCACATGTCGAGCGGAGTGATTTTCACCGGCGGAAAAGGATCCTCGTCTTATCTTTTTTCTGGGGATCTAGGGATCCTGCAATCGTGTTCGTTCATCGTATATCATGCGATTATAAATCATTTAAAATTTAAAATTTAAATATAAATAGTACCTAACGAAAACTGACCGCACGATGTACGATGAACGGATACGATTACAGAATTCCCCGGCGAGGATCCTTTTCCTTCACCGGCCACAGTTTCTCTTGATGCAGTACTCCTGCTGAGTCATGTTCATTGATTCCCTTAGCTTCCGGTATTTTATGGACAAATTATCGTGCGGAATGAAGAATCAGCGTCTAAGAGACCAAGACAATGACATTGACGAGGAAGAGAGGTGGGTACTTGCCATGTTGACGTAGTCGCAACTTATTTGTACATTCTTGACCAAAAAAAATTTTATTTGTACAGTTTGTCTTGTGTTCCCTAGCTGCTTACAGCAACTGAAAAAGGGTATGAGACCACTCAGACTAGGTGCGACCAATCCGGACGTGACCGTTTTGGTATTATACCATATTAAGGAGGGTGTATTCAATTGAGATTTTGAGGGATTTTAATTCTTTTAATGAATCTAGGGGTATTCAATCAGGATTTTAAATGATTCTCTGAAATTCAAGGTGTATTCAATTAGAATTTTATGATAGTTTATTAAAATCCTTAGAAATCCGGGTGTATTCAATTAGAATTTTAAAGAAGTTTATAAAATTTCAGGTGTATTCAATTAGAAATTGATTTTAAAGAATTTGAGAAAGTTGAGGAATTAGAGAGAATTAGAGAGATTTCGTAGTGTATTTTAAGCATCCACAAATCTCACCTCTCCCCATGAGATTTCGAGGGAATTGAATCAAAATTTTATATGGAATCTCTGCAAATCAATTAAACTTCATAAAAATTCATGGATTTATAAATCCATTCAAATCTCTCAAATTCTCAATTGAATACACCCTCCCTAAGCCTAATAGAACATGACTTGTTATGGAAATTAAATAGTTGAGATTGAAAATAGGATATGTCTTATAATTGCATAAATCTATTCTGATAACTAAAACACTCGTATCATTCAATGGTATACAACATTCCTCTATCTAGTTGCTATTTATATTATCTTATCTTACACCAAAACTAAATATATAAATAGAGAGAGGGAAAAATTAGGTTCTCATCCTTCTTTCTTAAATTCCGTTGATTAAAACCTTATTTATTTGTAATTTTTTTTATCATGGTCTTTAGGTTTTAATGGATGTCCTTATTTCAATAATTACATATTTACATATCAGCATAATTAAATTTTATTTCTAAAATATATCCATATATTGTTAGAAACATAACATTTGATATATTTATACTTATGGCTATACTTGTATTATATTGCTATTTTTAGTTTGTACCCAATTTTTTTAATAATGTCATTCTTTTGCGATTTATTATTTCATATTTTTACATTGTTTTTATCCATTTATTAAAAAAATTGAAATTTTTTTATTGTAGCTGTTTCTAATAGTAATATAATGAGAAATTTTAAATTTGAGATTTATATGTCATATATATATATATATGTGTATATATGTAAGTTATCCTAATTTTAAGTCTCAGATTTATTAGACCATCTCCAACCCTTGAGATAAAGCATAAAAATTTAAGCCAAATTTTTTTAAGCATAACCTAAAAACTGATTTTCTCCATTAATGGTTATGGCAATTTTAGTCTGAAATCATTAAATAATGATTTTAGTCTAAATTATTAAATAATGATTTTAAGAAAAATGTCAGAGACAGTGCGTACGTAATTGGAAAATCCACTTTCGACAAAACTAAAAAATTTGGCAAATCCACATGATGGAGGTATCTCCCTCGAGGTTGCTGCCCTGCTCACATTTTGTTAATCCAAACGTTGATTGATTCACATGAGCTGCTAATATTGTGTGTAAAATTAGTGGGGTTGAAATTGCAAACACATGACATGCTCTTCGTTAATTGCCTCTCTGCCACTCATTGGAGGACGGGAGGACCAACGAAAGGAACATAGGGTATCGTGCCATAAACCCTAAACCCAGTACACATAAGCTTGCCAGAGCTCCTACTCCTAGTTAACTTGCAGGTTTCATTGCTGGCAGCGTGAAGAGAAAAGGAGAGAGGAGAGCAACAGAGAGAGAGAGAGCGAGAGAGAGAGAGAGAGAGAGAGAGAGAGCAAGAAAACAGGATCCCAGAATCAAAGCTCTCACTCAAACTAAACTTTCAACCTCAACGTTGCAGGTACTTCCAAAACTCTCTTTCTCAGACTTCAACCTCTCCGGCCCCTCTCACCCTTCAAAATCTTCCCTCTCACCCTTAAACTTCAACGCTGCAGGTAATTCCAAAATTCACTCGACACTCGACACTCGACGACAGCCCTCCGTCTTCGTCTCCCTTTCTCTAGCGACTTGCGAGTTGTTACCACCATCACCATCATCTTTTCCCAAACCTTCCAATCTCGACCACCCACATCACCACCGTCGAGATTGTCGAACACCACCGTCGTCTACGGCCAGCTCCTGCGAATCAAAATACCACCAGTCCATTACCATCTCATCTTCTCCCAAATTAAGGTGATGTTCTGAACTCTTAACTATCTGCATTCTGCAATCTCTCTAAGTTTTTAGGGATTTATGATTTTCTAGATATATGGAGAGGAGGTTGAACGTGCCCTCTGTTTTAAATTTTTGTGTGGCTCCATCGCATCCCGCAGATAATTTATTAATTTAATTTTTCTGTGATAGCAAATCTTCTCTCTCACATCTTCTCTCTTGTAGCTGCGAGAGGAAAAATGCCGCCCAAGAGAAAAAGGCTGTACAACACCGCCGAAGAAATGTCAGACAAGAAGAGGTAACTAGAATTTACTCATTTTGACTCCTCGAATTAGGAAAATTTTAGAGCGAAAAAATATGAGAGCTAGTCAAGAAGAAGGCTTTTAGTCCAAGAAATATTTTATTTAATATTTTTTATTATTTATTTTTGTTGCAGGAAAATGTATTTTGGGAAAATGGAAGGGTACCAATTAACCAATCAGTGGCAACAGAGTGTAGATAAATGGTGGAACCTTATCAAACAGCTTGAGACCGTGGACTGGAGAGTTCATAAGATCTTTCCACCAGTTATGAGGCAACGAAGGCGTAAGAAATTCATTTTCTGTCACTTCCAATCCATCATTCATCGTGCACATTTGTTTATCGGGACGTTTGACATAGATGCCTTATGTTTAAGTTTCCTAGACTAAACATATGCTCCTTTTAAAATTTGATTAAACATTTTCTTAATATTTTGATGATTAATTTCAGTTTTTTTTTTTCACGTTAGAAGTTCACTTTTATTTAGAAGTTTAGCTTTTCAGGACTTCTTCTTTGGGCATTTCATTTTTTTTTCTTCTCCAATTATTTCTGTATCTATGCCTTTAATATCCATCTCTTATTATGGTGCTGTCATACTGTTTTTATTGTTTATTGTAACTTTTATTATTGTGAATTCAGTAGAATATATATATATATATATATATATATATTTCTTTAAATTGTTGGGTACATTTGATTAGTAATTTAAATAAAAGACCCCAAAACATAAGAAAAGTCCGTTTGATTATATTGTTCATGACTAGTTACCTATAATATGGGCACTTTTAGTTTATGATGCATTTGACATTTTTGTACATTTAGAATCTAAACGTACCTATAATATAGCACATTTGGTTTTATGATACATTTGGGTTTTTTGTATGTTTGGTTTCTTGTTACATTTGAAATTTAAATATTTCAACATGGTTACCTATAACATTGGCACATTTGGTTTTATAGATTTTTGGTACATTTGGTTTCTTGGTGCATTTGAAATCTAAACGTACCAACATGGTTTTTTGTTACATTTGAAATCTAAACATACCAACATGATTACCTATAACATTGGCACATTTGGTTTCACAGATTTTTGGTACATTTGGTTTCTCAATACATTTGAAATCTAAATGTACTAACATGGTTTCTTATAACATTGCAAATTTGGTTTTATGGTACATTTGAATTATGGTATATTTGGTTTTTACATTTGGAATACCAAAAGTCGATACTTTTACCATAATTTAAGTGCATTTTTATGTATCTATATGTAAAACTTGAATAAGTAAATGAGGTTTTCTTGGGAAAACTAGTATTAATGACTTTTTCATTGCAGACGTTTTTAATAGAAAGTTCTCTTTTTTTATTTTAATACATGAGAAATTAGTTAAATAATTTTTTTCTTATTTTATTCAAAAAAGTAATTTAATGCGTAGAAATGGATTACAGACATTAAATTCCGATATTTTGTGAAATTAGTTGCTGAGCATCCTAAGCTACCTTACGCCTCTTATAGGTGCATTTAAATTATGACATGGAAATTAAATAAATGGAAAATTACATTTTGTTATTTTGTTTGGCTTTGTTAGTATATATGCAGTGTGTTGTGATGTCACTTTAATTTCATTTGTTTGCAAATGATTTTAATCCTTTTTGTTTACTTCATCAGCGGTTTGTGTCTCGGCCTCCCTATGTAATTGTGTTTCGGCGCATTACGCAATGAGAATGGGAATTGAGCCACCGATACACTCGCTTGAGAGTATTGTGAGAGGCGTGTTCAATGAAAGAGCTTTAAAAGCTCGGATGCTAGCCGATGAAGAAGAGAAAATCTCAGTTCTTGCATTAATGGGCCGAATGGCTCCGCATTGTGATATTTCTGTCCTGGACGGGCTAAAGTATGTGTCGAGATTTGGAATTCCTTTAAAAAAGTATTGGAAAACCGGACAAAAGGCACCAAGCATCCCACAGGTTAGTCTTATTATATATACATATATATACACACACGTTAATATATACATTATTATGTATCAAAATCTGTTAATATATATCTTATTATGCAGGAAAAGCTTTACAAGTATAGGATTGCCGATTACAAAAGTATTGCCAACCATAAGGCGACCATTGAATTTATGCTCAGACAGTTTTCCCTTATCTGTGATGCTTACTTGAGTGATGCTGTGTATGATTACAAAGATGTAAGTAGTAAATTGTTGTGTAAGTTGTGTTTGTTGAGTAGTATATTGACTAGTGTCTTTTTTACAGGGAATTTATACCTATGAAATGAATCGCCAAGGTGGGAAATTGGAATTGCATGCAATGGTATTAGTAGGATGGGGATATAGTGATGGTGGAGAAGCAGGAGAAAGCATTGGAGACAAATCAAGTGAAAGCAGCGGAGACCTGGAGGAAAGCGATGAAGACGCCGATGAAGGCAGTGGAGAGGGTGAGGAGTCAAATAAAGACAGGAAAGTCAAACACTACTACATAGTGATGTGCAACTGGGGGATAAATGGGGTCAGGGAGGATTTGGCCTTATGGAGCAAAGGTTAATCCGGCGGGCCTATTATCCCACAATACTGCCTCCTGATGAATTGCCGCCTGATGAGATCTGAGCTCTGGAGCCTTGTCTCTTGAACAAGAAATTGGTTATGTACTCGTATATTAGCTGTTGTGTTTATATGGTTCTGAGACTTGTAGTTAATTAATATTAATTTTTGGTTCCAATTGAAAAGCGATGAAATGATTATTTATCTTATAGTTGTCTGAGATAAAGATTCAAGTCTCTACTTATCCAAATGAACCTGATCATAGTTGAAATGGTCGTTTGGTCGAGTCAGAGCCCCTTTTGGTGTTTTAGCTCGAGCACGCGAGCCTCCAGCTTCCCATGGTTATGTGATAGGCCAAGTATGTGTGGATGTCCGTGTCTATATTGCAAATCCTTTGGGATAAAAAAGGAGATGAAACAAATACATGATATAGATCAGATACCAGACATTCCGGTAAAGGATATTCCGACTTGGTGAAATCCTTCGTACAACTCGGGAATCATTGATATTATTAATACGACAGTTGAATAATTGTCGATATCGTGTCCGTTATGTTACAGTGTAAACCTACATGGCAAGCAACTTACAACATGGCATTTGAGTCATTGGGCGGCCTGACCAGCGGCGGTTTGTATTTCATTGAGCGGTAATGCAAATTACCCTACACTCTCGATACGCTAACGTAGCAATCTAATTGAATAACGCGAGACCATATGTTTTAGTTTTGCAACATGACATTACATAATTCATCCGAAATATGCTACGGTAGTCTACAAACATACGTACGTCAGACAGGCATAACAAGATAAAGTTTTCTACAAGTCATCCAAAAAAATTGTAGCATCATAAATAAGGACTTCGAGATTACACCTCTGTACAATGTGCATTCATGATAATCTAAATAGCATTAAAGCGCATGCATGAAATGAACAAAAAGGCCAGCGTTGGAAATGGCATAACTGAAAAGAAAAGGTTAGGGAAAAGTGGAAACATACTTGATAGTGCCTCATTTAGGGATCTTTGAGATTGAGATAACAGCATTGCCTGATCCATTGCAAATTGTGATGGACGCATGGATTTTGATACCTGAAATGGTGCTTGAAGTGTTTCCTGCCTATCTCGTTTTAAGCCCGCAGACACCAGGTTGCTCTGCAACATTGTTGTCAGAGGGTGTTGGTTCATTTGATTTTTAAGATGCATGTGAATAATATGAGAGTGTGAATGCTGCTGTTACTGCTGTAGTATCTGCTGCTGCTTATTTATCAATTGGTGCCGCATTTGCTGTTGATACTGTTGCTTCAGTTGATTCTGAAGCTTTTGCTTTTCCAGCTGTTCTATTTGCTGGTGTTGAAGCATACCAGAATTTGACTGAAGGGAGTTAATATTTGACTGCAGCTTACTAACCCCACTCTGTGATGACATGGCATTCATGTTCACTTGTTGGGAAACATTGACAGGAGTTTGTTGGATAGATCCCAACAGAACTTGCTGCAAAGAGTTCAGTGCATTTCCCTGTCCTGGATCCAACTTTGTACTCGGCTGCAATGGATTCATCATGTTCTGCTGTGCTGTTGAACTTGAAACCCCAGAAATAGAGAAACAATGAATTTTCCTGCAAATTTGTCATATTATTGTTCTGCTGCATTGTTGGCACAGGACATTGTAAATTCATTGTTTGCAACTGCGGGTTCATTTGATTTTCATGAGACAGCACTTGAGTAATTTGAGATTGCGGCTGCTGCTTGGAGTAGCGCATATGAGGTGGGGGGAGCTGCTCTTGTTGCAGAGGAGGGACTTCCGTCCTCGGTCTATTTATATTAATAAAGTTTACTATCTGCTTCTCATATAAACCCAATTTGCCTTTCAAACCAGGCGAAATCCTGTTCTTGGAAATCTGTAAGACTGATATGAGGCGCCCCAACATGGTTTTGAACATTTTTAGCTTCTCAAGCTGCTCCGGCTTTGGTGGTTGTGGAAGAGAATCGGGCTGGCAAATAGAAAGAACAGACGTCAGTAAGCAAAAGAACGACAATATAAGGAGTAACAAGACTGTTGCGAAATGTTATCAGCACTAGTGGTGAAGTAACACTCCCATGTAGACAGTCTACATGGGTACAATAATTAAAAGGAAAATCCAGGTGGAATCTGTCAAAGAACACCACCGCAATAACCTAGCAGGGAAAGCCCGCTTGTTGGTAAAAGTTCAAGCAACAAATTATGAGAGAAGAAAATATTGAATTGATTACATACCTGCTGAACTTGAGTAGCATATTTCTGATAAATTTCACTTAGTTCGGTTAAGTACATTTCCTTCATGACTTTGATCTGCAAATGAAAGTCATAAATACAAAGATGATTAGAAAGAACTTTGTTGCAGCTGCATGCTTGTCGACACCATCACATCATCAATGCCAACGGAAAAGAGCCCGTGCATGCAACCATGAATTCAGACAGCATGACAAAGCAGCCCCACAAGGAATCTTAACTAGTATGTATTTCTTCAAAATTCCCATTCAAGGGAATTTGGCATTAGTATAATTAAATTGGTTGAAATGGTTTGGACACGTGAACTAAAGATTTACAGTTGCACCAGATGTGACTATGAGACAGATGCTCAGGGCAAAAAGGGTAGAGGAAAACCCAGGAAAAATTGGAAAGAGACTTTAAGAAATAGGATATGAAGTACTTAAACCTAACGGAAAACTTGACGCAAAACATAGCGTATTGGTGTTCTAAGATTATACAGCCGACCCCACGTGAGATAAGACTTGGTTGTTGTTGTAGCTCTATCCCCACCCCCACCCCGACGCCTAATAATTTGTATTTTTATTAAATCGTTGTATGTGAAGGACTGAGATCATCTTCAGAGCTTTGCCTCGGGAGCCGATGGATCCATTAATCCTGTCCATTAAATTCAATCCGGCGGCCCTGAAACTAAAGGGGAAAGGTGCAGGGGATGGAAGATGAAGGAGGGGATGGGGTGGGATGACCAGAGGGGAAGGGTGCAGGCGGTGGGAGGAGGAGGAGGGGATGGGTGTGGGATGACAGCAGTCATGGCGGTGGGAGAGGAAGGAGGAAGGAGGAGGGGATGGGGGTGGGATGACGGCAGTATGAGAAAGAGCCCAATTTGACCGTCGAACTCCTTGCCGCTGCGTACTTGGTCGTTGGTGCTGGAAACCTCCGCAGGCGAGAAGGGGAGAGATTTCTGGGATGTGAAAAGAGTGTAGTGCATTTCTGACCGTAAGTGAAAGCCATCGAATGGACAAGAAGTTAGTACATCTTACTTTTTGATAGACCACCTCTTGCGAATCACTCCCGTTTGCATGTCCAGTCTGGGCTCGGCAATCTAGAGAAGCTACAAATTATACAGAGAGATGTGTCAATGTTTGCACCTAAAAAGAAATTTGAACAACAGACGAAAAAACTAAGCATTGCATGCAGAACATTGAGAAAAAAATGGAAAACTATCCTTCCCAAAACAGTTGAAAATGTATTTCTTGTAACACAAATATATATATATATATATACATATATATACATATACATATATATATATATATATATATATATATCCAGACATCATAAGAAATCTAAGAACAGACTAGAAGCTTCATGAGCCAAAGTGGAAAAGGACCATGCATGCACCGTTTTGAAGATAATGCATCCATGGGCGCGCGACGACATTTAGTAAACATACTAGACACTGAATTTTTATGCAGGCTTGTCATATTGTTCTGCTGCATTGTTTGCACAGAACCTTGTAAATTCATTGTTTGCAACTGCGGGTTCATTTGATTTTCATGAGACTGCACTTGAGTAATTTGAGATTTCAGCTGCTGCATGGAGTGCATATGAGCAAGGTCTAAAATATCGATGATATCAGAAATATCGGTAGTCCAAAAACACGGAAATTTCGATGGAAATATCGGGATATTATCGATATCGATAAAAATTGAATAAAAACCACGGAAATTGTAAGAAAAACTTGGAAATTTTTATTGAAACTTTGCAGGATGTTTATTTAGTCAATTATCTATTAGTTTATCATAAAAAATTGGAAAGAAATGCATTGCATGATGGATTTAACTGATTTAAGTTGATTATATAGCGAGCTGGCAAACATTGTGAGTGTAGAAAATATATAAGTATTTTAGCATATTTTCACAAAAATTTAAGTGATATGGTGGTCAAGGTGTTGAATGAGTAAAATGGGAGGGGTTCGAATCCCCTTGGTGTTTTTTTAAATATAGAAATTTAAAAAATACGGAAATTTCGATGGAAATATCGATGACATCGGAAATATCGGTAGTCCAAAAACACGGAAATTTCGATGGAAATATCGGGATATTATGGATATTTTAGACCTTGCATATGAGGTGGCGAGAGCTGCCCTTGTTGCAGAGGAGGAACTTGCTTCCTCGGTCTATTTGTATCAATAAAATTTATTATCTGATTCTCGTATGAACCCAACTTGTCTCTCAAACCAGGTGAAATGCTACTCTTGGTAATATGTAAGACTGATATGAGGCGCTCCAATATGTTTTTGAACATTTTTAGCTTCTCAAGCCGCTCTGACTTTGGTTGTTGTGGAAGAGAATCGTGCTGGAAAACAGAAAGAAGAAGAGGCATGAGTAAGCAAAAGAAAAGCAATATAACAAGAAATTAAAGACGGCGATCTGTCATGACAAGGGATCTAGCATGAACCATCCCCACGATGAACGGAAAGAATGCTTAATTTGTAAAAGTAAAGCAACAAATTCTGAGGGGAAAAAAAATGAAGTGGTTACACACCGGTTGAAGTTTAGTAGCAATCTTCCAACACATTTCACTTAGCTCGGGTAAGTACATCTCCTTCATGGCTTTGATCTTCAAATCAAATTCAGAATGCCAAAGATGATTAGAAACAAATACATGTTTCCAAACACCATAGTATGGTTTGTTTCATACTATCTCATGTCTTCTATTAATTTGTTTCTAACCCTAGCCATTTAGCCCGCATGGCAAAGTGGCTTACCTTTTGATAGACCTCTTCTTGCCAATCACCCTCATTTGCAAGTCTTGCTTGGGCTGGGGAATCTAGGATTGGTACAAGTTATGCAAAAATATTTTATACAATCATACAAATTTGTCTGATAAGTGTAGTAATGGAGAAAAGCTTTACCTTCCGAACATTGCTCAAGCAGAATAAAAACCTCTGCAAAAACATGAAATATTTTCTTTTATTTCCCTCATTCGATAATTGAACACTAGTTCAGCCTCTTGCACAAACCATATAAACTAAAATTGATCCTAGAACTTCACACCTATTTAATCATTAAAAAAAAAAAAAAACCTACCGGTGTAGATATTAAAAATCAATCTTTCAGGCAGCTGATCATCAAGAAGAACGACATTTTTAAAATTCAAATTCATTTTCTCTCCATGTCAAAAAGCATGTTGCAGATAGACAAGGGGCATAGTTTCTATTACCCGCAGGATTAGGTTGTAATGAATTATCCACTGTGTTTTGAATCATGGTATCCACTTTAAGCATCTTCAGAGAAACTTATTGTAGATAATCCCACTATAAAGAGAAATCCATGTTAAACTTCGAATGCATTGCTATTCATAAAGCAAACAGAGTTGAAACACAAACAAGTAAGTTATGTATGTAATAGCATATGTCATAGATAAATACCTGGCTTGTGGAAGAAGTATAAATCTTTTCCTCAAACGTCACGGCCATTTTCAAGAGTTCTTGTAATTCCTCGTGACCAGATACATAAGGATGACTCTTCAACGTATCAAATCTTTACATGCAACACATTTAACAAAAATTATTGACTATCATTAAAGCATGGCATTAACAAGTACATAAGCGAATTCATAATGAACAAATCCAGTCATTTCTGTATAAACCCGCCTAAAGGTATGCACACAGATTTTTGTGTAAGTAAACGAATATCATCTTCTAGCGATCATACATCTGAAACTGTACTTTTAATTGATGCCTACAGAATTGAACTCAGTGCTGTGAAGGGGAATCGAACCTAGGGCTCGGGTGCTGTGGTAAAGGCTCTTAACCACTTAAGCAACAAACCCTTTGCTTTCTTGCATGCTTAACGTTATGATTACCCTTTTATAACAAACATGATAACAAGTACAAAATCATCTATAAATTAAAAGCTACTGCAAGCGTGAATCTATGATTCCTAGGGTTTTATTTTTCTTTCTTTCTTAAACATACTCACATCTTGTAGGTAATCCCTTGTCGTGAATTTGGAAGAGATTGACTCCTCCAGTCGCCACTGTCCATCGAGAGTTTTTCTAGTTGAGAAATCAAGTCGTCGTCTATTGTGGGTTCTCCATCGTCTGTGTCGGTTGAGGGTTCGCTTCCACCTTGAGGAGGCCGAGGCGTCACGTTATCGGAATACATCAATTCTGACCAGATAGGCATGGCCCAATCTAAAGAGAATGGAGACCAAAAATTAACGATCAATCAAACCTAGAAATTTGATCAAAAAAATGCGGAAAGAGTTTTCTTTTTTGTTCAAAAAAAATGTGGAAAGAGTTGCGCTCATGAATTTAGGGTTAGTAGAGAGAGAGAAAGCGAGAGATAAGCGTCTATTTATAGGGAGACCATCAAACATGAAAGAATGAACGTCAGCTCATAGGAAATACTTTATTTATGGGTGGTGTTACATACACCAAATTCATGCTTTAGATTTGTGCACCAAATGGTGCGGCTAACAATTTTTAATTAAATTTCAACGTGAATTAAAGTACAAATTTGATTGGTGACACATCATTTAGAATTTTGCTATCTCAACCCAAGGCCTTTTGAAATTCTCTTTTGCCACAAGACATAGTTTAAAAATGTAACATCCCACATCGCCCAGGGGAGTGATCCTTAAATGTATATTCTCATCCCTACCTAGCACGATGCCTTTTGGGAGCTCACTGGCTTCGGGTTCCGTAGGAACTCCGAAGTTAAGCGTGAAGGGGGCCAGAGCACTCCCAGGATGGGTGACCTACTGGGAAGTTGCTCGTGAGTTCCCAGAAACAAAACCGTGAGGGAATGGTAAGCCCAAAGCGGACAATATCGTGCTACGGTGGTGGAGTGGGCCCGGGAAGTGATCCGCCCCGGGCCGGGATGTGACAAAAAAAATATTTGCTACATGTTTAAAAAATAAATCAATCATCCAATAAGTCATTGTCATGCGGTAAATTAGTATTCTTGTTATTTCTCTAACAAGCTTTATCAAAGTCATATACTCCCAGAGTTTGGGATCATCATCTGTTTCCCAACATTTATAGGACATTTATTCTTCGAGACTACCAAAATTTCTAATCATTAATCTTAATTTCAATGTGTAATAACTTAATGATGTGATTGTGTAGTGTAAATTAAGCATGTGGATGGACTATTCAGTGTAGAGGTTTAGAAGTTCAGTGATTTTTAGCCTAGGCGGATATGGGTCAAGTCGAATCTAGTTAGCCAACGCACTCATATCATGTTCTTTTTCTCACATGGCGCAAGAGTTTTGCAGACCAAAATTTGATTGCGTTTAGATTAATCCATCTTGAAGATGCTTGAGAATAATGCTTACAGATACTATTAAATTAATAATATTATTTAAATTATTATATTTAGAGAATCCTCGGTTGGATGTGATTATACTTCCCCGTTTAAAGGAACTTATCTTGAATAAGGAAAACTTAAAGATAATAATTAGTTATTAATTTCACTTTTAGTTCTCTTGCCTTATCTCCTTTCTATGAGCAGAGGTAGTTGGAGAAGTCCGGGCAGCAGCTGAGGTCTTATTGGTGGTTGAATTATACGTGGAATGTAGACGTAGCCAATTTAATGAGAGCATTATCGTCATTTGTATGTAAAGTCCACGTTCCAGAATCTTTTGAATTATTTCTGTCATCCAAGTTTCAAATATAAAAAACAATACCAGTTACAAATTTATAATTTATCTTATAATCCTTGGCATATTAGTAACATCCAAAAAAATTGAAGGACGGATATGTGATTACTAAAAGAGTTCGCACAGTTGTTTACGAATTTGAGTAACGGACCTAATAAAAAACACAGTTTAAGTCAACCTCTTGTTCCATCGGGTCTTCGTATACATCTCTCCTTAGGATCTGCTTTGGAACTCTTTCCTCAAGTAATCTCTATCACGCATCTCCTGATCAAGGTAACTTCACCAAACTTTGTTTAAGTTTATATATTTATTGGATTATTTTCTCGTACCCAATTCAATAAAACGGTCATCCAGTTCTCAGGTTGACTTGTTATTTTCATAGCTAGCAACTCATAATTTCAGATTCTGGGTCTTCTTAGATTTTGTTTTTTCAATTCAAATTTGTTTTGTTTCATCATGGTTGGTCAGTTTTGATGGATACCAATGATGAGAGAGCTCCTCTAGGTGGACAACCTTCAACGGGCGCAGGTGATTGGAGGACCCAATTGCAGCTAGATTCGGGTGTGTCAAATTCAGACCAAAGAAGCATAAAAACCAGTGCCGGCCCTGAGGGTGTGCAAAAGGTGCCACCGCACAGGGCCCCCAATTTGGAAGGGCCCCCAAATTTTCTTTACATGTAACACCTACATAACATATATCGAAATGTGCAATATGATTCTAATAAATGGGCGAGCGCTAGCGGTGGAGGCGTTTTGTCTATTCGCCTAGGTGATGGGTTCGAGTCCCTATGGCATTACTTTGCTCAATTTTTACAATTTTATAAACGTGAAAAAGCAGATAAATTTACACACAAAATAATGCAACCTGTTTCGAAGTGGAGATCTTTGAAGAGAGAAAGCACTATTGTCCACTTAAACAAACTTAATTTTAGTTCACTAACTTGTATTTAAATTTTATAGGTAACGAAATTGAAAAAGAAAAAAAAAAGAAAATACAACATTAAAAATGTTAAAAGGCCTCCATCTAAGTTTTGCGCAGGGCCCCTAAATATTCAGGGCCGACCCTGATAAAAACCATATGGAAAAGATGATGATGCATCTGGAACAATTGACAAACTTGATAGAAAAGATGTGATGCGCAAACACGACGCCTTTTCAGGTTGGAGGGGGCCTTTGTGGTCTGAGATCGACTTGGTCTCCATTGTGAATTCACGGCCCAGGATTATGGAAGTACCTGGGTTGTGGCTGCAGTATACTAATACAAGGAGGGAGGGAGAGAGGGAGAGGGAGAGGGAGAGAGAGAGAGAGAGAGTAAAACTGATGATAAATCATTCCCATAGTCCTACCATAAAGTAATTAAACATTTCTACCGTTCCAAACACACAAAAAACGTTATAAAAATGCAGTCCGTTAATTATTGGCAAATAGCTAGAAATCTTTCAAACTGCTGTCCATTCATTTTGCAGTTGCGGTTTCTTCATTTTGTTAAAGCTCGCCAACCTCCCTACAATGGTGCAATCCACTTTACAATGCACCTTGCACTGCCCATCGCACTTCCTGTTCCACTGCCCTGGCATTATCAGCAGGATCCGCATATGTTTGACAATATTTTTCTGCGTAGTACGTTGCAAATGATATAAATTCTTCCAGCGTCTCATCCTTCTTGCCCTTGTTTCTTCTTCTAGCATCAGCAGTGGCAGGAGTAGCAGCACCACACCGATGACAACGCCCAGCCTTCCACCTCGCAGCAGCAAATAGTATCGGCAATCCCTTTTTCTTACGGTCAACTTCTTCCCATTTTAGTGTACAACATTTGGGGCAACCCTGAACACATAAGAAGATACATATAGAGACTCGTGGTTAATTGCGTAGATTTGGCGCCCTAATATGGCAGAAGAACACAGTTCATTAAATAAAATCTGAATAGGAAATGTGGATAATCAAACTGCTAACAGTTACAAACTTAGCCAATTTTTGACCGAATAATCCTTAATGTAGAAATCCTGATTATATAATTAATGAGAAATGATATTCTTACTTCGTAGGGGATGCCATGGGTAAAGAGACCTTCTCTAGGTAGAGTGTATCTGTGGTGAGAGCCAACTCGGCGGTTACATGGTCTGAGACCAAACCGTTCATCAGACGGTTCACGTCCATGCCTCGTTTCCTTCTTGGGTCCAGGTTTGAGAATGCGTTGCCTCCCTTTTCCGAGTATACGATCGGCCCCAGGGCCAGTGCGGTAACCAGTTCGGGAAACTGTGCCTGTCGTAGGCTCACGAGGCAGTGAATTAAACAGAACGTCTGCTTGTGCTTGGACATTATTGTGGTCTTTGTTGTCGCTAGAAGTTGCATCAACATTAGTAGCAGCTATGCTCCCAAAAGTTCTGTTGATACCCTGAATACTTTTCTCATTAATATTCCCAGTCTTTCGAAGCATACAACGAATGGAAGCAGCCATTGCCATTGCCCTGCCTCCATTTAAGAAAAAGGAGTTGTGGGTCCCAGAAAAATAATACAATCAAACGATCAGAGAAAGAAATATAATCCCAAAATGCATCATCCTATTAATCCAACCCCATACTGATTACAAGCAAAGAAAATAATAGCAGATGAATTCGCAAGTAAACCGATGGTGGGAAATTTACCTGGTTGGTTGAGGCTCAGGCAAAGAGGGACTCAGCGTAGGGTTTCTGGTGGAGCTCAGCTAGGGTAAAGAGAAATTTAATTCAATCCCATCTTTTGTTATTCTACCCCCAACTTAATTTTTTTTTAATTTAATGTGAATTATCTTTTCTATTAATTTATACAATTAACGTTAAAGACAAAATATATTTAAAATTAGGCCTATTTTTTTCGTGGTCCTTGTGATGACACGCCACTTTCAATGTCACCCTCGTGGTGAAAAAGTTGTTAATTAAATCATTGTGGTGAGGGCTATCAGCAACTGGGGTCCAAACTCAAACTTCCATTTTAGTCTTCGTTAAACAAACTCGCGTGACTATCACGTGGAGGTTCAGATTCGTCATTTCAATCTAAATTATATTGACACACCCCGACCCGAGATGTCAACAACCCGGGCTCGACTCCGCCGTAGCACGATATTGTCCGCTTTGGGCCCCGACCATACCCTCACGGTTTTTGTTTCTGGGAACTCACACGAGAACTTCCCAGTGGGTCACCCATCCTGTGATTGCTCTCTCGCTTAACTTCGGAGTTCTGATGGAACCCGAAGCCAGTGAGCTCCCAAAAGGCCTCGTGCTAAAGGAGGTGGGCATGTACATATAAGGCACATCACCCCCTCTCCGTTGGTCGATGTGGGATGTTACATATATCTTATGTCATAGACATCTAGTATGACTTAGGTTTTATCTAAAATTGGACTTCATGAAAAAGAAGCTTGAACGCCGTCCTCGGGTGAAACTAAACCTATAAATCCACGTCAATGGCCAGGAGCAAAGGTGAAGGTGAAGTTGCACCTAATTTCTTAGGTATGGTTTCGTTTGGAAATCATGATGAAGTGTTCTCTCAAATTCAAAGCAACGCTCAAGTGCTAGATGAAGTTCCCAATAGCCTATGATCAATTGAAATTCCTAGCCCTAATGCAAATAATGACGTGGATTTACATGTTTAGTTTCACTCTACAATGGCGTTCAAACTTCTTTTATGTGAAATTCAATTTCAGTTAAACCCTAGCTAAGTTGTACTAATTTCATGGCATATTATGTAATTTGGATTGAAATGACGAATTTGACCCCTTCACGTGATAGTCACGGGAGTTTGTTTAATAATAGACTAACGGAAGTTTGGGTTTGGACTTCAACTGTTAACAAGGCTCACCACATGAGGATTTAGTTGACGACTTTTCCACCATGAGGATGACATTGAAAGTTGCACATCACCATAGGGACCATGAAAAAATTTTAGCCTTAAAATTAAATAAAAATTTATCAAGGTCGGAATCAAGGAAAACTTCCATTTAGACGTATCTTTACACATACTATTAGCCTTTAGATTAACCCAATTTTAACGGTTAAGATGACATTGAAATATTGACTATTTTTATTTTTATTTTTTAGAAAAACTGACTAATTTGAACTCAAATATGAAATTAATTTTGCTTCCCGTGATTGTCAAGATTATTAACAATGTTTTAGTTTCTTCACTTTTCTAGCTATTGAAGAAAATAAGCTATCCTTTTGTTGCTGCTCTCGCTGCTCTCGCTGGCCTTACTGGTGTGGTACCACCGTGCCAACGCCGCTCGCCATATACAATGGTGACATGCAATTCAACATGCTTGATTGATGGAGATTATCTAAATTCTAGAACAGCAGAATTTTTTCCCAACACTATTGTAGATTCAACATCAGAATCACCATTAACATTACTACTTAATGAAATTTTACCGCGTTTAGGAATTGGGTGAAATGGGGACATGGGTGTTGGAATCCCACATCGGTAGGTGTAAAAGAAAATAATGGGTTTAAATATGATCACCCAATTCTAACTAATACCGAGACTTTATATAGTAAAACCTTACACCTGACGGATTTGACAGGTGGTAAAGTTGAAATCCAACATGGTATTAGAGCCAGGTTCGGGCTCGTGCAAGCTAACGAGCTTGTCACCAAGAAGGAAACAAGCCAGGACTCTTAACATAGAGCCGACCTCTGAGTTTCAATTTGCCAATGTGTGGATCTCCACTTGTGAGCCATTAAATGGGGTTACATGTGAAGGCGAGTGTTGGAATCCCACATCGGTGGGTGCAAAGGACTCTTAACATAGAGCCGACCTCTGAGTTTCAATTTGCCAATGTGTGGATCTCCACTTGTGAGCCATTAAATGGGGTTACATGTGAAGGCGAGTGTTGGAATCCCACATCGGTGGGTGCAAAAGAAAATAATGGGTTTAAATATGATTATCCCACTCTAACTAATACCGAGGCTTTTTGTGATAAAACCCCACACCTGACGGATTTGACAAGTGGTAAATTTGGGGACAATATCGGTGTTGTTAGAGTGAGGCCCAAAGGGCCTATCGATCCAAAAATCCAACAATGTGCACCGACATGAATTAGATAACTGAATACATATAACCTTTCTTTCTAATCAAATTACTATGAACTTAACCTAGATTAACAAGGTTTTGAATTGGAGTTTATGATATTTGGCAGCCATGGTTATTTTTTTCTCTCTTTGACAGAGGCCACTGCAAAAAAAGGGGCTAAGAACACAAAAGATATGTGCCCTTTTTATTTTTCATTGTACACAAATACATAATTGTGCTTTTTAAACTTCATTGAGCACCAAAATATCTCTAATGTGCCCTCTGAATACAAGGCACATTCGTTGGTGTCAAAAAAGAGCTTCATTGTGCATATTAAAATTTGTGCACAAATGTTTTTTTTCACTATTATTGTGCCCTCTGATTTGAATTATTTAGTTGTACAGACACAATTGTCGTGTCTCACTTCAACAATTTGGAGACTAAAACTTATTTTAATATTATTTTTATTGATCAAGATATTTCTCTTATTATTTTAATATTCCTTCTCTATTGGACCTTGGTTTTTGGGACCCACCAGTGGCGAAGCCAGAAATTCTCGAGTGGAGGGACGAAATTTAAAAAGTTAAGGGTCTTGGAAAAATGTGAACATTCATTCGAGGTTTAAGTCCAGGATTTGCAAGAAGATTATTTGAACTACCCGTAATATTTATAGGAGAATTTGCACTAACCGAAATATTCAAGAGGATTTGGACTACTCAAAACAGTCGAAGTAAGGTTTGAACAACAATATTATTTGAAGGATGATTTAGCACCGTTTCTAGTCGAGCGGTGAACATGACTTTTGTCACATCCCGGCCCGGGGCGGACCACTTTCCGGGCCCGCTCCACCACCGTAGCACGATATTGTCCGCTTTGGGCTTACCATTCCCTCGCGGTTTTGTTTATGGGAACTCACGAGCAACTTCCCAGTGGGTCACCCATCATGGGAGTGCTCTAGCCCCCTTCTCGCTTAACTTCGGAGTTCCTACGGCACCCGAAGCCAGTGAGCTCCAAAAAGGTCTCGCGCTAGGTAGGGATGTGAACATATATTTAAGGATCACTACCCTGGGTGATGTGGGATGTCACAATCCACCTCCCTTAGGGGCCCGACGTCCTCGTCTGCACACTTCCGACCAGGGATTGGCTCTGATACCAATTGTCACATCCCGGCCCGGGCTCGACCATTTCCCAGGCCTGCTCCACCATCGTAGCACGATATTGTCCGCTTTGGGCTTACCATTCCTTCACGGTTTTGTTTCTGGGAACTCACGAGCAACCTCCCAGTGGGTCACCCATCATGGGAGTGCTCTAGCCCCCTTCTCGCACAAGCAACTTTCCAGTGGGTCACCCATCATGGGAGTGCTCTAGCCCCCTTCTCACTTAACTTCGGAGTTCCTACGGAACCCGAAGCCAGTGAGCTCCCAAAAGGCCTCACGCTAGGTAGGGATGTGAATATACATTTAAGGTTCACTACCCTGGGCGATGTGGGATGTCACAGTCGGCCCCCTTCTCGCTTAACTTCAGAGTTCCTATAGGCTAGGTAGGGATGTGAATATACATTTAAGGATCACTACCCTGAGCGATGTGGGATGTCACAATCCACCCCCCTTAGGGGCCCGACGTCCTCGTCGGCACACTTCCGGTCAAGGATTGGCTTTGATACCATTTGTCACATCCCGGCCCGGGGCGGACCACTTCCCGGGCCTGCTCCACCACCGTAGCACAATATTGTCCGCTTTGGGCTTACCATTCCCTCACGGTTTTGTTTTTGGGAACTCACGAGCAACTTCCCAGTGGGTCACCCATCATGAGAGTGCTCTAGCCTCCTTCTCGCTTAACTTCGGAGTTCCTACGGAACCCGAAGCCAGTAAGCTCCCAAAAGGCATCGCGCTAGGTAGGGATGTGAATATACATTTAAGGATCACTACCCTGGGCGATGTGGGATGTCACAACTTTACACTTAGGCGAGGACCTAGGCAAATTTGAACAAATTTATTATATACCGTATAAATAATTGTCTATTTATTATACACCATATAATATCCGAAAAACATTGATTATAAAACATATAATATAAAAATATTAACAAATTTTCTTTATTACTTTGTTGAATTTGATGGTAAGAGAAAAAAAACAAATAATTACGAGTTCGTAATATTTTACAAATTATTTTTTGAAGCTCGTATAAATTTATAGTGAATTTTAAGATAAATAACAATGTCAAATAAGTGGCTTAAAAAATATTGGAAGAGTGGTCAAATTAATTGGACAATAATTAAAAAACAAAACAAATTCCAATATAAATAAGTAATAGCAAGTTAGGTGGCACAAATTGATTGGCCACTAGTTTAAAAAAAAAAAAACCAAATTGTAATTGCACGTGGGGTGGGATGGGAGAGAGAGAAAGTCTCTCTCTTCTTCCTTTCTCTTCTTCTTCGTTAGAACCTCTCCATTCACAGAAGCTGCAAAATGCATATCTTTGTTCCTCCTTTCTTTGGCCTAGGTATTTCTTTTTTTGGAAAAAAGAGAGCTCGCGGTCAGCCTATGGTGCGATAGAGTAGGGAAACTCAAAAAACCAGAAAACCACACGAAATTTCATCACTTCCGACGAGACTGGAGGGGCGGAACTACCGCTCCTAGGCTTAATTTTCAAAGTGGGGAGGGGCGGCCGCCACTCCTTGCCCTCACGTAGCTTCGCCACTGGGACCCGCCGACGTGACCCACTCTCTAGTTTCCTCTTCCCCGTGTAGTCATCAAACTCAAACACTCCATCTCTCTATCTCTCTCTCTCGCTCCGTCTCTCTCTCCCTCTCCCACTCTTTTCGTCCATCGCTCTCTCTTTTGTGAGGTTTGTCTTGGTTTTATTATGGTTTTTTACCTAAAATAATTCGATTGCATAATTCTTCATTTTGATCTATGAAATTTAAAATCAATAAAAGTAGTTTCTAAATTTATCCAGCATCAATTATTTTGCTCCTTCATAAAAACTGAGGGTATTTTTATCATTTGTCATTTTAGTTCTTATTTAATATAATTTTTGTCATTTTGATTCTTATTTAAATTTAGGGTAGTTTTGTCATTTTTGTGCTTAGGGACCACTTCTATTAATTTCAAATCTCAGAATCAAAGTGATGAGTTATGCAAATCTTAAAGACAATTTTGACTAAAAAGCCTTTTATTATTAAAAAACTATAAAATGTAAAGCTATTCTTGATTTTATCAATCATTTTAATATTTTATTTAATTTTCTACTCTTAAACCGTGCCTTGATCTTGGTTTTGTCATCCCTTTATATTTTTATTAACTTTTCTTTCTTTCACGGTGCCATCTTTTCATCTCCCCATTAAAACTCCCACTTTAATCACTCTCACTCTCTACCATTTCAACTTCTTTTCTTAGAAAACCATTTCAGATTCAACCACTTTAATCACGCCGCCACCACCACCAACTGCTTAATTTCGTCCTTACATGTCTTACAGGCCCTGAGACGAGGACATAAAGCGGTTTGGAACTTAACCCGAGGGCTCATGACCTTTGTTCGAACTCAGAGGTTTTCCTGCAAAATTCCGCCATACATGGCCAAGTTAAGTCTCAGGATCACCTTGTTTCTCTTCCTTTTGATGTTTTGGTGCAATTCCAGAGTCTGCATGCATGATTGGTAGAGTTTTGGTGCAGATCCAACTCGTGAAGCATTTCACTAGTTTTTCCGGTGAAACCCGTGACCTTCTAAGCCATTTCCCCGCCAACTCTGGCCACAGCTGGGAATCAAAATGGTATATTTTGAATCCTTGTCTTTCCAGCTTCATTTCGACTACTAGAATGTTGTGTTTGGTTGAGAATTGACCCAAAACGAACACAATTAGTCTGGGCATTTCCTTTGTTTATTTTATTTTTGTGTAATTTTTTAACAATGTTTTTTGTATTTGCTCTCGCAGGAAACTCGACGTCTGTTCAGTTAAGAGTTTTTGTTTTTTGTTTGAAATTCTTCGTATATTTATGCACATAAATTCATAAGTTTGAGCTATACTTTGGGAGTACAAGCTTGATGGAACTCTGCTTGTGGGAATGATGATTTAGTTGTGGAGCAACGAAGATGGGTTGAACAAAGCTTTCTGAGGAAGATGCAATTGTGCAGTAATGATTATTTTGGAGTGTTTAAATTTAGGGATAAAACATGTAAAATGATTGTTTTCAGTTTGTAGGGTGTTTCGTTTTTAATTTTTGTCTTTTTTAATATTCAGTCGATTTGGCACAATTACAAAACTTGTGGTAAGATGGATGGGAAAGCCGTCTGACAACCTTGTCAGTATAGAGGCAAAAAAAGAAACCATTGTTTGTGCTCAACTCTTTGAGCACTAAACGTTTGTGCCCTTTGACCAAAGGCCACACTCATAAAGGGCACATATACAATTTTGGTTGCTGCACCGTTGCTATTGTCAAAGGGCACATATGTTGGTGTCCTTAGGCCTCAATAGGCACATTTAACTTTTTGTGTGGATTGGCCATTTTTCTTGTAGTGGGCTGACATATTTTTTCTTCCGTTTACTATGAAGAAGCGATTTGTAATTCTCATGTGATTGTAGTCAGACTTTTCCTTTTGTCAAATTCATCATTTTGTTGTTTGCATATGGATAGTTTTTTTTGTTTTTCACTTTATCGTTTACATAAGCGAGATATTAGTGAGAGAGAGGTTCGAACTTTGGGACTTTAGGTACAAAAGTGGATGTTATTAATCGATTGAGCCACATGGCCCGGCCTTGAGACTTCTATTAATTTTTGGGTTCAAAACTCTTTTTGTTTTTTTCTTTTAACTAGGAGGCCTGGCAATGTTATGGGCTGTTTCAAATGTTCGTTGTATACTTGGAAAGATGGGGAACGATATGTTACCCATGCTTGGAAAGCTGGGATCAAAGTAGAAGTTTTGGGAGCATAGCTGGTGCTAATGCTTGGAGATCCAGGCAACGTATTCACAAACCTCGCTTAAACAATCGTAAAATGGTAATGCTAGAGAGACCAAACGTTTTAAACCAAATTTGCAAACTAAATAATGTGGTTGTAGATGATAGGATCATTAACTAATTATCGATTAACGTGCTTATTTCTTATTGGTGACGTATCATTTGGTTTACAAATTTAATGAACCCATCGTAAAAACAAGGAGAAAAAGGGTAAAATAGGAGAAGGAGATCAAGCAGATACGTGGAATAGATCAAATTCAAATACCAGATATTCCTATACAGGATATTCCTACTGGAATCCGTTTTGGCTAATTTCTTCAAAGCACCAGGCTATCATCTACAAGGATAGGGTTACCCGTAAGAGTAAGCTAGAATATCACATATTATATTCAAGTTCTTCTTTGACTATACATAAATACTACATACTTAGGCACACAAAACTGGCATCATTGCTAAATAGGTTTCCCAATACAAATTTAATTTGCATGCACTAAATTAATTTTAAATAAACCAAACTTATATAATGCCAATACACATAGAGACCTTATATATACTCATATAAATTTATACACACACATATATAGGCTTTCTCGAACAACGACATCTTATTAATTGGGTGTTTGATTCTATATATAATCATAACTTTTTAGTTTTTAGATTTTCTATCAAGGATTCTTTATGCCAAAAATCGGCTAACTCAGTAATTGTTTAAGAACTTGATCATCCGCAAATTCATTTTAGTTTTACCTAAAGAACTTTGTTTTTCCTTTTGTGCATTTTAGATGGCTAGGAGGTTTGAGCTTTGATTGTGTCCGTGGTCTCTGTTACGTGTTAATTATTCCCTTTTTTTTAACAGTGTTAATTATTTCCTTTTTTTAACAGTGTTAATTATTTCCTTTGGTCATCGATGATTCAGGATTCTAGTGGTGGTGGTGAGGAAGCAATTCGTTACGACTAAGCTTCTGATGATAAGACAAATATGAGATGGAGGTCAAAGACTGGGTCGACTTATGTTTGTAATGATGTTAGTAATGCTAGTACTAGTACTAATACTACTAGTGCTGATGATAATGATCATCGAATGTAATTGGGATTAGAAATTTGTTCAATATGACATGCAATAGACTTGTTTTTTTTTTTTTTTTTTTAAATAAAGTGGACCAGCTAGAGACAAAGCTACGACAGTCAATTCTTCTGGGGGCCGAAAAGACTCACATAGACATTTCAACCTCCTTCAAACCATCATCGTGTGTGATTCACCCCAAGTTACCTTAATTTCTAGACATTTATGATTAAATAGTTCGTTGTGCGTTTGTGCCCTATTGGTCAATCACTGTAAATATATGGTAAAAAGTTCTCGAACATTATTACTATAGCAAATTTACAACTCCGCCACTCGAAAAAAAGTGAGTATGAGGTATCAAGTTCGACTTTAGGATTGACGAATTCGATATTTATTTGTTACTTGTAGCTTTGTATATAAAAATAGGAGTGTGCTATTCACACACCTCATTTTACTTCTCACACACCCCTTGATAATTTATGTCCGTTGATCTTCTTCAATTCATCTAATCCGACAACCGAAAATTAAAAAGATGTGTGAGAAGTAAAATAGGATGTGTGGATATCACACCCCTAAAAATAAAAGAGGCTTGAAAAAAATAGTGCACGACAAGTAAAGGGAAGCAATTCAAAAATCATCTTCGATTAATTAAGGTGCATGCAATTAACATCATTTGTCTTCAAAGATTGTTTCTAGTTTTTACTTCTATCCATAGAGAGTTTTGTAATAACATAAGTTCAAGAGTAAACTGTTAACATCGTGATTGAGGGGTGTAACGATCTAGTCTTGAACGTGATACTTTTCAAATTTAATAGGATAATGAAGCTAATATTTTGCAAGCATTTTACTATACTGATCAACCTACAAAAGGGTACATCATATGTGTGGCTGGATTGGCTCCACCTTACCTGCACGTGAGTGAATGACAATCGAATTATAACTTCACCTTCCCCAATTTACTCCTCAAGTCGGGTTACAACTATGACGAGCAGAAAATATGGCAGATTTTCTAACTCTATTCTATGAACACAGTTGAGCAGGTGATGACCCGCGTTCGAGCCAAAACATGTAGAAACATAGCCGTATATAAAATTCACACCTCATACGACGACTCCTTCAATTCTTATATGTTCTGAATTTTGATGTATAGTATTCTCTTGTGATTGTTATCTCAGTAAAGTTTGTCCATTCAGTAGAAACATGTGCTTAAAGCACACAGTATATGTGTTACAAAAGGATTCTATGCGTGTTTGTTAACCCAAGTAAGGTTCGTTCATAGTGAGCTGCACTGCAAAGAGGATCTGCATGAGTTGATGCCTGTTTTCATATATAAGACAGCAACATAAAACTTTCAACTGCGAAAAAGACTTATGTGGAATAGGTTCACCATCACCATGGTGAGAGGTTGGTGTTTCCAATAAAATTAGGTCAAATAGAACCAAACAATAAATTTAGGCACTTTACTATCTAGAAATATCGTAATTTTCATGCATTAAATTTTTTTTCATCGCAGTTAATATAAGGAATAGAACAAAAATATAAAAAACAATTAGAAATGCACTCCATAAGCATAGTCATTTGCAAATTTATCATCTCATACATGCCTTCGTAACATAAACAGTTCCATTTCTCACTAACTTTTCATCTATCCCTTAAAGTTTGAAAATCCCTCTCGGTCAAACATAATCTAAAGGAACTTTAATAAACCCACATCAAGAAAGGAAAAACGAATAGTGAAAAAAAAAAAATTATCTATCATCGACAACAATTGTTGATCAAACTATTTTGCCATGTATATTATATTTGCTAATTGAGGATCAATTGAAAATACCTTAATTAAATATTCTAATTGAGTACATACGTCAATTACTATTTTTTTTTAATTATAGTTCATCATACACACATATAGATAGATATGAGCTTCATGATGGTTATTTTAATGATATTCATATCGATCAACAGTCGTAAAATTTTAAGCACATTGTATCATGTCAATGTAGATAGTTGTAAAATTCAAATCCATTTGAAACACTCATCTGTTTGTGTAATCATATTGAAGATTCAGTTATCTGCACACACGTGAGCAATTAAAAACTACATCAATCATTAACTTTGGGCATTCACATCTATTAACAGTCGTGAGTTAAAACGCACAGTGTAACGCTGGAATATTGGCATAGTTCGGAAAATTCAACCTCTTAACCAAGTCATTTGCATCATATGATACAAACAAAAAAAGATAAAATTCCAAGAACTTCATAGCAATTTTTGTTTAGAATCAATTAGGGTACCTAACCCTACATGTAACTTTCCGACGTGGAACGTGGTTTAACTATGTACAAGAAAGTGAAACATGTCATTTGGAGAAGAAGATTGTAGCAGCCTTTGTTTGGTTGGACTTGTTTGAGTAATATTGATTGAGCATTGATATGCCAAATCTACACATATTTACTCTTCATTTATGCCAAACCTACACAAGTACTCTTGGCAAGGCACAGAGTGACCATGTAAACACAATTATCTTCTTTGCATGGATCAGATTATGCCACGTCTTTCTTGACTCTGGGGTTGTCCACAACCACACCTTAAACCTTCATTTGGAAGGTTGGGAGTCCATAAAGTGAGAACGCTGCCAAAGACCGTTGGACTGGAACTTTTCTCCAGTATTGTTTAGGAATGCAATTTTAGCAAACTCTGGTCTCTTCGACTTTAACCCGCACAAAGTCTTTCGTTCACCATACTAAAAACATTCCTCAACATAGTCTTTCCAGACCACCTCCTCCTCCAGTACAATGACATCTCTCTTTCTTCACGTCTGGTAATCCTTCTCGTTTTTCTCTCCTTTGATTTGATCTAGACATGTAGATATATTTTTATGTTGTTACTTTTTTCCTATCTTTTGTGTTTTGTATGACTTTATTTATGTTGTTTTAACACAACAGGCACAAGTTTTCTACTGAAAGGATTTTTGGAATGGAACGGGTAGAAAAAAAAACATCACCAAGGATTGATTCAACCGTAAGTAAATAAACTGATTTATTATTTCTTTATTTAGTTTTTTGTATACATATTTTAGTTTTGTCTCATTAGCATCAGTAATGAACAAAAAAACTGATGCTAATGAGACAAAACTAAAACATGTATACAAAAAATTAAATAAAGAAATAATAAATCGGTTTATTTACTTACGACTGAATCAATCCTTGGTGATGTATTTTTTTCTACCCGTTCCATTCCAAAAATCATTTCAGTAGAAAACTTGTGCCTGTTGTGTTAAAACAACATAAATAAAGTCATACAAAACACAAAAGACAGAAAAAAAGTAACAACATAAAAATATATCTACATGTCTAGATCAAATCAAAGGAGAGAAAAACAAGAAGGATTACCAGACGTGGAGAAAGAGAGATGTCATTGTGCTGAAGAAGGAGGAGGAGGTGATTGGGAAAAACTATATTGACGAATGTTTTTAGTATGGTGAACGAAAGACTTTGTGCGGGTTAAAGTCGGAGAGACTTTGGTTTGCTAAAATTGCATTCCTAAACAATACTGGAGAAAAGCTCCAGTCCAAGGGTCCTTTGCTGCCTTGGCAACTCCCTCACTTTATGGACTCCCAACTTTCCAAAAGAAGGTTTAAGGTGTGGTTGTGGACAACCCCAGAGTCAAGAAAGATGTGGCATAATATGATATATGCAAAGAAGATAATTGTGTTTACACGGTCACTGTGTGCCTTGCCGAACTCACCTTGCCACAAGTACATGTACTTGTGTAGGTTTGGCATAAATGAAGAGTAAATATTTGTAGGTTTTACATATCAATGCTCAATCAATATTACTCAACGAGTCCAACCAAACAAAGGCTGCTACAACCTTCTTCTCCAAATGACATGCTTCACTTTCTAGTACTTAGTTAAACCACGTTCCACGTGGGAAAGTTACATGTATGGGTAGGTACCCTAATTGATTCTCCAATCAAACAAAAGGCAACAATGGAGCTTTCTCTCCTTGGTGAGAACTTTTCTCTCAAACTGAGAGTTATTTTCACTTTCTGTGTGAGGGGTTCGAATCAAAGAAAACTTGGTGGCGTCGGCCCTAGCTTCGGCCAGGGTCGATTGGCGTTTCCTTCTTGCTTTCTTTTTATTTTGTTTTCCTTGATTCCACTGTTTTTATTTCAAATTTCTACTCATATCTATCATATTCCTCTATCCCCGTGGGTATTACTCTTCCTCTCTTTTCCTTGCTCCGATCTTCAGCCATGCATCCTATTAAGATTGTGCGTAGAGTTTCGGTGTATCCACCGGCGCGGGTGTTTCCAACACCACCACTCGTTATTTGTCGATTCCAGCAATGTCGTTCGTGGGTTTCCACGAACTTCATATTTCATACTTCATACTGATAGTTGACTTTTTTCACTTAGTTGTTGGCTATCTCTAGTTTATGGCTGTGCTCAGGTAGCAGATCAGGTTTGGTAGTGACGGAGTTTGAAGCGGTGCTCGGCGGCGGAGATGGACTTGGATGGATTGGCTGGAAGGGTGGAGAAAGCTGTGGAATGGTGTCGAAGCTTCTGCTTTGGGAGACGTGTTGTTAAGTTTGGGCATAAATGTTTTTTTGGGCTCATTTTGTGGTTTCTAGTGTTTTAGGCTCACTTTTGTTTGTTGATATGTAGTCTTTGGGCCACTGAAATGTTATATGTTTGTTGTTGGTGCTTAATAAAATATCTTTTTACCAAAAAAAACAAAAACCAAAAGGCAACAGTGCAACAATCTTCCTCTCTAAATGACATATTTCACTTTCTTGTACTTGATTAAACCGCGTTCCATGTGGGAAAGCTAAACGTAGGAGTAGGCACCCTAATTGATTCTAATAAAAATTTGTTATGAAATTCTTGGAGTTTTATCACCTTTTAGATATATGATGCAAATGACTTACCGAAGATGTTAAATTATCCTAACTATAACAATACTCATGCGTTACAATGTGCATTTTAACTAAGCCACTCAACTACCCAAAATTTCATCAAGTACCTACCCAAATGTAACACTCAAAATCCCAACCTTGAGCTCAAAACATAAGAAAAGTAACAATATATATAATCTAGGAGATCTAGCCCAACCAATTCAATTATACATGGTTAGCAACTTTATCTGGGAAGGAAAACATAAATTACAAAGTTTGATAGAGAAGACGAGTTTGAAACCTTTTTTTAAAATGTGCATGGATAAAAAGACTTTACGGGACAGTGGAGGGGAGATTGCACAAGACAAAGATATTGATGGTAATGAGTCAAAACTAAAACATGTATACATAAAACTAAATAAATAAATTACTTGGTTCATTTACTTACCAGTGAAATTGGTGTTGATGCTGTCTTTTTCTTTCCTACCCATTCATTCCAATAAACTTACTAGAAAACTTGTGTCTGTTGTCATAATTACAAAGTCATGTAAAACGTAAAAGAAAGGAAAAATTTAACAAAACAAAAATATACCTACAAATCTAGATCGCATCAAAGAAGAAAGAAGGGTCTTACCAGACGTGGAGAGAGTGAGTGCCCACTGTTCCTATGGCAGGGAAAAGTAAAGCGTTGGTCCTTATGTAGACTTCCAACCTTTCTGAGAAAGATTTAAACGTGTGGTGGTGGAAAACCCAAGTCCAGAATGAGGTGGCACATTGTAAACCATGCAAATAAGGTATTTGTGTGGTCAATAGGTCTCTACACGGATGAGGATCTTCCGGATTTTATTTGTAACTGTTCATCGTGTATCATGTGGTGAGTTTTCGTTAGGTACTATTTATGTCTAATTTTAATTAAAATTTCAAAATAATTTATGGCCGCATGATATACAATAAACGACTAGGATGTGAGGATCCCTAAAATCCTCACTATTTGAATCCAAATGGGATCCAAATCCAGTCTACACAAACCTATAGGAGCTTAAATGATTTTGAATATTTTTTTCTTTCTGTTGAATATTTTCTTTTTTGTATAGATGAGCACAAATAAATGCTTGTATTTTACTAATTACCTACAGTGACATGATGCACGGTGTGTAAAGTTTTACAACCGCTTGATCGATATCAAATCTTATAGAGAATGACTAATGTAACTAGAAATTACACTTAATGGATGTGCTCAATTGGAATATTAGGGTATCTTCAATTAGTCCCCAATTAGCGTACATCGTATACATGGAAAAATGGTTATCTACAAATGTCTTTCGATGATGGATAAATCTTTTTTTGTTTTCGCTATCTGTTTTTCATTTTTTGATGTGGGTATTTTTCTAAGTTTTGCTTTCGGCTATTTTTTATGAGAGATTTTCATGTGCCAATGGATAGAGGAAAAGTCAGTAAGAATGGAGAGCTTTATGTTACGAAGGCATGCATAAGACAAAGGATTTATAAACGACTATGCTCATGAAGTACATTTCTTGTTCTTTCTAATATTTGTGTTTTATTCTTTATACTAACTAATTCCCAATTCTTTTTTGCTAGCTAGGTTATGGCCTCTAGGTCAAGTGGCCTGAGAAGATATATATGTTAAATCCTAGCTCTGCCAAAAATTTGAAACATCAGTTTGTATTTTTTAGGAACAGAAGATTAGGGGAAGAAACACTACTTAAGTGAAGACTTGATGTAAGGTTTAGAGCTCACTATAGCATAGTTAGGTAGGTATACAATATATACATGCGTACGCCTGAGAAATTGGCAGTTCTCCATTGGAAAGAGCATTCACTTCAATCACGTCCAATTTATGAACCTCACCTAAATATACATACCGAGGTTAATGGCCATCCATATCTAAAACTGCATGAAGTATCATCACTCCCCAGTATTTGCTGCTTATTATACATCCGGGTTTACGCACAGATTATGCATGTAAAACATAAAATTATTGTTGGGTTCAATTTGACCTGATTAATTTTTTTTTTTTTGTACAAAATCCAAATCAAATTACTTAGACTAACGTATATAAATATGTTTACAACATTTAAATGCTTAAATTTTTTATACTTATGTTAATCCCATCGTAGAAATTAGCCTATCCCACATCTAAAGTAAAGCCCTATTTTACCCCACCACACCAAAGTATTTTCAAGGCAGAAGCTACGCAATGTTAAAATACTATCCAATATATTCTACTAAAAATTTCTGGTTCCACGCCTACACAGCATCCCTTTTTTCTTCTAATTGCACCAAGACAACTTTCAACAAGACCTCCCGTCTACCTTTGTATGCAGGTGGTAAGACGTAAGTTAAAGACTAAAACGTGTAATTAATAATAAGACAATGATTTAATCCCAAAATAATTTAATTGTACTTGTCCTAAGTGCATGATATGACAACATGACACAGTGGAAGCGGAAGTTATAAAAAAAAAGGATCACGCACGATAACTCTTGAATATAATGTGAAGCCTAGAAGCTTGAGAGAATTGATCTCGAATTTTATTGAATGATATATCAAAAGAGGTTAACAATACTCCAAGAAGGTGTATTTATAGTCTACGACATACCAAACCCTAGAAGGGCTAAAAAGGGAAATGAAAATATAAAATAAAAAACAATCAAAATGGTCCTTAAAAAATTAAACTCCTGTTTTCGGCAAGTAAAAACGACCTTAGTTCCCTAGCCAAGCTTAAGTTCTCTTTTGAAACGACATATTAACGCCCAAATCCGACACCGGAGACCAAACTTGCAAGGTTGCTGTTTTGATCCCGAGTTTGCTCTAATTGCTTTTCTATCTTTGCTCTACATATATTTTATATATACATGCATCTAATTACAATTTTTTTTGTTTGTTTGGCACGTAGAAACAAGTGATTCGAGTTTCTTTCCTTTGTGGCTGGTGGGTTTCTCGTGCCTCTAATAGGTCGAGTACACACGAGACAAAACTACAGTGTACCAGAACATATTTCACTCGCAATTTCATTTATTTGTTCGTTGTGAGTGAATTCAACTGCCCTATTAAATATTCATGCAGTAATACTACATAGATTTTTTTTGGGTTTCTGTGTCTGGAGATGACGGACCAGAAGATCTGGACCACTTATTTTAAATCTTACGGTCGCTATTGACTCATCATACTGACTCATCTCACATAAAACAAGGATTCGAATCTCTATCTCTCTTCAATGGTCCGAATCTTTTGATCTTTAGACTTCGAACACAGAGATCAAAGAAGATCTAAATTCATATAATTGTAGTCCATGTGCAGAGATTCGAGGACTTAAGTGCTTATTTTTTAAGGAAAACTAATTAAAATGGCTTGAAAACTTTGAGTTTTAATGATAAGGACAAAATAAAGGGTAAAGTGAATAGTACTATGATTGACTTTTTAGTGTAAAAATATGATTTTTCATTAAAGTGAACAGTACCGAAAGTTTTTCGTTAAAATTCCTTATTTTTTAAGCATATTGCATGTAGCAGTTTCATTACAATTCACGTGCTTTCGCAGACTGCAGCTGAGAAAGATTAAAGAGCGTGCATGTGGTGTCAATTTTCATGCAGCGAATCTTCGGTCTTTTGTAGTTGAGTCGAGTCAATAACTTGATACTTTGGTAGTTGAGGTGCAAGGAAAACTAATGAAAATGATTTGAAAATTTTGAGTTTTAACGATAAGGATAAAATAAAGGATAAAGTAAATAGTACCATGATTGACTTTTTAGTGTAAAAATATGATTTTTTGTTAATGTAAACAGTACCGAGAGCTTTTCGTTAAAGTTCCCTTTATATTATCCCAACTACTATTGAATCTTTGTCCTTTTGAATTCGTGTTAACTATACTATTTTGGACGCCCAAAAAATTCTATGAACGTGCCACGCCTAATTTCATTCTATAAATTTTCATTAACATATGGTCCGGATCTCTAGAATAATTAATTAATTCGATTCAGATTATTTGTGTAAACCCGAATGAAATAAGAAGCAAATAGTAACTAATTAGATTTATCATTATGTATGTATCAATCAAAGTAGTCGGATTAAAGCAATATATACGTATCTATCAACCAAGTAAGTTATATGATGGCTAGCTAAGACCAAAACCAAGCAACCAACAGATGACTAGGGAGCGTGATGACAGTATCTCCAACAGAGAGATGCAAATTCGAGATGTAAAAGTCATGTTTATGTCTCATTTCATATTTTTCAATGAAGGATTGTAAATTTGAGATTTCATTTATGTTCTCTCGTTGATTGATGGGATCAACCCCCATTGTAAATTTGAGATTTCATTTATGTTCTCTCTTTGATTGATGGGATCAACCTCCACAAGATGTTAAAAAACGTAAATTTACATTTTTATTTACATCTTTTGAAAAAGATGTATATTTTACATCCAGCTATTGGAGTGTTTCCCGGCGAACTAAAATTGTAAATTACCCATTTCAAGACATTTTGCATCTTGTATTAGAAATGCTCTAATTGATGGCCATTAACCTAGGTAAGTAAGTATAGTTGAGATTGTTGTTAAAAAAAAGGTATGCGTGGGGTTCATAATTTTTTTATTTATTTTTGTCAATTTTGTTAGATTAGATGTTATATTAGATGTTAGATTAGTCGTCGATGGAGTCCGAACCCACGCTATAATGCAAGGGGAACATTCCTCTCTACAACTACTTGTAGAATTATCATAGAGACGGGCTACACGGCCCACTTCCAACAACACCGATATTGTCCCCAACTCGGTAATTACTACATGTACAATCTGTCAGGTGTGAGGTTTTATCACAAAAGGTATCGGTGTTAGTTAGAGCGGGTTAGGATATTTAAACTATTACACGTGGAGCTAAGGGGACTCACCCTACATGCGGGGTCAAAGGGACCCACCATCATCGCGTGGGGTCAAGGGGACCCACCCATCACGTGGCAGTACAGTACGGACCCGCTTCCTAGCTCTGATATCATGTAGAATTATCATAAAGACGAACCATACGACCCGCTTCCAACAACATCGATGTTTAGTTTGACATTACTAGGCCCACTTGTGGGGTTCGTAAATTGAAGCAATGCTCTTTGCAATTGGACTGCCAAGAACAGAATCATGAATTAAGTTGTGGTGAGTGGTTGGTGTTGCCAAATGTACTTATGAATTGGTGAGCTTTACAAAGCCATTGACCATATTTGAGCTTGAATTGGTGTAGGCCTAAAAAACCGAGCTTTTGATAATTCTTTTACGTATTAACATGTTCTGTGATGATCGACAGATCATGAGATATGAATCATGATCAAATCAATATACATATATTCAAATGGAAAATATATGTTTATTATAATATAACAAGTGAACTTGTTTAATACAAGAAAAAATAATAAAAGTACGTACTTGGAAACCCAAATTTATCGAAAGTCCCGATGCGGTTTAGAACATTACGGCCTAGAACAGTGATTCCCCTCCGTTGCTTATACTCCTTGACCTCGCCGGCCGTACTTGAGGTGCCTTGAGCAGTATCAGCACCATAATGATGCGCTAACCGCGCCGAGCGATGACAACTGCCCGTAGCACCTCTACCAACAACATCCAACCCAACCTTTTTCTTGTCCGAAGACAGTAGTCATTGGGCTTGTTCGGGCTAGGTCTGTCCCTCACACAACTTCCCTAGGTCTTGACTGTCATGCAAGATTTGTTGCTTGGTGTACTGCAATATAAGTTTGTTATTAGTTTGAATGGCGCCTTTGTGGGGCCTTTGTTAGGCCTTGAGGCTCACAATCAAAGCTAATATGAGTTTGAGCGTGCCACTGTTATCTTTGTATAACAAATTGTTCTTTTAGTTATTAAATAGATTAATTACTTGCGTCACAAGTCACTTTGACTTCTTAGTTCGATTGGATTGTTCACAGACGGGTTAAGTCTATATAAAGTTCTTTTTCTTGCCTTGTAAACAAGGACTTTTAACTCATAATATTATATGTCCAATTAAGGGAGTTTAAGGCCCTTCAAGTTATTTATTTGGTTACTAGTTCAAACTTAGAAACCAGATTAATTAGCTTGACAAGATTAATCATAGATAAAACTTGAACGAAAGTAGTTGAAAATGACATGAGATCTAATGAAAGATGCATAAACAACATATCTACTTTATGTGAGTACAAACAAAGGAGATTCGGGCAAGATCACAACCTTGTCGAGCAAGGTTTGTCTTCTTACAACCACTTCTCCTTGTATTTTACAGAGGTTGAAGTCTTGGAAAATAAAATAGAAACTAGGTTCACTAAAAGGATTCGATACTACAACACAAAGAAAGGTAGCAGAGCTTCTAAAAGTGACAAAAGATATGACACACCCGACCCTGATATCCTCCAAATACCCGAGGTAAGCACGTGTTGGCCGACACTCGGAGGTGACGAAGCCATATTAGGATGCATGAGAACAATAAATATAAACAATACTTATAAATTTAAATACAATGATTATGCAATTATGGAACATATTCAGATTATACAACTAATCCTATACACTAAAAAGGAGTAATATAAAATTTAATGAACAAAGAGATGGGTCCTACACCGAGAGGACTCGAAGATGCCAATGGGGGAGTGCCTTGACACCGGAATTGTACGCCTCGATTCTAAGTCCTAAGGGGGCACAAAACAAAACATGAGTGGACCAAGTTGTTATATAAATAGTACTAACATAAATATTCAACAATGTACTAACCCCCAAAGTTTATGAAAACTCATATAGCATAATAAGTAGTAGGTTTTCCGAAACCCAAGCATGCCATAAAAACCTTCGTAAAACATATATTGTATATAGTGTGCTAACTAATGTTATCATAATCGGCCGAAATCACCTCATATATCTCCCGGTCGAAGCCACATCATATATCTCCAGGCCGAAGCCACATCATATATCTCCCGGCCAAAGCCACATCATATATCTCCCGGCCGAAGCCACATCATATATCTCCCGCTTGTAGGCATAGATAAGCACAGAAAATCATGAACATAATAATTCTAAAATATATGTATATAAATCTCATCGGCGCTCAATAGCTCAAACATCATATCATAAAACATATTCGTAGTATATCGTCCTCAATCATATATACTACGAAGAACGTAAAATCGATAAAGCATGAATATATCATAAAGTGTAAATCTAATTTACTCATAAACGTTTCATAAAACATAACCATTAAATCATGCTTTTCATGTATGCATTTCTAATAGTGAAATCATGCATTTTAGAAGGGCTTCACTCACCTTACACCGTTGGCGAAGAGACGTGCAAACAAGAGAGGATGGAAATGCCATACACAATTGTACCAAGATGAGGTCGGGATTGATCGGAAAATGACTGGCAAGCCACGGAATCTCGTCGAAAAACTAGAAAATGTTTCTCCGAGTTGTCTCTTGAAGGAAAACCACGTGCACAATCCCGAGAAGAAGAGAATGTGAGATCGGAGATGTGAGGGAGAGATGGGGGTCCAGGAGGTGATAATGATGATGGTGGTCCTGTTGTGGTTGTTATGTGGTGTGGGTGGTGTATGTGTGTGCGTTGGTCCTCGGGGAAGGGAGAGAGTTGAAGGATCCGAGAGATGGAGAAAGTGAGTGAGGGGTAGTGCTATGGGAGAGGGAAAATGGGCCGAGGACAAGAAATCAGAAGGTGGGCCCCCTTGGGCACACCAAATAAGGTCACAACAACCAATCCAAAATATCTAGCCCAATTCCCATGAAATTACGAAAATGCCCTTGTTCCAAGAATTCGTAAAATAAATATCGAGACGGGTTGTTACAAGATAACTTTCTATGGTGGACCTACAACTAGAAAGGTAAAGGTTGAACAAACTAAAGCTTTCTGGTTTCGAGCTGTTGGAGTGTACAGTTGAGTGTCGTTTGATTGATTGGTTGAGAGAGAACCTTTTGCTTGCTTTCCTTGCTGCCTTTGTAGACTTCTTAGACCGAGTGCCCAAGTTCTCCTTTGCAGTGATGGCTTTCGAAGCAAGGTGAGTCATCACCTACTTTTGTTATTTACCTATCCATGCCACGGAAAAGTATTTTTTCCTGGAGGTGAGCTGCCTTCTATCACTTGTCACTTCTATCATAGGGTTGCTGCCTATTAGCTGCCAAAAATAGTATTTAAATCTGTCTTGGGCCCGTGCTTCAACCAACCCAAAGCCGAGAAGCCTTTGCAAGCTTGGGCTTTTAATACATTCAGCCCATATTTAAGCTAGGGTTTGTGAATTTCGGGTACCAATCACGACCACGATGATCGAATTTTTAACCAGGTAGGAATTTGTTTTTGTTTTTATTTAGGTTTCTGATTGCACTTCCAAACTGCAGTGAACGAATTAGTGTGTAATTTTTTGTTTACCCTAGTCTTTCTAAACCCTAGCTTCGGATTTCTTGCCCACATGATCACGTGCAAAAGGTATTTTAATCACAAACATTTTATTATAATGAATTAGTGGCACATAAAAAATATGTAAAAACACAAGTGTACCGAAAAGTCTCAACCAAAATATTTTCTTATATAAGATGCCATAAATTGGTGATGCAAAATTTCAACAAATAAAAGCTAATTCATTTGAATTTCAAATGAGTATTAAAATTTACAACAATTTTTATAAAATTTAATTCATGGACACCATAAAATTATAAAATAAAATAAAGAAGAAGACGACATTGAATGCATACGATGACATTAAATAGAATCTAGGGACTAAAATCAATTTTTATTCTTGTACAAGGCATTTTTCTAAACTTCATTTTATTTAAGGATGAAAATCTAATTTTCTAGGCATTAGTATGGTCTATGTCTAGAAGTGGCATCAACATTAGTTGCAGCTATGCTCCCAAATGTTCCGCTAATACCCTGAATACTTTTCTCAATAATATTCCCAAGCTTTCGAAGCATACAACGAATGGAAGCAGCCACTGCCATCGCCATTTGATAAACCCAATTTTAAAATTTTAGTGTGATTGTAATCTTAGGCATTGGACCTGTGTAATCTGATAGCTAAAAGCATGTGTGCAAATATTTGTTCATTGATCGTACTATTCTTTTGGAATTTATCCTACCCCGAGTGGTAATTAATTTTCATGGACTGGACCTTTATTCTTTTGGCTGGTGTTGATCTTCAACATCACCACCCCACTTATAACATAGATATCGAGATTTGAGTATCACCAAGGGTTGGATGCGGACGGGGGGCTTCGATTCTCAATCCTTTATTTCCAGTTTATATGCATATTTTTCAAGGAAAAAAATATTTTGTTTTCTGGGGATAATGCAAATAGATGTTACTGAAAGATAGTAGATATGATTTGCAGAATCTCAACTCTATAACAGAGTGAGCGATGTTCGTTGATATTTATAGGAGTACAAGACAAACACACGTAGAACTAGGATTACAATCTAAACAGGATGTGGACTAAATAGAAATTAAGTCAGAAAGAAATTTGTTCTGCAGCAGGCGTGTCTTCTGAGGATTCCATGTTGGAAAAGGATTCTGATTGGCCATCGCAATAACAGTTGCCTGCAAGCAATTAAACTTATGAACACAAGTTTCGGGTATAGCAAGTCATTGTTTCTACTTTCTAGGGTGTAGATAAGTTTTTTACTTTATGATGTTTGAAAAATAAATCGCAAACATGATAAAACATCAATTTTACCTCTCATTGTCAAGGAGACTAGTGCCCCATCATTCATCGCCTTCATAGCCTTCATCCTCTTCATCGTCTCCATCGCCTCCATTCTCTTCATAGTCTCCATCGGCTTCTTGCCAGATTTTATAGACTGACAAATGAAATGCAAGATAATTAACAACACCAACTATCACTGTATTTTAAACTTCAGTGACAATATATTACCTAACTCCCAACTCCTACACATAAAAACTCATGTCCCTAATCAATTTTTAAAAATTGTCTACTGAGAGACGGTCGGCCATGTGTGTTTTTAAGGGCTTCAGACAGATTCTTACCTCTATATTTGATTCCCTTTCTGGTGTCATGTATTCTTTCCAACAAGCCATCGGAGTTGACATCACCAAACAATATGGTTTCCTTTCTGTCACCAATCATCCTAACAAATATTGCTCGGTAAAGCTTCTTTTCATAAGTCGTGGCACAAGCGGCCTCCAAAGTTAGATAAAAGTAACTAACAGGAAGGCAGGACAAGTGTTGGTATGCCTCCACCACGCTCAAAAAATGCAGTTGGAGGCCCTAAAAAAGAAGCCATGCAGATCGTTATATTTAAACAAGTGCACTACTAAAGATCACTCGTAAAACAGAACATGCTAAAGTAAGAAGTAGAGCAGCAGCAGCTTTTACAAAAGATCGGTTTTAACCTTTTTTCGGCTGATTTCTTGCACGACGTTACTGGCAATATCCTTAGTCGTAGAACAGTGCAGATACAACGGAAAGAAATGACCAGCTCCAATCTGTTTAAAGAAATGCAAGCGGAACAAAGTTAGCAACATACAGACCTTATTTTATGGTACCATATGCAAATGCAAGTGTGTAGTCAACTATGTGTATTAATTAGAACAACAGTTGAAGCGCTGAGGTTGAATTTTGAGTTCTAATTCCAGACAAAAAAGGGTAATAAACAGATGGTGCATGCCATTATCTAATGGTCTTATATGCAAATGCAAAGTTACGTAATGGTCTTATATTCACTTATACCTCCTCCTGGTTAACCGCCCAGCGCCACGGTGCAGGTATGTAGGTTCCTGGAAGACATCAGTTCACACCCACATCATAAATCCAAAAAAGGAATGAATTCCAATAGTAGTTTATCTTGATAATCTGTTTCGTCGTCAATCATACCCAAATAAATAAATAATCGGAAATCAAAGATTAACTATATGTACGCATCATACCCAAATCATAAGCCACCAAAAAAAAAACATCGTCAATACTTGGAGTACGTCAGCTAAACAAGTTTTAGGCTTATGGCGGCAAGAGAAATGATCAGATCAAATCTCAAAAATTTATATGGTACCCCCAAAAATCACGCGAAAGCATCTAGTATACAGGGAGAAGGTAGGACACTCGAGGGTGCTCTTTCATTAAAATAGACATCCAGCATTCCCTTCCAACGACCTGAACAGTCTATGCTTCGCGTGTGTATATGACAATGTGTGTACAACAATATTTACTCGAGCGTTTGTAGTTACTGACCTGGATATGGTACATCACGCCCCAGTTGTTCCAATTCAGAACTAACCTTCTGTCCAGCTTCCTTGAGTAAGATAATGAGTTCCTCTGCGAATACAGCATTAGCAGTTGTAAAGAACGTGAATACTGTTCCTTTTGCTGCAGCACTTCCAGCACGGTCAATGCGGTAAACATAATCATCAAGGGATCCTGGAAAGTCGTAATTGATAACATATTTCACATCCTTCAGATCTGCAAATTAAGCATGAAACAAAATGATTAGAAACAAGGCTTCCGACCAATTCACAGGCTAAATGCATTCAACAAAAATTTGCTACACCTGCACCCCAACAAAACCCTAGGTTACTAACAGGACATGGTTTTGAAAAGGGGGATGTCGACTAGTACAATAAACAAAGCCTTCAACTGTGAGGAGATTGAAGAAGGTAAATTTCTTTATAAATAGATGCAACTGTTGAAGCGCAAGCAATAAAGAGTTCCTTTCAAGTCCTTCACAAATTTAATAAAAAAAAAATAATAATAATGATACCTAGATCACGAGCAGCAACATCCGTTGCAATCATTATGGGGATCCTGCCAGCTTGAAACTCAGAGACAATCCGGGCCATTTCAGCTTGACCTTTGTTTTCATGAAGCGAGACTGCATGCTGACCGTCCCTATTAAGCTGCAGGGCAAACTGATCACGTTTTTCGCATCCTTCCTTTATATCCATGAATATCAGTATTCTGCTGCCATCCACTATACGACCTAGCAACTCTACCAATCTGAAACGTTTGAAATAATTCAGAAACATATATAACCGCAAGCAGACAGCCCAAGATCAAACATTAGAATGTCCCCTACTTGTTATATTTCTGATCTTCAGTAACGACGTAAACAGTTTGGTCGATCGGATGTGTAGCTTTCAGAGGTGGAGAAACAATTGCAACCTGTTCAACATCCAAAGATTAATGTCAAACAATTATTGGGTATTGCACATTAAAAAATTACGCCAAGAGTACTATTGCAATAATAAGATAGAACTAAAAGGACATTTTGTTGACTACCAATTTCATCCAGGAAAAACAACTAAAAACAGCTAAGCAATGCAAAAAATAGTAAGATGTATTACATTGCATGCGTTGTAAAGGAACCGGTTTGCCCGTTTATCAACCTCCTTTGACCAGTTAGTACCCAACAATAATATTTGACAGTCTGGGTGAATCTGAATTCAAAAAACGCATAGATAATTAACAATGATAATTTTCAACTGAACATAAACTTTGATATATAAACACACACGCACACGTTTAAATTTCCACGCACGTGTGTGTGTGAGCCGACCCCACTTACTGGGATAAGGCTTGGTTGACGTGTGTGTGTGTGTGAGAATAGCAACGCGGGTATGAAGAATAAAGTAAGGGCAATATCTCGAACCTTAGAAACAATGTCTTGTATTTGAGACCCAAACCCCATGTTTTGTTTTTCTAGCATCCAATCAGCGCCATCCAACACAAGATATGTGACCCTTCTAACGTTAGTATAACCATCCTCTAACGCAAAAAGCAAGGACCTAGGTGTGGCGATTAGAATCCCACCTCCTGAGACAAAATATTAATTGCAATAAAAAAGAAGAATAAATATACATATACTCAAACAAGAAGTCTCCTTTAAAATCACCACCTACAAAAAATTGCACGTTACCATAAACAATGCCCTATAACAGAATATCAAGTAGACAAATATCTGATACATGAAATTCCATCGGAGTAGCACAATAATAACAATAGACAGCATAATGTAGTTTGGCACCACCACTTACTACTTTTTTTAGGAGAAGACAGTTTCCAGCTTAATAAGACTTTAATGTTGGAAGCTGCACAAAATTTAGCATACTCTTGTTGGATTTCTTCACCGAGTCGCTCCGTTGGAGCTAAAATCAATACTCTTGGGCCATCTCCACCACGAGCTGAAGGAAAGTTATAAAATGGAAAAACTTATTGCCTATGATCAATACAACACAAATATATATGATTAAAAGAGCTACGATTTGATTATCTTAAGGATAACTAACATATATCAACTCACATTGTTTTGGCTGGGAGTTTATATGGACAATTGCAGGCAACAGATACGCCAGCTTCTTCCCGGATCCTGGTTGAGCAATACCAATGAGGTCACGGCCCTCCAAAGCCATTGGCCATACTTGAGCTTGAATTGGTGTAGGCCTAACAAATCCAGCTTTTGAAAATTGTTGTACAACATTTTCTGTGATGGTCAAGGGAAATTATCAATTCAATAGATATAGGTACACATTCAAGTGGAAATATATACATATTATATAAATATATACATATATTTGTTATATTATATAACAAGTTAACTTGTTTAAAACAAGAAAGAAATTAAAAAGTAGGTACCTGGAAACCGAGTGTCATCGAAAGTCCTGATGGGGTTTGGAATATCACCACGGCCTTCAACAGTGATTCCCCTCCGTTGCCTATACTCCTCGACCGTATGACAGGTATCATCAGTATCGAGCTGCTGTGTTTCAGGCATGCTGCCTTGAGGCGTATAAGAGGTGACATCAGTATTGAGGTCCTGCGTTTCAGACAGGAAGCCCTGCTGTTCAGACGGGCCTTTAGCAGTTATTTTCCTCCGCTTCCTCGTAAACTTCTTGACATAGTGCGCCGTATATAAGACGCCTGGAGCAGGCTGTGCAAACCGTTCTCCGCCCATAGCACCACCACCAATATCCAACCAACTGAAACAAACAACAAAAATATTATCCAAGTTTGCCATTGACCTCTCGGCAACTACTAACTACTAACAAATTTTAGAAGGTTTAAATTCGTAACCAAAATTCCCCATATAAGAGAAAGAGAAACAGAAGAGAGAGAGAAGAGAAACAGAAGAGAGAGAGAATTACCTTCCTACTGACGGGGGGTCCTGCGCTTCAGACGGGGGGTCCTGCGTTCCAGACGGGAGGTCCTGCGTTCCAGACGGGAGGTCCTGCATTTCACCAGTAATTTTCCTCCGCTGCCTCCTACACTCATTGACGTCGCCGGCCGTATATGAGATGCCTCCAGCAGCATCAGCACCATCATGCTGTGCTAACCGTTCCGAGCGACGAAGTCCGCCCACAGCACCACCACTAACAAATTTTAGCAAGTTTAAATTCGTACCCAAAATTCCCCATATGAGAGAGACAAAGAGAAAGAGAGAGAGAGTTACCTTCTTTTTGTCGGACAACCGTGAGAAATGGAGTCATCGGAGCGCTTCCCCATATTCAAGACAGCTAAAGCTAGGGTTTCCGATTTTTGGTACCAATCACTACCACCGTCGAATCTTTAACCAGGTACGATTTTGTTTATTTCATTTTTGTTTCTGATCGCCGTCGGTCTTAGTTCTATTTGGATCAAGCCCATCATTGATTGGGCTTGTTCTATCGATCGTATGGTATCTCACAATACTTCCTCCTTGGGCCATCACAAACCTTGTAATTAATTACTTATTTATTTATTTATGTTTTCGTATTATATTTTTTTTTTTATTTCCCGTTTCCTGGAATGGATGATCTCTTAGACCATCTCCAAACAAAATGTCAAATTATAACCGTTAAATTATAATTGATGGTGTGGGCACCACTAGCGGGATCCCACCCACATAGGCAAGTCACCCAAGATTTATTGAATTCAACGGCTGAGATCAAACATAATCAAATCTAACGGTAAAACAAAGATCTAACGGCCCAAATTTAAATCCAACGGTTAAAATAATTAAAAAAAATTATTTAGCTCAAAATTCACCCAAATTTAGTGATTTTTCAATATTTATCGGAATTTAAATATTTTTAGGTTAAAATAGCCTCGCCTAGTGATCATAAAGCGCAATTTCAATGATCGCCCGGACCTTGGTGAAACGTATCAAGTTTTCGGTTTCTGCCTAGGGCTATGCAATCTTGTACGCAGCTATGTTGGTCCGCCTTGAGGCCCATTGCCACCCAACCTATTTGACGTTACAGTTGGTTACTGGGTACAAACTTGACGTTTTTCGTACTTACGCAATTTGGGTGTGCATTCCATGTGCCAAGTTGCACCGCCGCAACGTACCAATATGGGTCCTCAAAGAAGGATGTGAATCTTTGTCGATCATGATATACTCCTTCACACTAGCTCTTTTAGAGCCCTTGCATGCGATCTCTTTATCGCTCATTTGCAGGTTGTCACTTCAATGAGACACTCTTCCCACCGATAGGGGGAGATAAGAACGTCAACGTTCCTGTACGACGCGAATTTGCATGGACGTTGCCCACTATGTCTCATCTCAATCCCCATACTGCACAAGTGTGATAAGCAAGTGCGATAAATTCTAGCTTTCAAAATGTTGCTCCAGACGCATTCCTCTGATCTAGCTAAAGTGACGAGATCATATACCAACTGCAAACATGCATGCAAGGATATACGTACTTAACGGAGGTCGAGTCAACATTATTAGTGTGACATATTTATATACGTTTTCATAAAAGTATAAATTTATAAAATTTGGTTTAATGATGAAGAAATGTAACTAGAACTAGTGATTTTGTTGTTTGAAATTAATGAGGAGGTCTTGGGTTCAAAACACCACGTGTGCTTATTTAAATTTAAATTTTTACAAATTTCTTTTCGTAACAGTATAAATTTATAAAATTTGGCTAAATGATTAAAAGTTTAATTAGAAGCAATGCTTTTTGTATTTAAAATTAACTAGAGGTCCTAAGTTCGAAATGCTATGTGCATGTTTATTTTTTCAATTTTTACGAACAATTTTTATATATTTTTGTTTGGTTGTTAATTTATTTTTAATTACTAGCTAGTACTATGAGGGTTGCTATTTTTAAACATTCGTTCCAATTTAAGTCTAATCTTCAACAAAGGGTAACGTGTAGACTAAATTTTTAGACTAAATTTGCAAATCATATGACGTGTCATCAAAATATTTAATTTGGTGCCCATTCATTACTTATACATATCTTTAAAGACTCGAAAATATCATTATTTTTTTAGTCTTATATTGACGAGGTTAGTAAATAAGAAAAAACATCTCACAATTTATACAAAAACACTTTAAAAGTTCATATGGAAGACAAAACTCATAATCTATCTACTTGTAAGCCTGACGTTTTTTTGTTTCCTTCTCTCGATACAAAATAAATTAGTTTTTCCGTGTTTCTAAATTACTGAGTTTGAAGTGTTTTTTCTAAATATAATTTTATCGATGTCTTACGTGTAAAAACAAATATTTTTTTTTATATGAAGTGATGGCACATTTTTTTAAGTCGCCCCGGGCCTCAAAAATCTCTAGACCGGCCCTGGCAATTTCTCTATATTTTAAGCTTTACCCCATAAGTTGGAGATGATCTTAATGTAGATAATATTTTTTTAGTACAACGATGTATTTTACACAACTTGGAGATGATCGTAATGTAGATAATATTTTTCTTTTAGTACAACGATGTATTTTACACTAGGAAGAGGGGGAGTTCAGCTACGCCACACTATGGGCAATCTAATTTGGTATCGAATTCCCCATCCACGAGATTCGAACCTAAGACCTCTCACTTACAAGATGGCTAATGTAAATAATATTGTTTGTTAAAAAAAATCTACTTAAGCCTTAAAAAGGGAGTTGTTTACGCACTCATCTCTCCACCAAATTAATCCACTCACTTTGGCAACGGTCGGTCACCGTCTATAAACGCCCACATATTATTAAAGGGGCTGTTATTATTCGTGATGAGCTCAAATTACCTTTGCCACCTCCATTAAAGGTCAAAATAAAACAAAATCTGCAAAGGGACACTAAATAGTACACCGACTGACAAATCAGAGGGCCAAGATTGAAGAATTCGAATAAGGTATCAAAGTTGAACGGTTGAGATGGAGGATCCTCGAGAGAGAATATGGAGTGGAGTTTTTTTTTTTTTTTGGGTAACTATATGGAGTGGAGTTATGCAAATAAATGCGTGCATGCTTTACCAATTGATCAAATAAATAAATGAATATGAGAAAATTATCGCAGCGGTTACTCGATTTTAATCAAATTTTAGATTTGGTCTCTTAACTATAACTTTGTAACAATCGGTTCATTAACTCATTAAAATGTGTAAATATGATCATTTTCGTCAACTCTGTTAGAACTTCAATTGGGTTAAAGTTGAGGGACTCTTGTTACAATTTTTTCATTTGATTTTTCATATTTGCCCTTTGATTTAATCTCAGTTGCGTACATGTGAATCATTTTAGCAAAAGTTATGACAGAATTTACAAAAAAAGATTATAGCTGAATGTTTTGATGAACTAAGGGACAAATAGTCAGAGATTTAGTTGAAGGACCATTGCACTAATTTAGTTAAAGTTGAGGACTAATGCTACAATTTGCTCAGCAAGTAAAAACACAAAATCTTTCTAATATGATTAAATTCAACAGTAAGAAAAAAAATCTAACGGTCCGAATTTAAATCTAACAGCTAAGATGATTAAAAAAAATTCTCTCATGTGTTTCATATCTTTTATAATATTTCACGAGTTTCATGATGTCGATTTAGTAATTTTTCAATATTTATCGGAATCTAAATATTTTTAAGTTAAAATATTCATAAAATTGAATTAAGATAGTCTACATAATTTATTTTTGCTAAAAAAGTTAATTTAAGAAGAAAATTATTCTATATCTATTCTTTATTAACTTCAGACTAAAATTTTAACATGAATAGAAAAACTATTTTCAAATTAAAACTTAAATTTTTTCGAGTAAAAATTTTAGATTATCACTCAAGAGAAATGGTATGATGGGATTGAGAAGGAAGGTACAGAACAGTCAATAAATAAAATAAAATAATTAGCACTTTTATGAAAGACCCAATGGCTCTCTCTCCCCATTGGGAAGGTGCCCATGGGACCTGTACGGACGCCTGTGGTCCCTATTATTAAAAAATTAAAAGTCTGATTTTATCCGTTTCCGGGTAAAGGTTGATTAAGCTGATCCGGTGGGGGCCAAGGAAAAGAATACTAAAAATACGAGGACTAGTCGCTTCGGGCGACAGCAGCCTACAAGACAGGCCTGCCCAGTCTCCCTGCTTCCAAACATCCAGCTTGCTGCAGCATGCAAAACCATCAACTTTTTCTGTTTTTAAAACCTGAAAAGCTTGTTTTCTTGTATACGAGTTATCAAAAGGGTAAATGTTCGTTCTGCAAGTAAAGGATATTTCTGATTAACTTTTTCTACCAAATTTTTTTCTTTCTTTCTTTTTGTTTTTTTGTTTTGTTTTACTTTTGAGGCCAAAATTAAACACACGGTCAGCCAGTTCAAATTATATGTTGATTGAGTTAAAATCACCACCACAATTTCTATCGTAACCTATTCGGAGGATCACACTAAAATTTTACAAACATTTTATAGACGTATAATAACTTTAAATAAAAACCATATGTGATCCGCATGAATAATCAAATCTAATTACTCATAACTTCTCAAACATAAATCTAAATTCTTAATCAATGGAGACAAACATGGCTAAAACTCCGTAAAGCTAATCCTAAAATTATTTAAGTCAGCATGGTATGCTGGCACTATACACAGAACTAACAACCTCGATGTCTGTATGTGTCTTGGACGAGGTTATTCAAGTGGAATCAGTGAAAAGGTAAACCCTAGAGAAATTATTTACCCATTAACTTTCAAGTCTTTGGTTAAAAACCAAAAAAAACTTTTCGGAGGCAAGAAGCATGAATGGAAGGAGTCAGTGAGGGAGAAGACAAATTGAGATACAAAATTAGATGCCAAAATTTTGTCAAACTTGCTAATTGGTATAAAAGTAATAAAATAATTAAGATATAATATCACAACAATTCAAACTTACCCCAATGGCACCATTGGAATTAAAGCATGAAAAGAAATGAGAGTTGAATTTTATAAGAAAAATTTTATTTGGACTCAACATTTTTTTTAAACCCAATTTTTAATATTTTTACACTTAAACACTCAATTCTACCCTTATAAACCCCCTCCTCCCCCCCCCCCCCCCAAAAAAGAAAAAGAAAAAAAACCCTAAACCATCCCCCGGCAACCATACTGTTTTAGGCGACTCTGCCGTGCACCATCGAACCTGTCATTATCGCCACCTTAGTGTACCCACCATCTCATGTGGCAAGAATTCAATTTTTGGTGTTTTTTTAACAAACGATATTATCTATGCCTCACAATGAGATATCAATAATGTGGTTCACAATGAGAGTGAGGTAAGCCTCACAATGAGATATCAATAATGTGGTTCAAATTCACATTTTCAATTTACAATGTTTTTGAAGAATTGAAGTCTTAAGGATATATGTATAGGAGGAGAAAATTAAAGTGTGTAGTGGGCGCGTCACATCCCTTCACATTTTTACTTTACTACATTTTGGCGATATGACATTATTAACTTTTGATTTTGTCACGGTTATATGAGTTGATACTTATCTGCTAAGTTGAAACTCTCTTTCCAAATATTCATTGAATTGAGAAGAAAAGAAGTCGCAGATGGATAGATAAATTAGGTTACCATCCTGGCCTCTTTCTTTTATTAACACTACAAGAAAAATGGGCTAAGAACACAATTCATTTGTGCCCTTTTCATTATCATTGAGCACAAATACACATATGTGCTTTTTAAATATCAAGGAGCACCAAAACCATCTCAAATGTGCCCTCTAAACAAAGGGCACATTGGTTTGTGCCGAAAATGAAGTGTATTTGTGCCTACAAAAATTTGAGCACGAAACTATTGTGTCTAGCTTGTGATTGTCCTTTTCATGTCAGAAATTAGATTTTTTTATTTACTAATATACAAAAGCACAATAAAGGTTCTCGTGCCCTCTAATTTAATCTACTTAAATAAAAAGGGAAGGGACAGAATGGACAGAGGGCGTGCACGTGCTTGCCACATGTGTGCAAAGAAACCTAGCATCTGCTACTATATAAGTGATCTGCAGCTCCATTTGGTAATTTCTCAACCCTAGCAGCTGCTCCATCTGGGGCAACACCACTTCAAACCCAAACGCCTCTACCCTAATTTCTCTCTCGAATACTCGAGAGTTCTCTGCTTATAAACACCTCAAGGCTTTCATTCCAATTAGCAAAACCATATATATAACCTCTGCCTTCAAACCTTAGAATCGTCTTCGTTTTCAAACCCAAGCCATACTCTTGCTCCAGGCCAAGGTCAAAATTGCGATTACAAATCCCGGTGCTCCAAAAAGGTAACCGTGCTCCCCCTCTGTGTTTTAGTTCTCAATTCCAAAGTGTGAATCAGAAAAAGAAAAACTTTTTGATGCATGTGTTTGATTCTTTATGTAGGTTTCCGATCTGAGATGATGGTGATGAAATGATGGGACCGGATCTCAGATCGATGAACAACAGGAAGGAAAAGGTCTACAATCTCGTGGATCCACAAAGAAAAAGGTAAAACTCCTCATGTTGCTAATTCTTCCCCGAAAAAAATAATATGTGAAAATTTTCATTTCGATTCCGATTTGACTTTTTTTTTTTTACTTTATGCCCATAAATTCATATATTTGAGCCCTACTGTGGAAGTACAAGCTTGACCGAACTCTGCTTGTGGGAATGATGACTTGTTGTGTCTGCATTGGTGGATGTATGTGTTAGTGTTGTCTTTATGTGAAATGAGCTGGAACAAATTAAGGACTTTGTTGTTTGTAAGAGTATTTCTCAGGATTAATTAGGAGGTTGGATCATTTTGTTGAGCCATATAGGGGTTAGCAATCACTGAAGGCAGAAAGAAGTCCCGATCCCACATATAGGCCATCCTGATGGATTTATTTATGGAGCAGCAAAGCTTTCCGGGGAAGATGCAATTGGCCAGAATTGGGCCTCGATTCAAGAGGTAAAAATGATCCTATCCTCGTGGGCTGTCCTCCAGTGTAAGTGCTTTTCCAAAATAAAATTTTTCAGTTTTGGGATCGATTCTAGATTTTGAATTTTTTTAATTCCATTTTCTATATGCATGTCACAGTTTACTCACTTGGAGACTTGCTCCTATCATACAGAATTTTCATGTACCTCCATGTCTCTCTTGCTCTATCAATTTTTGTAGTTCTACATTTGTGGGTTCTGTTTGTTGATTAAATTTAATGAAATAGATCGATGGTTTTAATTTTTTATACAACTCATGACTTTGGCAATGAGAGGTCCCAATGCTGCATATATCATCCGGATTAGTTCGTTTGTGGAGCAAACGGAAAGATAATGTCATAACAATGTTGAATTGTTTTCTTGGATGGAGAGTTGATTGCCTTGTTTTTATGTGTTTGGTAATGTAGATACGGGAATGTGACTGGTGGAGAATACAGAGAAGATGGTATGATCCTATCTTCCAGCAGATAAGGGCAGTTCTTGGTTTTGGCATTTAAGATATTTAAGTAGGGTTTCTCTTGCAGTTGTAGAATTTGTTAATTTTGGAAGCATGAATTAAATATTTGGGATTAACTTGCAATTCTTCCTATCAAAACCAATCAAAACCATTTTCTGAATCCAATGTTACAATGTTGTGCACTGTCATTGATAAGCAGATTTTCATTATGAAGAATTTTCAGTCTTTCTCAAAATTTCAATAACTAAAATTCATGTGGCATTTAGTGTGAATTTTGTCGGATTTGTCTCATTGCATTGGATTGATTTATTGTACTGTTACCATGCCCGTCAATTTTTCCTTTTTAATCATAACTGTTTTCGCTTTCAAGGAAAAGAGGTTTGTTCTTTGATGCCTTGCAGGAGAGCTGTGGTTTTGAACATTGGGCCAAATAAACATCACTTATGAAATATGTTACTTGTTTCATTATTAGCAAATGAACATAAATTTAATTTGTTATCTTCATTTAAAATTGCAGGTTTATTGATGATGTATACTAGATATTAAATTGAGCAACTCACTTTGACCCTAAATAATATGCAAACTTACATATTTTTTTTATTTAGGTGACTACGAGCTGAAGAAATGTGTTGTCTCAGACCCAGAAGCTACTTTTACAACTTGGAGTGAGGAATATGAATCTTTGATATGGCAGATCTGGAACTTGTACGTATTGATTTTAACCAAGGAACAAAATGCCGATAATATCGGCGAAATATCGCCGATATTATCGGTTTTTCATGGTACCGATATTTTAATTACTATCCAACTGGTTTTCGTCAAAATATCGCGATATTTTGAAACTATGCTGACCGGAGAAGAACGCCGGAGACTGAAATATCGGCGAAAGAGAAGGGTCGTGGCAAGAGGGAATCTGAGGGAAGAGATTCCGGAAAGCGGGGGAAGAGAATAGCAGATCTCTGGAAATTTGTTGGATCTCTGGGGGGGACCAGAACGTGGGAGGCCGCAAAAAAGTTGGGGGGGGGGAAAGAATAGCAGATCTCTGGAAATTTGTTGGATCTGTGGGGCGGGACAGAACGTGGGAGGCCGCAAAAAAGTGGGGGGGGCCGGGAAAGGAAGGAGGGTGGTGGAAGCCGGGGGGGGGGGGGCGAAGGAAGGAGGGTGGTGGAAGCGCGGGGGGGGAGCCTGAACGCAGATGCAAAAGTGGGCGGGCGGGGGGGGGGGGGGGAAGGTCGGGGGCGCCGGGAAAGAAAAGGGGATCTGGTACTAGAAAGGGTGGGCCGGGAAGAAGGGACTTGGGAATCTGGGAGAAAAGTGGGGGGTGGGAAGAAGGGATTTGGTTGATTTGGTTTCGTCCGCAGAGAAGCGAAAGGAAATGACAACTGGGAAAAAGCAAAGTCAGGTCTGAGAAGATATGAAGGAAATGACAGAAAGCTGGATTGCTTTGGATTTTCTGTTTTTTTTTTTTTATATTTGTTTTGGAAGAGAAAAAAAAAAAAGGAGAAAATAACAGATATCAATAACACATGTTAACAATTACATGCAAAATTATTTTGAAAATTTATCAGTCTAACTAGTCTTCACAATACACTTACTTTACACATAGAGATTTGAACATCATAAGAACTCTATGTGGTACTAAGTCACTCATGTATGTTACCATGCAATGTATACAGTGTAAAATATTGTACTAATTCATTATATATAAATGATTATAGTGTGTTTAAACTTTTTTCATTAATTATTACATATTTTCTACACTCACAATATTTGCCAGCTTGCTATATAATCAACTTAAATCAGTTAAATCCATCATGCAATGCATTTCCTTCCAATTTTTTGTGATAAACTAATAGATAATTGACTAAATAAACATCCTGCAAAGTTTCAATAAAAATTTCCAAGTTTTTCTTACAATTTCCGTGGTTTCCATATAATTTTTATCGATATTGATATTATCCCGATATTTCCATCGATATTTCCGTGTTTTCGGATTACCGATATTTCCGATATTACCGATATTTAATACCTTGATTTTAACTAACTCTTTTTAAGGTGTAATTTTGGACTAATTTTGTTTTGAATTTGACTATATTTGTTATGGCTTCTGATGAGGTGCAAGATTTGTTGGGGAAAATGCATCTGTCCAAAAATATGTGCTTTAAAGTTTTATTGTATTAGAGATAAAATATGTAACATTACATTATGTTTGTGAGATTGGGAATGTGTTGTAGGCCTTTTCATTTTAAGAAAATTAAAAATTTTCATTTCCTCAATTTTAGTTTCAAATTTTGATTTTTTTTTAATATTTAATTCATGTTGGCACAATTACAATATGAAGTGCCAACTTGTCTAGAAAAGGTTATCTGACAAGTTGTCAGAAACGAAGCACAAATAGTGTTTCATTTGTGCCTGCCTCTTTGAGCACCAAACAGTCTATTGTGCTCTTTGATCAATGGTGACGCCCATAGAGGGCACAGATACAAACTTAGTTGCTGCATTGTTGCTATTGGTCTATGGGCTCATTTGTTTGTGCTCTTTGGCCTCAAAGGGCACAGATAATTTATTGTGCACAGTGGCCATTTTTTTTGTAGCGTAAAAAGTTAAAAAAACTAGGGATGTTTGGGGTAACAAATTCAAAATTCAAGCACCTTGATCAAAATATGCGCTACTTAATTTCTGGCTTTGTTAATTGAGGGTTTGTTCTTCCCCTGCCAACTAAAAAAATATCAAACGGCAAGTGGCCCTTTACCACAGTGGTGGAAAAGTGTTGTGCCCTTGCATAACGGCGTGGATTCGAACCTCGTCGGTGGCTAATCTAACATTTAACTTACTAAATACATCAAACGAAAAAAAAAACCAGAACAAGCACCACTGACGGCGCCTTGATGGCTGAGACCGCCCCTTCTCTCCATCTTGAGTCTCGAATCGACGATCCAATGCCATGAAGAAGACAGGTGTAGGAGGAGATTAAAAGAGAGGTTCGCCGGAGTGATGCTAGGGTGTATTTGATTTTCCATCTCTCTGTTGTACAGTTTTTTTAATAATATATATTTTTATGTGATATTAGTAATGATGTGGCAGCCAAGTCAGTAGATAAGTGGGGCTCACAAATGCCACGTTACAACTTTAACATATTTATTAACGAATTTGACGGAAAGTGATAATATTTAAGTTTTAATTAGATGTAGAGCGAGAATAACTATAAACCTTTACTTTTGTTGTCATTAGGTTAGGAATTGGATGTGTCCGGAGCTTAAGGATAAAAAAATTCGGAACACACAAATTGAATATGACGGTTACCATTAACTTATTCCGGCATTTCGCTGACTCACTTCACACAAACAAACGACTTTGATTTCTTTTCCACACAAATAAAAGGCTCATATTTTTTTATCCCTAAACTTGAGACACTAAGGTTCAGAATAGGTTGGCTTGGCGCCATGAAAGGTGCCTCCCTTTACCCATGGGATAACTTGACCTCCAGTGTTCAACTCTTTTTGCACACAACACAATTGTGTTTGTACGTATATTTTATGAGTCACTCTCCATGCATTTCACTAAATACCACCACACTAGAGTTATTTACACAGGGGTTTTAATTATGAGATTATTCGATGTGGGTAAAACCGTAAAAGAAAAATAAATCAAACAATGACACTTCATTTTAGTGTCTAATCTAATTTGTGTAAAAGCATGGTGCGTGTAGCCTTACTCTTCACTTATTTCGACAAAAAACGATAGCAATTTTTCATTAAAAAGACGATAATGGTTAAAAGGGTTACTGCATGGATATGTTAATTCTGTGTGCTTGTGACCAATTTGTTGATCTGAAAATAATGTGACATGAAACAAAATATCGTTGGAAGAAAGATATAGCAATCAAGCAAATGTATTTTCCAAGCATGCATGCATGCCCTTAATTAAAGGATCGAGTTCGAGAAAAGAAAAATGTGAGAGCCAGTACGTACGTAATTGGAAAATCCACGTTCGACAAAAGTAAAAATTTGGCAAATCCACATGATGGAGATATCTCACTCGAGGCTGCTGCCCTGCTCACATTTTGTTAATCCAAACGTTCATTGATTCACATGACCTGCTCACATTGTGTGTAAAATTAGTGGGGTTGCAACTTGCCACTCATTGGTGGAAGGGAGGACCCACAAAAGGAAACAAAGGGTATCGTGCCATAAACCCTAAACCCAGTACACATACCCTGCCAGAGCTCCTCCTACTCCTGGTTAACTTGCAGGTTTCATTGCTGGCAGCGTGAAGAGAAAAGGGGAGAGAGGAGAGCAAGAGAGAGAGAGAGAGCAAGAGAGCGAGAGAGAGAGAGAGAGAGAGAGAGCAAGAAAACAGGATCCCAGAACCAAATCTCTCACTCAAACTGAAATTTCAACTTCTCCCCGGCCTCCTCTCACTGCTGGCAGCGTGAAGAGAAAGAAGAGAGAGGGGAGCAAGAGAGAGAGAGAGAGAGAGAGAGAGAGAGCAAGAAAACAGGATCCCAGAATCAAAGCTCTCACTCAAACTAAACTTTCAACTTCAACGTTGCAGGTAATTCCAAAACTCTATTTCTCAGACTTTCAACCTCTCCGGCCCCTCTCACCCTTCAAATCTTCCCTCTCACCCTTCAACTTCAACGTTGCAGGTAATTCCAAAATTCACTCGACACTCGACGACAGCCCTCTGACTCCGTCTTCGTCTCCCTTTCTCTAGCGACTTGCGAGTTGTTACCACCATCACCATCATCTCCTCCCAAACCTTCCAATCGCGACCACCCACATCACCGCCGTCGAGATTGTCGAACACCACCGTCGTCTACGGCCAGCTCCTGCGAATCAAAATCGACCACCAGTCCATTACCATCTCATCTCCTCCCAAATTAAGGTGATGTTCTGAACTCTTAACTATCTGCATTCTGCAATCTCTCTAAGTTTTTAGGGATTTATGGTTTTCTAGATATATGGAGAGGAGGTTGAACGTGCCCTCTGTTCTTAAATTTTTGTGTGGCTCCATCGCATCCTGCAGATAATTTATTAATTTAATTTTTCTGTGAAAGCAAATCTTCTCTCTCACATCTTCTCTCTTGTAGCAGCGAGAGCAAAAATGCCGCCCAAGAGAAAAACGCTTTACAACACAGCCGAAGAAATGTCAGACAAGGAGAGGTAAATAGAATTTACTCATTTTGACTCCTCGAATTAGGAAAATTTTAGAGCGAAAAAATATGAGAGCTCGTCAAGAAGAAGGCTTTTATTCCAACATATATTTCATTTAATTTTTATTTATTTAATTATTTATTTATTTTTGTTGCAGGAAAATGTATTTTAGGAAAATGGAAGGGTATCAATTAACCAATCAATGGCAACAGAGTGTAGATAAATGGTGGAACCTTAACAAACAGCTTGAGACCGTGGACTGGAGAGTTCATAAGATCTTTCCACCAGTTATGATGCAACGAAGGCGTAAGAAATTTGTTCATAATTTTTTTTTCCATTGAAATTCATTTTCTGTCACTTCCAATCCATCATTCATCATGCACATTTATTTATTGGGACGTTTGATATAGATGCCTTATGTATAAGTTTCCTAGACTAAACATATGCCTTTAATATCCATCTCTTATTATGGTGCTGTCATACTTTTTTTTACTGTTTATTGTAACTTGTATTGTTGTGAATTCAGTAGAATATATATATTTCTTTAAATTGTTGGGTACATTTGATTAGTAATTTAAATAAAAAGACCCCAAAACATAAGAAAAGTCCGTTTGATTATATTGTTATGACTAGTTACCTATAACATGGGCACCTTTAGTTTATGATGCATTTGAATTTTTTGTACATTTGGAATCTAAACGTACCTATAATATAGCACATTTGGTTTTATGATACATTTGGGTTTTTTGTACGTTTGATTTCTCGTTACATTTGAAATTTAAACATTCCAACTTGGTTATCTATAACATTGGCACATTTGGTTTTATAGATTTTTGGTACATTTGAAATCTAAATGTACCAACATGGTTTCTTATTATAACATTGCAAATTTGGTTTTATGGTACGTTTGGATTATGGTATATTTGGTTTTATGGTACATTTGGATTATTTTGTTTGGCTTTGTTAGTATATATGCCGTATGTTGTGATGTCACTTTAATTTCATGTGTTTGCAAATGATTTTAATCCTTTTTGTTTATTTCATCAGCGGTTTGTGTGTCGGCCTCCCTGTGTAATTGTGTTTCGGCACATTACGCAATGAGAATGGGAATTGAGCCGCCGATACTCTCGCTTGAGAGTATTGTGAGAGGCGTGTTCAATGAAAGAGCTTTAAAAGCTCGGATGCTAGCGGATGAAGAAGACAAAATTTCAGTTCTTGCATTAATGGGCCACATGGCTCCGGACTGTGATATTTCTGTATTGGACGGGCTAAAGTATGTGTCGAGATTTGGAATTCCTTTAAAGAAGTATTGGAAAACCGGACAAAAGGCGCCAAACGTCCCACAGGTTAGTCTTATTTTATATATATACACTCACACACACACACATTATTATGGATCAAAATCTGTTAATATATATGTTAATGTATATATTATTATGTAGGAAAAGCTTTACAAGTATAGGATTGCCGATTACAAAAGTATTGGCAACCATAAGGCCACCATTGAATTTATGCTTAGACAGTTTCCCCTCCTTTGCGATGCTTTCTTGAGTGACGCTGTGTATGATTACAAAGATGTAAGTAGTAAATTGTTGTGTAACTTGTGTTTGTTGAGTAGTAAAACTTAACTGGTGTCTTTTTTACAGGGAATTTATACCTATGAAATGAATCGCCAAGATGGGAACTTGGGATTGCATGCAATGGTATTAGTAGGATGGGGATATAGTGATGGTGGAGAAGCAGGAGAAAACATTGGAGACAAATCAAGTGAAAGCAGCGGAGACCTCGAGGAAAGCGATGAAGACGCCGATGTAGGTGCTGAGGAAGGCAGCGGAAAGGATGAAGTGTCAAATGAAGACAGGGAAGTCAAACACCACTACATAGTGATGTCCAACTGGGGGATAAATGGGGTCAGGGAGGATTTGGCCTTATGGAGAAAAGTTTAATCCGGCGGGTCTATTATCCCACAATACTGCCTCCTGATGAATTGCCGCCTGATGAGATCTGAGCTCTGGAGCCTTGTCTCTTGAACAAGAAATTGGTTATGTACTCGTATATTAGCTGTTGTGTTTATATGGTTCTGAGACTTGTAGTTAATTAATATTAATTTTTGGTTCCAATTGAAAAGCGATTAAATGATCATTTATCTTATAGTTGTTTGGGATAAAGATTCAAGTCTCTACTTATCCAAATGAACCTGATCAAAGTTGAAATGGTCGTTTGGTCGAGTCAGAGCCCCTTTTGGTGTTTTAGCTCGAGCATGCGAGCCTCCAGCTTCCCATGGTTATGTGATGTGAATGTGATAGACCAAGTATGTGTGGATGTCCGTGTCTACTTTGCAAATCCGGAGATGAAACAAATACATGATATAAGATCAGATACCAGACATTCCGGTACAGGATATTCCGACTTGGTGAATTTCTTGGTACAACTCGGGAATCATTGATATTATTAATACGACAGTTGAATAATTGTCGCTATCGTGTCCGTTATGTTACACTGTATACCTACATGGCAAGCAACTTACGACATGGCATTTGAGTGGTAATGCAAATTATCCTACACTCTCGATACGCCAACGTAGCAAATCTAATCGCATAACGCGACACCATATGTTTTAGTTTTGCAACATGACATTACATAATTCATCCGAAATATGCTACGGTAGTATACCGGAGTTGTAGCTCTCTATGAATCATAGACTATGATTGTACAATGGATAGGGGATCAAGAAAACAATACTACGCATATAATTGTGATGAATAATTAATTAAGAAAACTCTCAAGTTTAAACCTCACAGTATATCCATACAAAACTTCCAAACCATCCAAACAGAAGCTACGACTCAACTTCCCAGCAGTTTATGTGGGATTGGTCTGCTGTGCTATTGAAAGCCCAGAAAAAGAAGACACAACTTTACCAGGTGACATACTACATTCGGAACTCTCTAAGACTGATATGAAACGCTCCAACATGGTCTTCGACAGTTTCAGCTTCTCAGTCTGCTCCGAGTTTGGTTTTTCCGGAAGAGAATCGTGCTGTCAAAGAGAAAGAATAACGGATAACAAGTAGCAAGATAATTTTACTGGCATTGTTGGTGGATTAACAATCCCATTATTCGGTTTAAGGGATATATCATAAAGGATATCTATAAGCTTGAAGGGAATGTCACTTAAGTAAAAGTTGAGCAACAAATTTTATGAGGGATTAACATGAAGTAATTACACACCTGCTGAATTTGGGTAGCAATTTTCTGAAATATTTCACGTAGGTCGGATAAGTACATTGCTGTCATGACTTTGATCTGCAAATGAAAGTCCGCAATACAAAGATGATTAGAAACAACATTGTTGCAGCTGCATAGTCACTCGTGCATCCAATTACAGTTTTTCATTTTAATGCTTCAAATTTCAAGAAAAAATGCCAACAGAAAAGAAATCATGCATACAACCACGCATGAATTCAGAATGAGTGAAATCATGCGCACGTAATGAAGCAAGATTTTACATTAACTTCCCAACCGATGGTTGGTAGCTTAAAATCACGACTGAATGGAGATCAAACAAGGACATCTTACTTTTTTATAGACCTCCTCTGGCACATCACCCTCAGTTGCATCTCCGGCCTTCGCTGTGGAATCTAGAGATGCCACAAATTAGAAACATTTGATAAATAAAAATGGAAAACCATATTTCCCTAAACAGTTAAACATGTAGCTAAAAACAATTATGAAGAATACCCGATTGCTTTAAATCTGAATTTTTCTGCAGGCTAGTCATATTGTTTTGCTGCATCATCGGCATAGGACCTTGAAACTGCATTGACTGCCGCCCAGCTAAAGAAGACACTGAAAATTTCTGCAAGTTAGTCATATTGTTTTGCTGCATCGTGGCCATAGGACCTTGAAACTGCATTGACTGCAACTGTACTGGGTTCAACTGATTTGTAGAATGCAATCGAGCAATTCGAGATGCTACAAAATAAAATATACAGACATACACATCAAATTTCAATATTTGCATACAAGATTGCACGAAACTTGATATTGAGCATTGTAGATGAGAAAAAAGCATATGATGCAGATTAGATAAAGAAACATGGAAAACTATCATATGACCAAACGGTAGATAAAAGATATAAACATCTATCCAGATAACATGAGAAATTTGAGAACAAACTAGAAGCTACACAAGCAAAATTGGGACAAGAACGCTTGAAGTGAATGACAACAAAACGCTTGAAGTAGCTTAATAATAAGGCTCCGCTGAGAATGCCTTATCTATAAACCAACTGAAGAAAACTAAAAGAATTAAGAGCCATCTTTTATACAATCCAAAGATACGAAAGACAGCTCAGATAAAATTTTGCTCCCAAATTCGCATGATAGCAACCTAAACATTCTGCTGACTAATTTGAACGCAGATCCGTGTAGTTTTAATACCAAAAGTCCTATTTGGAGAAGATAACATTCCAAAATTAGACTACTTTCCAAAGGGTCTACAACCATACGTACGTCAGACAGGCATAACAAGATAAAGTTTTCCCCAAGTCATCCAAAAAAATTGTAGCATCATAAATAAGGACTTCGAGATTACACCTCTGTACAATGTGCATTCATGATAATCTAAATAGCATTAAAGCGCATGCATGAAATGAACAAAAAGGCCAGCGTTGGAAATGGCATAACTGAAAAGAAAAGGTTAGGGAAAAGTGGAAACATACTTGATAGTGCCTCATTTAGGGATCTTTGAGATTGAGATAACAGCATTGCCTGATCCATTGCAAATTGTGATGGACGCATGGATTTTGATACCTGAAATGGTGCTTGAAGTGTTTCCTGCCTATCTCGTTTTAAGCCCGCAGACACCAGGTTGCTCTGCAACATTGTTGTCAGAGGGTGTTGGTTCATTTGATTTTTAAGATGCATGTGAATAATATGAGAGTGTGAATGCTGCTGTTACTGCTGTAGTATCTGCTGCTGCTTATTTATCAATTGGTGCCGCATTTGCTGTTGATACTGTTGCTTCAGTTGATTCTGAAGCTTTTGCTTTTCCAGCTGTTCTATTTGCTGGTGTTGAAGCATACCAGAATTTGACTGAAGGGAGTTAATATTTGACTGCAGCTTACTAACCCCACTCTGTGATGACATGGCATTCATGTTCACTTGTTGGGAAACATTGACAGGAGTTTGTTGGATAGATCCCAACAGAACTTGCTGCAAAGAGTTCAGTGCATTTCCCTGTCCTGGATCCAACTTTGTACTCGGCTGCAATGGATTCATCATGTTCTGCTGTGCTGTTGAACTTGAAACCCCAGAAATAGAGAAACAATGAATTTTCCTGCAAATTTGTCATATTATTGTTCTGCTGCATTGTTGGCACAGGACATTGTAAATTCATTGTTTGCAACTGCGGGTTCATTTGATTTTCATGAGACAGCACTTGAGTAATTTGAGATTGCGGCTGCTGCTTGGAGTAGCGCATATGAGGTGGGGGGAGCTGCTCTTGTTGCAGAGGAGGGACTTCCGTCCTCGGTCTATTTATATTAATAAAGTTTACTATCTGCTTCTCATATAAACCCAATTTGCCTTTCAAACCAGGCGAAATCCTGTTCTTGGAAACCTGTAAGACTGATATGAGGCGCCCCAACATGGTTTTGAACATTTTTAGCTTCTCAAGCTGCTCCGGCTTTGGTGGTTGTGGAAGAGAATCGGGCTGGCAAATAGAAAGAACAGACGTCAGTAAGCAAAAGAACGACAATATAAGGAGTAACAAGACTGTTGCGAAATGTTATCAGCACTAGTGGTGAAGTAACACTCCCATGTAGACAGTCTACATGGGTACAATAATTAAAAGGAAAATCCAGGTGGAATCTGTCAAAGAACACCACCGCAATAACCTAGCAGGGAAAGCCCGCTTGTTGGTAAAAGTTCAAGCAACAAATTATGAGAGAAGAAAATATTGAATTGATTACATACCTGCTGAACTTGAGTAGCATATTTCTGATAAATTTCACTTAGTTCGGTTAAGTACATTTCCTTCATGACTTTGATCTGCAAATGAAAGTCATAAATACAAAGATGATTAGAAAGAACTTTGTTGCAGCTGCATGCTTGTCGACACCATCACATCATCAATGCCAACGGAAAAGAGCCCGTGCATGCAACCATGAATTCATGTATACTTGTATCTAATGAAGCAAACTTTAACTAACTCCCAACCGATGGTAGCTTCGCAAAGCTGCCCCACAAGAAATCTTTAACTTTATTCATTTATTCGAAATCCCCATTCAAGGCAATTGTGGAATTAGTTTAATTATTTTCCAGTAGCTCTATTCCCACACCCACACCCACGCCTAATAATTTGTATTTTTATATTAAACTGTTGTATGAGGGTGAGTCTTGGCGCAAAGTTTCCTTTGTAACCAAAAGGTCACAAGTTTGAGTCGTAGAAACAATCTCTTTGCAAAGTGTAAGACTACATATGATAAACGTTTTCCCTCGACCCTGGTAAAGTGGAGAGCCTTATTGGCTTGAAGTCGCCCTTTTATATTAAATTGTTGTATGTGAAATCCATCGAATGGACAACAAGTCAGGACATCTTACTTTTTGATAGACCTCCTCTTGCCAATCACCCCCATTTGCATGTCCAGTACGGGCTGAGGAATCTAGAGAAGCTACAAAATATACAGAGATATATGTCAGTGTTTGCTCGTAAAAAGAAACCTGAACACGAGGGTTAAAAATGAGGGGAAAAAAAAGAAGCATTGCATGCAGAACATTGATAAAAATGGAAAACTATCCTTCCCAAAACAGTTGAAAATGTATTTTGAGTAAAACAATTACATATCATTCCAGACATCATAAGCAATCTAAGAACAGACTAGAAGCTTCATGAGCCAAAGTTGAACAGGACCATGCATGAACTAGATTGTAGATAATACATCCATGGGCAACGACGTTTAGTAAACATACTAGACATTGAATTTTGCTGCAAGCTTGTCGTATTGTTCTGCTGCATTGTTGGCACAAAACCTTGTAAATTCATTGTTTGCAACTGCGGGTTCATTTGATTTTCATGTAACTGCACTTGAGTAATTTGAGATTGCGGCTGCTGCATGGAGTGCATATGAGGTGGGGAGAGCTGCCCTTGTTGCAGAAAAGGAACTTGCTTCCTCGGTCTATTTGTATCAATAAAATTTATTATCTGATTCTCGTATGAACCCAACTTGTCTTTCAAACCAGGTGAAATGCTACTCTTGGAAATATGTAAGACTGATACGAGGCGCTCCAATATGTTTTTGAACATTGTTAGCTTCTCAAGCTGCTCTGACTTTGGTTGTTGTGGAAGAGAATCGTGCTGGAAAACAGAAAGAAGAAGAGGCATGAGTAAGCAAAAGAACAGCAATATAAGTACTTAAAACGGAGATCCGTCATTACAAGGGTTCTAGCATGAACCATCCCCACGATAACGTTGAGGAAAGAATGCTTAATTTGTAAAAGTAAAGCAACAAATTATGAGGAGAAAAAAATGAAGTGGTTACACACCAGTTGAAGTTTAGTAGCAATCTTCCAATACATTTCACTTAGCTCGGGTAAGTACACCTCCTTCATGGCTTTGATCTTCGGCACAAATTCAGCATGCCAAAGATGATTAGAAACAAATACACGTTTCCAAACACCATAGTATAGTTTGTTTCTTACTATCTCATGTCTTTCTATTAATTTGTTTCTAACCCTAGCCATTTAGTCCGCATGGCAAAGTGGCTTACCTTTTGATAGACCTCTTCTTGCCAATCACCCTCATTTGCAAGTCTTGCTTGGGCTGGGGAATCTAGGATTGGTACAAAGTTATGCAAAAATATTTTATACAATCATACAAATTTGTCTGATAAGGGTAGTAATGGAGAAAAGCTTTACCTTCCGAACATTGCTCAAGCAGAATAAAAACCTCTGCAAAAACATGAAATATTTTCTTTTATTTCCATCATTCGATAATTGAACACTAGTTCAGTCTCTTGCACAAACCATATAAACTTTGATCCTAGAACTTCACACCTATTTAATCATTAAAAAAAAAAAATAACTGCCGGTGTAGATATTAAAAATCAATCTTTCAGGCAGTTTCTCTCCATGTCAAAAAAACATGTTACATATATACAAAGGGCATAGTTTCTATTACCCGCAGGATTAGGTTGTAATGAATTATCCACTGTGTTCTGAATCATGGTATCCACTTTAAGCATCTCCAGAGAAACTTTTTGTAGATAATCCCACTATAAAGAGAAATCCATGTTACACTTCGAATGCATTGCTATTCATAAAGCAAACAGAGTTGAAACACAAACAAGTAAGTTATGTATGTAATAACATATGTCATAGATAAATACCTGGCTTGTGGAAGAAGTATAAATCTTTTCCTCAAACGTCACGGCCATTTTCAAGAGTTCTTGTAATTCCTCGTGACCAGATACAGAAGGATGACTCTTCCATGTATCAAATCTTTACATGCAACATATTTAACAAAAATTATTGACTATCATTAAAAGCATGGCATTAACAAGTACATAAGCGAATTCATAATGAACAAATCCAGTCATTTCTGTATAAACCCGCCTAAAGGTATGCACACAGATTTTTGTGTAAGTAAACGAATATCATCTTCTAGCGATCATACATATGAAACTGTACTTTTAATTGATGCCTACATAATTGAACTCAGTGCTGTGAAGGGGAATCGAACCTAGGGCTCTGGTGCTGTGGTAAAGGCTCTTAACCACTTCAGCTACAAACCCTTTGCGTTCTTGCATGCTTAATGTTATGATTGCCCTTTTATAACAAACATGATAACAAGTACAAAATCACCTATAAATTAAAAGCTACTGCAAGAGAAAAGCATGAATCTATGATTCCTAGGGTTTTGTTTTTCTTTCTTTCTTAAACATACTCACATCCTGTAGGTAATCTCTTGTCGTGAATTTGGAAGAGATTGACTCCTCCAGTCGCCACTGTCCATCGAGAGTTTTTCAAGTTGAGAAATCAAGTCGTCGTCTATTGTGGGTTCTCCATCGTCTGTGTCGGTTGAGGGTTCGCTTCCACCTTGAGGAGGCCGAGGCGTCACGTTATCGGAATACATCAATTCTGACCAGATATGCATGGCCCAATCTAAAGAGAATGAAGACCAAAAATTAACGATCAATCAAACCTAGAAATTTGATCCAAAAAAATTGAGGAAAGAGTTTTCTTTTTTGTTCAAAAAAATGTGGAAAGAGTTGCGCTCATGAATGTAGGGTTAGTAGAGAGAGAGAGAAAGAGAGAGATAAGTGTCAATTTATAGGGAGACCATCAAACATGCAAGAATGAACGTCAGCTCATAGGAAAAACTTCATTTATGGGTGGTGTTACAAGAACGTTGGATCAAAATTCAAAGGTCCAAATTGTTTGATAAGGAGGATTAGGTGGAAATGATCATTTTTGGATCCCTTTCCGGTGTTACATACACCAAATTCATGTTTTAGATTTATGCACCAAATGGTGCGGCATATTCTACACCATATAAATTTTTATTACATTTTTTAATTAAATTTCAACCTGAATTAAAGTACAAATTTGATTGGTGACACATCATTTGGTACACAAATTCTGGTGCAAAAATTTGATGTGTCTATCAGTAAGCTTTAGAATTTTGCTATCTCAACCTAAGGCCTTTTGAAATTCTCTTTTGCCACAAGACATAGTTTAAAAAATATTTGCTACATGTTTAAAAAATAAATCACTCATCCAATAAGTCATTGTCACGTGGTAAATTAGTATTCTTGTTATTTCTCTAACAAGCTTTATCAAAGTCAAATACTCCCAGAGTTTGGGATCATCATCTGTTTCCCAACATTTATAGGACATTTATTCTTCGAGACTACCAAAATTTCTAATCATTAATCTTAATTTCAATGTGTAATAACTTAATGATGTGATTGTGTAGTGTAAATTAAGCATGTGGATGGACTATTCAGTGTAGAGGTTTAGAAGTTCAGTGATTTTTAGCCTAGGCGGATATGGGTCAAGTCGAATCTAGTTAGCCAACGCACTCATATCATGTTCTTTTTCTCACATGGCGCAAGAGTTTTGCAGACCAAAATTTGATTGCGTTTAGATTAATCCATCTTGAAGATGCTTGAGAATAATGCTTACAGATACTATTAAATTAATAATATTATTTAAATTATTATATTTAGAGAATCCTCGGTTGGATGTGATTATACTTCCCCGTTTAAAGGAACTTATCTTGAATAAGGAAAACTTAAAGATAATAATTAGTTATTAATTTCACTTTTAGTTCTCTTGCCTTATCTCCTTTCTATGAGCAGAGGTAGTTGGAGAAGTCCGGGCAGCAGCTGAGGTCTTATTGGTGGTTGAATTATACGTGGAATGTAGACGTAGCCAATTTAATGAGAGCATTATCGTCATTTGTATGTAAAGTCCACGTTCCAGAATCTTTTGAATTATTTCTGTCATCCAAGTTTCAAATATAAAAAACAATACCAGTTACAAATTTATAATTTATCTTATAATCCTTGGCATATTAGTAACATCCAAAAAAATTGAAGGACGGATATGTGATTACTAAAAGAGTTCGCACAGTTGTTTACGAATTTGAGTAACGGACCTAATAAAAAACACAGTTTAAGTCAACCTCTTGTTCCATCGGGTCTTCGTATACATCTCTCCTTAGGATCTGCTTTGGAACTCTTTCCTCAAGTAATCTCTATCACGCATCTCCTGATCAAGGTAACTTCACCAAACTTTGTTTAAGTTTATATATTTATTGGATTATTTTCTCGTACCCAATTCAATAAAACGGTCATCCAGTTCTCAGGTTGACTTGTTATTTTCATAGCTAGCAACTCATAATTTCAGATTCTGGGTCTTCTTAGATTTTGTTTTTTCAATTCAAATTTGTTTTGTTTCATGATGGTTGGTCAGTTTTGATGGATACCAATGATGAGAGAGCTCCTCTAGGTGGACAACCTTCAACGGGCGCAGGTGATTGGAGGACCCAATTGCAGCTAGATTCACGACGCAGAATTGTCTACAAGATGTAAGTATAGTTTGAAGTAGAATGAAAATCTAGAAATCATGGACCTCAGTGAATGAAGAAAAATTTACTGATGTAATATTCTCTTTTACATTTTTGAAAAATATGAGAAATAGGATGGAGGAGACTTTAAGAAAAGATATGGAGTACTTGGAACTAACGGTAGACATGACGCAAAACCGAGTACATTAGTATTATAGGATTTATACAGTCAACCCAACTTAGTGAAATAAGTTTTGGTTGTATGTGTACGAGAAACAAAATCAGTTACAAAAAATTTAATTAAACAAAATAGAAGAGAAACATTGAAAATACAATAAAATGAGTTCTTAATCGTGTTATATATTGTTTATTGTCTATTTAGTGCTTGCAATTCTGTCATTTGTTAGAAATGTATTAACAAGTTTTATTTCGGTATTTCCCTATATTTTTACTATTTGATTGAATGTTGTATCTATTTTGTTAAGAAACTTTACCTTCATGCCTTAATCATGATCAAAAACTTATTGATTATGTTTCATATAAAGAACTGAAATGTTAAAGAGGCACCTTCCATTCAATGGTGAGGAAGGATTACTTGAGGTCGAGGACATTGCTGCAAGGTTTGAGGAGAAAATGTATGTTGCAGCCTCAAGCCAGGTACTTCCATTACTCTTGGGGTTCTAATTTTTCACGTGTAATTTCTTACACATTTGTTTATTTTTTTCAACTTTTCTTTGTATGGTGGATGCTGGGATGTTGTTTGGATCTCTTTTTCCAGTCGGATTATCTTTGGAAAATTTCTCTAAAGATGCTCATTCTTGAGATCAAGTCTCAGACCACAATACCCCCCTCCAACTTGAAACGGCATCGTGTCCTTGCTTGATTTTGAAATTTGATTGTACCTGACTGGTCTAAGTTTTAAATAGTTAGACTGAGATAATGACTCAGATAGAGCAAAATGCGGCAAAGCTTAAATGCTTGCTTGATTTTCTTACAAGCTTTATCATGAAAGTCATGTATTCCCAAAGTTTGGGATCATCATCTCTTTTTGTGAAATTACTTTCATCACACCAAGGCCCTTGTATGAATTTGGATTAAAATTTCATTGGCTACAACTTATCTTTGAGGAAGTTAGAGATATGTCCCACAAACTTTAGTGAACGAAAATATACCAAACAAAACTAGTTGCAAACTTTCAATGAAAAATAAATACAAACAATAAGTCGTACGCATACTGTCTGTTTTAGTGTTCATCTAGTTAGATTTTAGTTAAAAACTAGAGGGGTTTCGGAGGAGGTGAAGAAGAAGATGGACGAGGCGGATTGACACTCAAAGTTCGAGCTTTGAGTCTCCAACGGTGGCGAGGTCTAGGGTTTTTTTGCAGAGAGAAAAGGGGAAAAGTGGGGGTTTGACTGCATCGCTGAGAGAGAGAGAGTTCAAAACAAAACATGAATGAAAGCGGAAGTGAGGGGAGATGGTAAACACAGCAGCTGTCAAAAAGAGAGGATGACAAATTAAGCACTCAAAGGGGCATTTTCGTTAGCAGCAAAAATGAAATAAAAGAAACTAAGCAAGTGCAATTTTGAAAGAACACTGTGCTTATAAGCAAAGTGTTTCAGTGTAAAATGAGTTTTAGTAAATATTAAATTTATAATCCATTCTATCTGCACACTTTTGCAAACCTAAATAGAAGATAGATAAACCATGGGTGACTAATTTTCTATGACCGACTATCCTGTATATATGAAGGTGAATCACGTATCTATGCACTCCATATGTTCATTTCTCTATCACATTCCTTTCAAGGCCAACAGATGGATAATTTTGCAACGTAGCTACTCTTAAAATAGTAACAAAACCATGTAGTTTCACTTGAAAATTAAGCTTAATTATTTATTTAATCACGTAATTTCTCGTTTCTCAAAGTATTAGACATGCACCTACGTAAGAAAGTGGAACAAAATCGCCACCTTTGGCGCCCATAAAGATAAAGTTATAACCTTTGAAACTTGAAGAAAGGGACTGCGGCAGTTATGTGTGCAACTAAATCCAAATAGTTGAAAGTTCAAGTATGCTTACATCTTAAAGCCAAATATATTTAGCACGTCGCCACACATTACTTGATAAGGCGGTCAAATTTTAGTCAATTACGAGATACCAAGCTTGATTTAAAATATGACACACGTTGCAATGTTATTTGACATTTTTTTAATAGTTATCGTTTTAATGACTCAAAGACAAACATACATGATCACCATGAGGGGTTCAATGGTTGATGATGAATTTCAAACTCGTATTCACACAGTATGTCCTGAGTTCGATTTCTGACTTTCGTGAATCACACGATGATGGCCAAGGGAAGGTCGAAATGCCTATGTGAGTCTTCCTGGCCTCCGAAAGGGTGGACGGTTGCGACAAAGCCATTAGCTGGTCCGTTTTAGGTGAATCATACGATCATGATCAGGGGGAGGCTGAAATTGCCTCTGTGAGTCTTCCTAGCTCTCAAAGGTAAACTGTTGTGGTGAAGCCACTAACTGGATGTTTTAGTAGTTTTGAGTAAATTTGGTAACTCATAATGCAACGCATGTTAATAATTTCTCAATCTACAATGCACTTTTATGAACGTTGAGCATGTTTCATTCATTTTTCTTTGCGAACATTTTTGTTCACCACTCTCTAGGGATGGTGATGGTGATGCTCACCATCTTTTTCTTGTGGTTTAAGTTAATAATTATTTAGCAATCAAATTAAACCAAGGGCTTTTATTAAGGTGTTTTTCGCAATCCCTCGTTGATCCCTTGGTGAGCGGGACTTCTTGTGCAAACTTACACGTACCATTTATGATAAGCATGTAAAATGGGTCGGAATTTTCACTATCTCGACACCATATATACATCAAGAGCTACATGCTAGCTAAATGAGACAATGAGACCAGGGCTATCAATTTTTGGGGCTAACTCACATGTAAGTTTCGCCCACAAAAACTTTAAATTCAACAATTGAATGTGTGATTTGATTCAAAATAAAGCCTATTAAATTTGGGGGCTCCCTTAATTGATTTGTTTTTTCCTAGTTTAATTCATTACTAACCTCAAAATATTAGTCCAATGAAAAACGAGCAAAAGTTTGTAATTTTTAATTCAAATTCATACTCACACAAATATAATTTTTAGAGTTATAATTCTACTTTGATGTACCATTTAATCTCGAAGTTAAAAATATGTTGTCGCTTGATGAAGATACTTCCTCTATTAAAAAAAAATCCAATCTTATCCAAATTTAAAACGCTGACAAGTCTCTTCGGCCTTTGAAGATTCTACAGGGTATCTTTACGGGAAAGGATTTAGTTAAAAAAAATTAAAATAAGATGTTGATGAAGGGGCTAATGCTACGTGGCTTGCTGCTAAAGGATATGTGGGGAAGTTGGAAATCTTTTTTAAACTCTATGACGTTGTATCTCCCAAAAATAATTCAAAGTCATTTGGTACAAGAAAGACAACTTTGCTACGCATATGAATATTTGCAGAGTAATTTCTAAATTAGTCTAGATTTTGCTTATGTTCAAAGCTAGGTATGTTTAAATTTATTTTCTGTTAGTTATTTTTCTATAAAAACCAACGTTTGAAACATAAGAATCTTTCCGACCTCACAAGAGTGAATTGACGTGATTAAGCCATCAACTGGTCTCTTTTAAAAACAAATTTGAAACATAACAACAATTAATAGACACAAAAACCCTATTTCATCAAAAAAATTATGACTACGTTTCTTTATAGTTATAATGTGTAATTTCTCTATATTAAAAATACGCATATAAAGTATGAATACTAATAAATTACTTATCAGATGGTTTATTAAACTAATCAAATGGTGTGTAGAAGGCCAACTCAATATGTTAAACGTGTCATTCAATGAATCCTTGAATGAACAAATGTGATTTTGATATTGAATATGAGTTCATGAAATATTAAAGGAACTCTTTAAAAAATGAGACTTTCACAAAAGTGAGATTTTCAATGGACTTTTTGTTATTTCATGTTTTTGACACATTATCTTAGAATGTTAACATATGAATTGACGTTAAATTATGAAGTAGCAGAAAGTCCAATAAAAAATCTAATTTTTTCTTGTGTTGCTCTTCTAACCCTGCCGACCTATTGAAGGTATAAATGTTCTTCCTTGGAGACAGAAAAAATGACTACCCATGTAGCATGATATATAGTCGTAAAAGATATGACATTGGACAAACCCAAAATAACGGTGTGACCTACATGAAAAAACATAACTCAAAGAGGAAGGGCCACGGAGCTCCAAAATAATGCAGCTGCTGACAAGATTTAGGTGGCCAACTGCTTAACATGAAATATATGGAGGCAGATTCTCTGCCCTCCTTATTCCGGTGCTCTTCTATTTGTGTGGTCACGGTTAAGCCACGTCAATATTTCATATTACTATTTATTTTTGTCTTATTATCTTTATAAAAAAAAAAAATATAAAATATTAACGTGGCTTAACAGTGATCACACAAAACAGAAGGGCACGGGAATAAGGAGGGCTGAGAATCTGCCCTTCGAACTATATTGGGCACAAGGACACTGTGCCCGCCAAAAAATCAAATTAACAAATGCTTAAGTGTCAGATCATCACTTTATCCCCTATCTAATTAACTTTAAAATTCTAAAAAATCTTTTGCTTTTCTCCTAATTTTCTATTAGAGATAAGATAAAGATAGAGAGATTTGCATGTTTTGCTTGCTGAATAAATAAAAGCAGGAAGGAAGTTAGGCCAACGGTTAGCTTTCTTCCCTCCAAGCCCCTGTGATTCCCTTGGAATCAAAGCTAAACCCCTTAGCAGTTGGATTTCTGGTCACCATCTGAAACCCAACTTCACCTTCCTGACATGCTCTCCACACCCTTCTCCTCCTCCTCCTCATATTACTCAATCTCCCCCCTTTATAAATTTCAGTTTTTTTTCATGTTTTTTTTCATATTTGAGGTCTACACAGTACAGATTTTGACCTCTTCTGCAACTTTTCTGCTTTTGGGGTGACAGGTTTAGGCCTTGGAAATTTTGGGTTATGGGAGTTATGGAAAATTTGGTGTAAAGGTGGTTAATTTGTGCCTTTGGGTGAGAGATTTAGGCCGAGGAAGTTTTTGGGTTTTTGGAAGTTCTGGTGTGAAGTTGATTAAGTTTATGGTATGATCCAATAGAGTTATTCAATTTCAGGTGCTTTTGTGTAAAGCTGTAAGCTTTCTAGGATTTTGGAATATTTAAGAGTTGGGTTTTGGAGGGGAGAGATTTTCAGAGGTATGCAGTTCATTTGCAAACTGAAGGCTGAAGCTTTCTCAGATCCAAAAGTTCCTTTTGGCTGCTCAACCCAAATGGTACTTTTCACCTGTGTTGCTTCATTTAACTCTCATGACTATTTACTTGAAGAAAACATGAAAGGTGCATGAATGTTGTATATAACACAAGGCTTTTCCATCAAACCCAACTGCAATTGCAGCCCACCACATATTTGTGAAAATTCCTAGCACAACTGTTTTTATACAACTCTCATATATTTCATGTCAGCCTCCCAATTCACACCATATGACACTTGTATAAAGCCATATTTATAGTTGCCGATAGAATCATATAATCATTCTTCTATGAATAGCCGTTACCTTTTTTCACCAGAACCCATGTGTCAATCTGCTTCCTCTGCGGTTTCATTTTCGTCAAATTCTCTGGGAGGTGATCGTGATCGTGGGGTGGTTAGCCTGGTCAGGACAAGGTCTTCTAGAGCTCCCCCTTCTTCATTCTTAATGAGAATGGCTATGAGAATATCTAGAGCAAGGTGGTTCACCTTCTTGAGAAGAGTCTTCCACTACCAAAATGGTTCGAGGTCCAATCTTGGATCAAATCCTTTCAATAACAGCACTTGGATGATGCTGGAATTCATGGCTTTGGTTGTTCAAATAGGCGTGACCACGATTACTTTGGCTGTTTCGAAGAAGGAGAGGCCGGTTTGGCCTATGAGAATTTGGATTATTGGGTATGATATTGGATGTGTTCTCAATTTGTTCGTGCTCTTTGGGCGTTACAGGCTACTTCATCTGACTCAAAGTGATGGTTTCAACCTCTCCGATTTGGAGCAGCAGAGAAGCACTGAAGAGTCCAGGTACTTTTCCTTGGCTTCGGTTACTTCCATTTAGTTACAAAAGAGTTTTTCACGTATTTGTAGAGTAAATTATGGAATTTTGCATGTTTCGGAGATTGATATATGGTGTATAATGTATATGTGTACAGGACCACACATTTGATGAACAGGTGTAGAACCTCACTTGAGCTCTTCTTTGCGATATGGTTTGTGATGGGTAATGTTTGGGTCTTTGATTCTCGCTTTAGTTCGCTTCCTGGAGCCCCGAAACTCCACGTGCTCTGCATCTCTCTGCTGGCTTGGAATGCCATCAGCTACTCATTTCCCTTCCTGCTGTTTGTGCTGCTATGTTGCTGTGTACCCCTAATTAGTAGCCTCCTTGGATACAACATGAACATGGGGTCAATCGATAAAGGAGCATCTGATGACCAAATTTCTCAGCTTCCCAGCTGGAGATACAAAGAAGTTAATGCCAAAGTAGAGCTCGGAAATGATTGCAATTCAGGATCCCTAAATGAAGATCCAGTAAGTCAAACATACATAAAAAGCTACTTTGGCCTTGTTGTATAAATATAATCTTTGTTCTGCTTGGGGTTTCTTCACACGTGAGAATCTCCGTTCTTCTTCAATTCTGATTGCTTGGGTTTACAATCCTAGCAGTTTAATCCCTTAACTTTCTGAAGTTAAGAGCTTTTGGAATCGAAACCTCCAATTCCCCTCCCTATTTATTGTCAAGAAACGCCTTGTAATCTCATATGGCGGCTCATTAATTTCGTCTCTTAATATTTTTCGTGCACCCGCAGGATTGCTGCATTTGCCTGGCCAAATACAGAGACAAGGAGGAACTAAGGCAGTTGCCATGTTCCCATATGTTTCACCTCAAGTGCGTCGATCAGTGGCTCAGAATCATATCTTGCTGTCCTCTTTGTAAGCAAGAACTGCAGAGATAGAAAATACTGAAATACAACAAACTTCCTGAGATTTTTTTTCTCCTTTTTCTTTGATTTTCTTAATTTTCCGGCGTGATTTTTACATGGTTACTCGAGTGAGTTTTTTTGCTCGTACAGTGGAGCTCACCAGCAACCAGACTATACCAAAGTTTACAGTCTTTGAATACACAAATAGGTAGCAGAGAATGATGTATACAGAAACACACATTCTTTTTTTTAAGTTTTATTAATGCTATGGAATACATGTAAATGTACTAAAGAATGCATCAATCCCTTGTAATATTATGCTTCTGCTTTAATACATTGCTTTTCTGATTTCTGTTCGGAAAATGTAACTTCAAGGCTCCGGTTTGGATGGAGTTATTTGAAAGAAAAGAATGGCGCTATAAGGAAAAGGATCCCCTTTGTGGGGATCTAGATGATCAATCAATCATGTCCGTTCATTTTACATCGTGCGGTTATAAATCATTTAAAATTTAAAATTGAATATAAATAGTACCTAACGAAAACTGACCTTACGATGTACGATGAACATACATGATTGAATAATCCCTCGGATCTCCACAAGGAGGATCCGAAGAGGATCCTTTTCTGCGCTATAACCCAAAACCCTAAACCCTAGGGCTGGCATTTTCTAAACCGAATACCGAAAGTTATCGAATCAAAATTGAAATTTACTGAAATCGAAATTACTGGAACCGAAAATATAGAATTTTTTGGTTTGGTTTTGGCAAGAAAACCTGGTAAAACTGAACTGAAATTTATTATTAATATATAATATATTAGTTTATTTAGTTGCGATTAATTTCAGTCGTTGATTTTGGTTAAGATTAATCTCAATCATTAATTTATAAAGACAAACATATTTAGTCATGCTTTCTTTCTTCTCTACTCATTTCTCTCTCTATCCCTCTCGACTAATTACACCAATCAAAATTTTCGGTTCCGTATTTTGTTTGGCATTTTCGGTTTGTTTACAAAAGTGAAACCAGCCCTACTCTATAGATAGGTTTTTCTCTTTAACTCACACGTTCTGGATTCAAACTATCTCTCTTCCTTTAGTGTAGCTTATGGTAGTAATTTTGCTTGTAATTTAAAACAAAATTTAAATATCGCTTGTATAGAAAATCAAGCGCCCACAAATACCAACTACAAGAATCTAAGACCCGAGAAAGTTTTGAATATGGTCAAGACACCGACACATATTATAACATGCTGAATGATGTGGTTGATACTTTCCCAACTTCAAATATATTATTTGTATGTAACTAACCACATATGTTAAATATGAATGAAATAATAACACAACATAGCGATACACACAATGAAAAACCTCTCTCGAATATTGTAAGATTATTGGGCTCCAGTCATCTTCGTAACCCATTTCCCAATATTTGGAAACCATTCCAACTCAAACCCAATATCGTACTGGGCATGCGATTACAATGGAAGCGGGCTCTTTTATGAGAAGTAGGCCCAACTTTGAGCCCATGCACATTATAGCGTATAGATCCGACCAACGTCTTTTGGGAGAGGTTTTTCATTGTAATCGGAATATAGGGAGAAACACTATATGTTATTCTACAACTAGAGAATTTTTTTTTTTTTTTTTTCAAGTGTCTCTCCAATTGTACAATAACAGGTGGTGTTTTACTCTATTTTCCGAACACATTGAAAAATCTCTTTTTAGGACGTTGACTTTGGAAGTTGGCTGGCCGGCTCACATACTTTGACTGAGTACGAAGGAAGGTGATTGGTAAGATGAGATCTCAATAAAGTTGAGATGTTTACCGTGGTAGATATTGGTGGGCGACACAGAAACAATTCGAGTAAAACCATGTCGTTTTCAAATTTGTCCTTTGTTTCTTTTCAAGGTTAAAACTACAAAAATGTCCACGTTTTATATTCTGCTATTTCGGCACTCTTCACCTGGTTCATCAGAGTTACTATCAACGGCAATGAGTCAAAACAGAATAGATACTTGTACTGTTAGACTGTTACCCTGCGTTCATAATTCATTTGATTTTAGTTCACTTAGAAATTTAATTTCGTTTAAGGATTTTAAATTTCGATATCTGCTTTGTACATTTATTAGGAAAAAATAATAATATTAGTGACGAATTCTCATGCGACAAAAAAGCGAAAAAATCAGAAATATTTTCACAACATTATACAACTTTGATTTGTATAGCTTTTGCTTGTTTTTATTTGTTTATGAAATTTGTATCTTTTTTAAAGTACGAGCTTTTGTACAATACATGTTAAGAGTAATCCAATTCATAAGAAAAACGTTGTAAGTGTATAGGGACGTACAATGTGGCTCATCGTTTGTCAAGAATGAGCTTGGCTTTAGATAATTCATTAATTTGGTTTGAGGAATCTCTTATGTAATTTTTAATCTTCTCTTCAAGGATGGTACTGCTTATTATTTTGTTGGTGAGAGACACTCTTTTTCCTTCATTCTAGTGAAATCCTCAACAAAATTTTTATCGAGAACCAGTTATATCCTTAACTATATACATATTTCTTTCTACATCAATAGATATCGTACTTGACCTAAAAAAAGTGTATTTATAATATTTAATTTAAATAAATGTGTTTCCTTGATTGACTTTTAAAAAAAAAAATTGTGGGTTGAAATTTTTTTTTTTAATTTATATGGAAAATAGAAAGTGAAAGCAAATTCACAGATAAAATAAAATAAACATGGTAGCCCTCCAGAAGTGACTTGTTCTCTCTCTCTCTCTCTCTCTCTCTCAAAGCTTGTTGCTAGCATCCATTTATAGACCCTCCTCCTTCTCCTTCCTCCATTCTTGTTCAAAGCTCTCCAAGCTCAAAGCTTTTCCTTTCTCACTCCACATACACTCTCTCTCTCTAGGAAAAATGGGTTGTGATTTGAGGTCTAAGTTCTTGGAGGTTTACTCTGTTTTGAAATCTGAGCTTCTCAATGATCCGGCTTTCGAATTCACTGACGTTTCTCGTCAATGGGTCGAACGGGTATTGCCATCTATCCCTTTAATCTGTATGTAATTCATAAGTCAATGCGCATGCCATTGAAAGATTGAGTCTTTTAAATTATTATGTTTAAATATTTTGATTGCTGGTGTTACTGTTACATTCAGTTAAGTTTTGTAAGATTTTCTGTTTTGGGTTTTGTATAGATTTGTGATCCTTAAATTTGTCCAAAGAAACTGTTCAAATCGAGGAAGGTTTAATTTTGGCTGGAAATATTTTGATGGGATGGTTTGTTGAGACTTAGATTGGTGAGGTTCTGTTGAAATTTTTTAGTACTATTGGTTTCGATTTGATTTGGCAGTTTAAATTGGCTGGAAAGCTTTAACCTTCGTCGCAGTAAGAGGACATTGCTGCCTCTGTTTGTTTGACTTGTTATTCTCCATGAACTTCCCAATCCCATTGTACTCACTGTTCTAAAAATCAGCCTAAGCGACAGTAGGTGGCTGGCCACTGCCCCAATTAATCCCTAGATGTTTGAAAATTAAGAAAGGATGCCTAGAGCTGCCTAGATACCCGCCTAGGCACCCACCTAGCACGCCTAGACCCGCCTAGGTAGCGATTCTCACTTAGACAGATAAATTTCATTTTGCATTTTATTTTTTCAATAAATTGTAAGAGAATTGTTGAATACTTGAATGGACACTCATTTAATCAAAATATAAAAAAAACGGCTAGCCCCATCTAGACACCTAGGCGCTAGGCCCTACCCGACTAGTGGCTATTGCCTTTTAAGACCTTGATAGTACTAGAGAGATTCAATACCATGATTTAGTTAGATTGAAAGAAAGATTTATTGCATGACTTTGTCTTGTTGTGAATGTTGATGGTCGAAATAAAAAGAAATATCAAAAACTAGGAGAAAAGTTATACCGGTGAACTTCTGTGGTGAAAGGCTTGATGGATCGAGGCATTGACTTCAGAGGAGCAAAAGATTAGAAACTGACTAAAATGCGATTAAGATGGAATACATACTTATGAGGAAATAAGATCAGGGAGCTGCTATTTGCACTCGAGAAAAGTTATCCTGTACTCTTGCTTGGCGTTTTGTGTAAAAATAAAGGGTGGAATGTAGATGACAGTTTTGGAGTGCTACTGATAGTTCCCGATTAGTTAACGTGAATGTCAAATACACTGATACGCAAGAGTATCTGATTTTTAATTATGATTTATCCATCTTTAAGGTGAAATTATATAACAGCATGTTGTAAATCTAAAATGCGCTGCTGTATACGCGTACCTATGTATACGAGTCTGTGTCTGGGTTAGCAGCTGTTCTTCTGCACCTAGATATGGGGTTGAAGGCCAATGTATGTATAAGTTTTTGTGCACCGTACAATGGTACAAGTTTGTTCTCAATTGTGTTGTTGCTCTCAAAAACTTTGATTCCAATTTCATACTGATAGTTTTCGTCCTAATTGAATCGTTGTTTCATTTTTGTTGCAGATGCTGGACTACAATGTGCCAGGAGGTATAAATATGGTACAATTTCTGAATTTATATGACATCTTTGTGATAGAACTTCTGCTCATAATGCTTTTACTGATTCCAGGAAAGCTGAATCGAGGTTTATCCGTTGTTGACAGCTTAAAATTACTCAAGGATGGAGAGGACCTAACGGATTATGAAATTTTTCATTCATCAGCACTTGGTTGGTGTATTGAATGGGTACAACAACACATAATGGCTCCTGCTGTTTATCATACATCCACACCTCTCCTCTGCATTGGTTACAACGGCATTTTGACCTTCCTTTTTATTGAATTTTGCAGCTTCAAGCATATTTTCTCGTTCTTGATGATATCATGGATGGCTCTCACACACGTAGGGGTCAGCCCTGCTGGTTCAGACTGCCAAAGGTGTAAGCCTCGAACATGAGCGATTCTTTTCCTTGTGCGTTTCTCTTTTTAATTGCTTTGAAGATTCTAACTTCCATAACTGTTAAATTCTAGATTGGCATGATTGCTGTGAATGATGGCATACTACTTCGCAACCATATCCCGAGAATTCTCAAAAAGCACTTTAGGGGAAAGCCCTACTATGTGGATCTGCTGGATTTATTCAATGAGGTTGAGTTTCAAACAGCTCATGGACAATTGATCGATTTAATTACCACTCATGAAGGAGAGAAAGATCTATCAAAGTACTCATTGTCGCTGTAAGTAAATAGTGATTGTTTCGACTCTACACGATTGATTCCCAATTCAATCTATTTACTTTTCCTGTTACTTATGCTCAAGTGGTTGTCTTTTCATGCAGTCACCGCCGCATTGTTCAGTACAAGACTGCTTATTACTCATTTTACCTTCCAGTGAGTACAAATTTCTTTTACGCTTTCATAGCTCATGGTTCTCAGATTCATTTCATCTTTATGGTCAATTGTCAGTTTCGCTTTAGAGAAGTTTTCAACCGAAGGTACCTTACGTAGGTAGAAAGTCTGCTTTCTTATTGGCATGTAATGTAAACGCTGTTACGCCTAGTCCTTTTCTGTGTGAATGAAACTGAAATTTTGAAGATTTTTTGTTTCTGATCATATATTTGAATAGCCAAAAACCTCTATAGAACAGAGTTTTTGTTTGCATGATTTCCTCTGTAAAAGAAGTGAACAGCCGAAACCATGTGAAGAAATTAACTAACTTTTTTACGTGATTTTCTGTCATTTTTACTTTATTCTAAGGCATGCTTGTTCATCCCAGGATTTGATGAAATTTCTTTGACATAATCATGCTTATAATCAATCTATGCACTCAGGTAGCATGCGCGTTGCTAATGGCAGGCGAAGATCTTGAACGCCATGCTGATGTGAGGAATATTCTTATTGAAATGGGAACTTATTTTCAAGTACAGGTAATAGTTAATTTCACATATGAATCAATCCTCTATTATCTTCTCGCTGATAAACTGTAGCATGATTAGGGAAAAAGAAATGGAGGATTGCCAAACCTACAGCTCCAGGATCAATTTATGACCATTGTTTTTCATTTTTCCTTCTATGTAAGCTCCTTTTTTACATTAACCGAATGATATGCTGATGTATTTTGTAGGATGATTATTTGGATTGCTTTGGTGATCCCAAAGTGATTGGAAAGGTACTTTTTAAGCTATTATCATTTGGATTCTGGTCATGCAATTCCCTACCTTCAAAGCGTTATGAACGATCTAAGTTTAACTGTTTGTTGTTTGAAATTTTAGGTTGGGACTGATATTCAAGACTTCAAGTGCTCTTGGTTGGTTGTGAAAGCTTTAGAAATTGCTAGTGAGGAACAGAAGGAACTATTACATGTAAGCAAGTAAATCTATATTCCAATGTATCGTATACTATTCCCGTTGTTATAGTTCTTGATCACATTTATCCGCGTCTGTGTTATGCTACCAGGAGAATTACGGGAAAGATGACCAAACATGTATTGCGAAAGTAAAGGAACTATACAAAGTCCTTGATCTTGAGGTTATTCTCCCTGTCTTCTTGTTCTGCTTTACCTTTTTTTTTTGGAGCCTCGTCTTTAACTGGGAAACATTTTGCATAACGTCAAGGGTTTATTTCTCGTGCATTTTTTTCTGGATTTGGAACCAATGGTTTTAACGTTACTTTATTTAACTTGCGGTTTGTAGGGTGTGTTTCTGGAGTACGAGAGCAGCAGTTACGAGAAACTTACAAAATCCATTGAATCTCATTCAAGTAAAGCAGTACAGGCAGTGCTGAAATCATTCTTGGCAAAGATATACAAGAGGCAGAAGTAAGTAAAGAAGGAAGCAGATACCGAATGCTTAGCAACGGCAATGTCACTGCCTCGTTTCCAATAAATGACGACGAAAAAGAAAAATAGAAAAAGCAAAATGTGTTTGTATCTCTTCACCTCTGGTTTTCCTGCTTCCGACTCCTGTGAAAAAAAAAACTCACCTGCTGAATCCGTTAGCCAAACTATGTTAATTTTGGTTACTATTCGATCATTGTATGTTAAATTATGTTGTAAAATTAATTTCGGCTTGCTCAGAAATTATCTCGGACTCACAAATTAATTTATTTCCCGTTACTGAAAAAAAGACTTGAAGCTGCTGTGTTCATTCGGAGGTCAATTTTGTTCTTGTGACTCCATGCCTCCCTGAAACAAATGCCACTTATTTTGCAGCTCCAGTGCAGATTCCGGCCCCGGCTTAGTATGCTCGTCTCTTACTGAAATGTTGCGAGACTCGCACCCTTACTTTACGAGGGTTGATTCAGTCTGCAGTACCAGTAATTTCCTGCACTTGCATGACTGATGCGTAGTGTGTGCACATAAGAAAGCATCCAAGTTAACATAGAGATATACATGCAGACACAATATTACGCACAACCAAACCAAAGTATAATCAATAATTTGACATTCAGAAGTTAATTTTCAGTTTTATCTAGTAGCTTCGAGGCTCGTTTAGTTTTGTACACGGCCCGTTTTGGTAAACTTTAGAATGGAAGGTGATTGCCTATTTTTATATAAACAACAACAAGGCCTTATCCCACTAAGTGGGTCGGCTGTATGAATCTTAGAACGCCACTGCGCTCGGTTTGTCGCCAGTCTTCCGTTAGCTCCATGTATTCCACGTTTTTTCTTTAAGTTTCTTTCTAAGTCTTCCTAGTTCTTCCTCTACCCCTTTTGTCCAGAACCTCTGTATCATAATTGCATTTTCTAACCGGAGCATGATTGTCTATTTTTATGAATAACAAATATTGAGTTCTACTAAAATATTAGCTAGCCAATATTACTTTTGGCTTTGGAAAGCTGTTATTCTGCTTTTTTCATGGCATCATAATTATTTGGAACTAAAAAAATTATTTAGAGATGGCAAAAAATGGAAATATGTGGCTACAAACATGTGATCAAGGAGTTACCACAAACTTGCAACTGCAAAAAAAGAGGTGGTTGAAACTTGAAGCCCAAAAATTCAGCTATTTGTGAGTGCTGTCAAATTTGTTCATATTTCTCATAAGATTTTCTTCCATTTGTTAAGGGGTTGGGTAAAAATTCACCTTCTTTCAACATCTCACCCTTCTCTCCTTGCAAGAAGCCAGACAACATTTTTGCTGTGGCAATTGGGGACGAACTTCAGCAATTTCCAAGTATTCTCCAGGTTTATACATACACACACACACACACACACACACACACACACACACACTTTTCTTGTCAAGATTTTGTGATCCTCAAACTTGTTCTTTCATGGATTCTTTATGTTTGTTTTCTCTAATCAATTTTGAATATTTGATAGAAAATTTAACACATTGTTCGACACATGACACATCGAGGAAAGTCATGAATCTGAATAATTTTGATGCTCGTATAGTAAACACGCGGAAAGTCAAGAATTATTGCTAATCGTTTCAGTATGCATTCTAAGTAAATAAACATGAAAGAAAACTATAAGTATCAATGGAAATCTGATATCCTTAAGAACCTTTTCTCTTTGAACAATCGTCGTCGGGACTCAAAATCTCTGAGTGCAAGGGTGAATACATGATACCAAGGATAGATTAGCCACCGTGACACGTACGTAATAACGGTTGTTATTTTTCTTTTTGGTTGAAGTTTGACAGAAAAAAATGGCCGAAAAGGTGGAGCAAAATCCCCGAATCACAAGGATCAAGTGCAAGGGTCAAAGCCTAACCATACCAGAATTTAGCCTAGAGGATTTAAAGAAGCACACTCACATGCTTGTTTCACCAACATCACAAGATACTCTAAAATCATCAGGGTGGAAAAACTGCCTCTGCTCCCCAACCACTCATCCTGGCTCATTCCGCTGCAGACAGCACCGAACTTCAAGTATTGGCTCGGGCCTCAACCGTGTAGGGGGCTCCGTTGGCTCCAACCTCTCGGAGCTCGCGAACCGAAAACTACAGTCTAGTCGCCTTAATGACTGAGTCTCTGCTCAGTAACTTATGGAAAAACGCTGAGTTGAGTGAATATTTGGCATGCATGCATTTAGCTTCTTCAGCATAAGAATAATACTACCAACAGCAAAACTAAGATCATGATGAATTTTGGGTATCTGAAATTTTGATAGAACTTTTGAGGTTGTAGTATTATTTATTGATTAGTAACATATTAAGAAGCTTCATTCAAATTGTTTTTGTTAAATTACGATACAGCACATGTATTGTTTCTTTTTTTTTTTTTGGTAATAACAATGTTGACAGATGAGGATTGGGACTCTGAAACATCGAATTCGGGGGTAAAAGCTCTTACTTAACTACGTACTGAAGTTGTAAGCCATGTTATTTGCACTGTCTTGACTCTTGATCTTCTAATTAACCACTAAATAACTATGATAGATCTAACATTCAGCCACAACAAGTTTTGGGAAGGAGAAAAGAACTTAAACATATTTGTGATTGAAAATTCATTCTCCGGTTAAGGTGAAACTATTTTAGTCATCTATATATAAATCAAGATTTGGTACTATTTATTGTCAATTGAATGTTACTTTACGATTTATCTTTGATTAAAATTTTGTAATGGATTCTATTAGTTCATATATTTCTTCATTTTTTTATAGCTCTATTCAATAACCTTTTATACGCCAAAATAAAGAAAACCATCCAATTAAAAGAAGAAAGAAAGAACCAGTGGAATATACAAAAAGATTAATCAAGTTCAAACATAGTTATTTAATCAGTTAATGATACATGACCAAGAACCCCATAATACAAAGGAGAATACTGAAAATCATCGGTCTTCGAAGGCTTAGCACAAAAGAAAAATACGAGAACGAGCACAAAAGTGGAAGCAGCAGCCACACCTAGCACAAGAAACCAATTGTCTGTCGCCTCCTTGAGCCAAGAAACTCCACCAAAACTAACAACATCTTTCGCAATCATGTCGTACTGTGGATACCTTAGGGTTTGGAAAGCCGGATCAAAGAAGTCCTCAACCCCGTGAACAATCAGGCGTCCATTGTTATAGAGATCCCACTCAGTAACTTTGACTAGGTTAAGAGAAGCATATCCATGTGTGCCGGCCGGTCGGGAAGTAACAACGAGAGGATGACCCGGCAGAAGAGTATCAACCTTGGAACCGTGACGAAAAGAGGCATCCATGGAATCTTTGTCCATCTTGAATGGCACAGCATGGTACTTGAGAAGCGTAAGTGGAGGCTGCGGGTACTTGGATTTAAAGAAAGCTTTGTCTTGTGGGCAAAAGAGGGTAAGAGTGGCGTTGGGGTTTATAGCATCAAGAACCATGTCTAGGGTAAGTGACATGGCATGATACCCTTTGTCGGAGAGCACGGCTGACACCAAACCGACGTTGACCATCCCCGATGGTTCGTGTTTCTTTGTTTCTTCGTACGGTTTGACAGCTTCAGCTTGCATGTTGCCGGTAACAAAGAGAGGTGAGGTAAGAAGAAGAACAAGAACAAAACGGAGTGCAAACTTGGGATCCATGGGAGAAGAGAGAGCTAGGATGCTTTCAACTAAAGAGAGTTTGGTGAAACAAAATATGAGGTAGGAGCACGTATATATAGTAATGAGCCAGTTTCTTAATCCTACCCTAATTCTAATTGATTTCCAAATCGGAAAGGGATTCATTTTTCTATCTGGAGACTTATAACAAAATAACAATTGGTTTCCTAATTTTGTTTGGTTTTTTGGGCAAAATTATAATGTCAACACACCCGAACAAACCGTTTCAAATGACAAAATCCATCAAGTTCAACTCAGCAATTCCGTTATTACTTGGAATCCAAATACAATAACAAGTAGGTCATACTTCTCCAAGTAGCAAGTGGACTAGAAAAAAAGCTGGTTTGAAAGTGTTTTAAAATGATTAAAAATGCATTTGGTGAAATTATTTTTGGGTTTCAAAAAAACTTGATTTCTTATTGCAAGAAGCACATAATTTTTAAAATAATTGGTGTTTCTTGCAAAAAAAGCAATTAAAGTTTTTTTTTCAAGTTTCACTTTGCATTTTTACTAAGGATTAGTTCCTAAAAACACTTTATCAAAAGTACTTTCGGTCACTTTAAAAGCACTTGATTTCTTATTGCAAGAAGCACATAATTTTTAAAATAATTGGTGTTTCTTGCAAAAAAAGCAATTAAAGTTTTTTTTTCAAGTTTCACTTTGCATTTTTACTAAGGATTAGTTCCTAAAAACACTTTATCAAAAGTACTTTCGGTCACTTTAAAAGCACTTTTAAACGAGCACTTACATGTAAGAGGTACACTACAAACATCCAAGTGAATAACAGATTCCTATGTAAAGAGAGACTCACATAATTATGCGTTATTAGATACTTTAAGGTATAGTATCAAAATTCCAAAAATTCGTAACATCAACATGTTATTACACTTGAATGACTAAGCTAGGAAGATTTTTTTTTCATACCATATTAGTGTAACACATTATATGGAAAATGACGCTTACAATCCATATTCAATAAAATATATTCATTAAACATGTACAAAAATGTAATTTCACTAACATTACCACACTTTAAATAGTAATAATAAACCGCAGAGTGGCCCTAGTCAAAATTTTAAACTACTCACAAATGCCTATGACATCAAAGAAACTTTGGAAAGTTCCCCCAGCTTGGTGGATTTAGATTGGATTTTTCAGGATAATTGAAAAAAAAAAGAAATTAAGTTCTCATCCCTCCTTTTGCTACTTCATTGATTAAAACTTTATTCCTTTTCAATTTGTTATCAAGGTCCTTGGGTATTAATAACAACATTAATTATTTTAATAATAAAATATTTTTACCTAAAAATATTTATTTAGTGTTAAAAATGTTACAATTAGTATATTTATATTTATGGCTAAATTTGTTATCATATATTTTTATTTTTAGTTTGTACCCTTTTTTAATTTGCAAACCTTTTTTAATTTGTACCAATTTTTTTTTCAGTTTTAATTTGTACCCATATATTAATTTCTTTTTGTGCTCATATTTTTTTAAAGTTTTATAACTTTGTATCATATATTTATATTTTTAGTTTGTACCCACTTTTAATTTGCAACCTTTTTTTAAAGTTGTAGTATTTTATTTTTAGTTTTAATTTGTACCCATGTATTAATTTCTTTTTGCGCCCATATTTTTTAAAATTTTATTTGTACTCATAATTTTTTAATTTTTTATTTGTACCCTAATTTATTTATAATTTACCCATTCTTCTTTATTAATGTACCACTTTGTTATATGTGAAATGTACCAATTTTTTTAACACTATGGATACATTCTTTTGCCATGTATTATTTTTTATTGTTACATAGTTTTTATCCATTTATTCAATTAAAAATTTTGAGTTTTTTTTATTGTAGCCGTTTCTAATAATATTATAATGAGGGATTTTAAATTTATAGGATTATAAATCTCATAAAATATCAAACAATTAATGTCAAAACTATAAAAATATAAATATTAATAGTAATATAATGAGGTGTACAAAATCAAGGGACTTTGATCAAACTTTGAATACCATTAATGTGACAGCCCGTCCCTGATTTTAAGATTTTTTAAAGTTTTAATAAAGGATTTTACAAAAATGCCCTTTGAGGCACGCGCATTGTTCGAGGTTAATCGTTGTGTCGTGCCATCTAAGATTTGTTTTCTTGACATATCCTCGTAGTACTCGTCGCTACGGACGCGTGGGCGCAAGCGGTTCGTGATTTGGAGTTATAACGAAAAAGATATTAAAGTTTGAAGTTTGGGCATTTTGGGAATTATAATAATAAAATATGGAAATTCTTTTATGGAAATGGATGGCCCAGATTAAAGGAAATATTAAATGGATGGCTGGGATTAAAAGGAATAAATTTATATGAGTTTATGTGTGTGTGTGTGTTGTGGCTGACGGGAAGAGGAAGAAGAAGAGAGATTGGGCAATCTGCCCAACCAGAGGAGAGCAGGAGCTCCGGGAGAGAAAGGGAGAGAGACTGACGAATGGGGAGAGGAGAGAGGAAGGAGCCCAGCCAATCGGAACAGGGAAAGGAGGAAACGAGGGAGAAGGTGGCGCGGGGGATCGGCCGGATCCCCTTGGCCCGTTTTTGACCCGGTCACGACCCGTGTCCATGTTCGACGATTTCCACTCGTTTTTCCGGCGAATTGCTTCAAGGAACCTCATGGGAAACACTCTAGGATCCTTCCTCTACCCATTCCACCTCAAATTTGGAGAGATTTGATGGTGAAAATAGAAGAAACCGTGCAAAAAGGGGGCGCACGGGTTGGGTCCCTTTCCGCCAAGATGTGAAGCAATTTCTTCCAATCACCACCACCCATGGCATCCTCTTGAGGCCTAGAACAAATCCCAAGCAGTGGTTGAGGCGTTGGAACAAGTTTGGAGGTCGAATTGGAGCACACCAAACCTAGGGTTTCTGACGGGTTTTGTTGGAATTGGAGGCTTTGCCGACCGAATTGGCCTTGGCCACAGGTATGAAAGTTGTTCTACTCATTGAGATCTTCATTTATGTAAATTTTGGTAATTTTTGGATAAAGTTGGATTTTCCGGCGAGCCGGGGCGGCCGACCGCCACCCACGGCGGCGCGTGCGGCGGCGCGTGGCCAGTGGGCCGCCAATGTTATTTTTAAGCTATATTGGATGTCCTGAGTTCAGTTTTGATAGTGGCTTAACGTTGGTTGATCATTTGGACTTAATTTCGATACGATGCATGGTTAGGCCAAAATATGAATTGACGATCCGACCGTTGGATCGTCACCAAACTTTGATACGTTGTAATACGTAATATTTGAGGATTATAGGAACTTACAGATCGAGATTCCGATTTACGGATCTCCCGGAATTGGAGTTGTAAGTTCATAAAATATAATGTTAACCGTCACTTAGTTTGGTAATTGGCGGAGATCCGACCGTTGGATGGTCATGAAATTTTAGGATGTTGTTCTAGAGATTTATTGTGGACCTCTGGAAGTTACGGATTGGAAATCTGAGTTGCAGATCTTCCGGATCGAACTTCATAGTGACGTGTTTTATATAAGTGATATATTCTATCGATATGATTCTGAGGTATGATTTGATGATTGTTTTAGGCGCCGATCGCCATGACGCCTTGATGTGTTGTGCTAGGGAGTTGCAGGGCGAACTCCAGGTGAGTGGGCAGTTTTGTTTTACGTATATACCTATATAAAGGAGTTTTCCCAGAAAATCTATTTAAGTGAAATATGATTTGAAAGTGTGATTTGAAATGCCATGCATAGATTCTATGAATCATGTGATTTGAAATGCCATGCATAGAATTTATATGAGATATGTGAATTGATATTATATGATGTATATATGTGAATTGGTGCTGCGGACGCACAGGTGAGTATCAGGTGAGTTATATTTGGTGCATTGAATTGTTTGATGTGATTTATGTTGATAGCTCATAACCTGCACCCCTGGTGTTAGTGCTTATGTTATTCACCGCATCACACGCTCACCTTGGATCCAAGTAGATGCTAGTCGTACAGACCACTGGAGGTGGTTCCGACATGCTAGTCGTACAGACCTTAGAGACGGTTCCGACTAGTAGGTGACCTTAGATTATGTGCACAGATGATTGATGAGAGAAGCACTAGAGCGTATTATTACACCATCCGAGTCGTACAGACTACTACAGGTAGTTCCGACTCATGTGCAGCGTAGTGCCGTACAGGTCGCAGTTGGCGACTCCGGCAGTGCCGTACAGGTCACAGTTGGTGACTCCGGCTGGATTGGATATTGAGCTCTAGAATCAGCCGTACAGGACCACTGCAGGGTCTCCGGTTGATTTATTATTTCACCTGATTTATATTGATGCATCCATATTATGTTTTTGACGCATGGCATGGCATATTTTCTGAAAAGTGTTAAAGAATGGTGTTTTGAGATTTTTGAAGCTATATATATATTTATATATGCTATTTTTCTGGGAAAGTATACATGTTTTACAGCGAGGGGTTAGAACTTTGATAAAGGAAAGTTTTGAAAAGATTTGTTTTACTGACCCACTCAACTTTGTTTTGTGCCCCTCCAGGTTTGAGATAGCAGAGCTTTGGTGGCCACGAGGAATCCAACGGTGTTCTGACAGAATTCACAATTGTATTTTTTTTAAGCTTCCGAACTGTGTAAATGGTTACGTCACTCTCACGTGACGGCCAGCATGCCCTCCTTCGGGACGGGGTGTGTCAGTTGGTATCAGAGCCTAGGTTGTAGTTCTGTGTATCTTGAGAATTTCCTAGTGTCTTCTGTCAGAACTATACCGCCTCGTAGTGAGCCACGTCGTTCAGATGAGTTTAGTTTCCTTGGTATAGCTCAGTTAGGGGAAACTATTGCTATTGTGATTCAGTCTATTATTCAAGGATTTTTCTCTTAAGACTGGTTATAAGTTGATGCTGAATCACTTTATGGAAATGAAAGACTGGAGGAAGCAGAGCGATGGCTTAATTATTTGGAAAAGGCATTTCGGTTTATGCAAGTTAAGGGAATCTTTCTTTTGAATGGTAGGTCGAGATGACTACCTGGTTTCTGAGTATTGAATTTGCATCCTGGTGGAGACAGAAGTCTTATATGATGTCACCGGAGGAAACAGCTGTTTGAGAGTTATTTAAAGAATTGTTTAAGAAAAGGTTTATCCCTCCGGTATATATTGATGGTAAGAAGCAAGAGTTTACAAATTTGAGACAAGGAAAGATGACGGCGAATGAGTATTATGGAAAGTTTAGTGACTTGTCTCATTACCATTCGAATGTTGTTGTTAATTCGGTGGGAATGTTATGTCGTTTTAAACGGGATAATAAGAAGAAGTGGCATTTTTTTGGCGACCACTATCCATTGTGCTTCTTATCAGGAGTTTTACGAGATTTTATTGAGAATTGAGGACTCTGAGATTATGTCCAGCGATAGTAATGAAGAAGAGGAAAAGATTGTGAATCAGAGGAAAGATGGCAAAGGTAAAGGTCAGTAATCTTAAGGACTTTAAGAGACTCAAAGCTTCAAAAGAAGTAAAGCTAGTTCTAGTTCTTCTAGCTGATATGATTCTTGTTATGGACGATGTTGCCAAAAAGAGTAATGAATGAGCACGATCGAGGTGTGTATATGTATTTCTAATGAAAGGCAAGATGGTAATATTGCACCCTTGAAGATTGTTGCTTACTTATCGAGACAACGGTGATTTATGAGTATTGCGGGCTGCAGACCGTAATATTAATAACTTATCCGTTGGATTCGTTAAGCAAGTAAACAGGTAGGTCATCCTACATTAGTATGGTGTTATTCAGGGTGTTCAGTGATGGTGGACGAGGTTGTTATGCCAGTGAATCTTATCCCGTGAGATATTGTGGATTTGGATGTGGTTTTAGGCACAGACTGGTTGTATTATAATCGTGCCAAGATAGATTGCTTCGGGGAATCAGTTGCTTTCCATCGACCTGGATGACCAGAGGTTACTTTTGGAGGTATGCAAATCAGAGTGAGGCATGCCGTTATTTCTGCTGTGAGAGCAAGGAAATGGTTTCGGAAGGTTACCAAGGATATTTAGTTCATGCGGTACTAAGAGATATTGCTCTGAGTAGTGTGGAAGAGGTCAAGGTGGTTAGACATTTTCCTGACATTTTCCCTGAGAATTTAACTGGATTGCCACCAAGCAAAGTTGTGGAGTTCTCTATTGATTTGTTTCCAGGTACGGACCCTATATTAGAGATTGGTTCATGTTGAGTTAAGGGAATTGAAAAGTCAGTTGCAAGAATTGGTTGATAAAGGTTCTATTCAACCTAGTATGTTACCTTTGAGAGCCCCAGTTTAATTGTGAGGAAGATTGTGGACATTAAGGCTATACATTGACTATGGATAATTGAATCGGGTAACGATTGAGAATCGTTATCCATTACCGAGTATTAATGATTGTTTGATCAGTTTAGAGGTGCCTGTGTAATTTCAAAGATTGATTTGAAGTCTGGTTGTTACCAATTGAAGATTAAGAGTGATGATGTCCCTAAGACGGTTTTCAGAACTCATTATGGTCTTTATGAGTTTTTGGTGATGCCATTCGGATTGACGAATTTTATGGGTTTGACGAACGAAGTATTCCAGGAATATCTCGACAGGTTTGTTATCGTTCTCATTAACGTTATTCTGGTATACTTAAGACTAGAGCTGAGCATGCTAGACATCTTAAATTGGTATTACAAAGATTGAGGGATCGTCGATGTATTCTAAGTTTAGCGAATGCCAATTTTGGATGAATCAAGTGGCATTTCTGGGACATGTTATATCTGCTTAAGGTATTCAAGTGAATTCTTAAAAGGTAGCAGCGGTCGAGAATTTGGACAACCATGAACCATGACTAAGATTCGGAGTTTTCTTAGCTTAGCGGGCTATTATGGATGGTTTGTGAAAGATTTTTCAGTCATTGCCTTACCATTGACGAGATAGACGAGAAAAGAGGTTAAGTTTAAGTGGGATGAAAATGGTGAGCAAAGTTTTCAACAGTTGAAGTATTTCCTCACTCATGCACTTGTGTTAGCACTCTCAGATGATAACGGGAATTATGAGGTCTATAAGGATGCTTCCTTTAATGGTTTGGGATGTGTATTGATGCAAATGGTAGGGTGATTGCCTATGTTTCACGGCAATTGGAACCTCATGAGATGAATTGCCCTACTTGTGATTTGGAATTTGCGTTTATCATCTTTGCTTTGAAGGTATGGAGACATTATATTATTGGTGAAAAGTGCAAGATTTTACGGATCATAAGAGTCTCCAATATCTGTCTTACTCAGAGAGATCTTGATTTTAGGTAACGAAGGTGGACTGAATTGCTTAGTGATTATGATTGCACGACCAGGGTGATCGTGCAAATGTTTGGGCTGATGTACTTAATATGAAGACTCTCGTGAGAATAAAGGCTTTGTATGCTTGTTATGTTCCTCTTCTTGTGGATTTCAGATCTACTGGAGTAAAGTTAGAAATGGAAGAACGAGAAGAAGCCTTGCTTGCTAGTATCCAAGTTAGGCTTATTTTAATTAATCGTATACTCGATGCCCAGAGGATTGATGAAGAAATTCAAGAATTAATTATTGCAAGGAATAACGGGAAAAAGAAAGACCTCAGAGTTGGAGAAGCAGATGGCATCCTTATGCAAGAGAACAAGATGTATCATACCATTTAACCATTTTACTATTGGCCGGGTATGAAAAGAGAAGTTGCTGAATAGGTAAGTATGTGTATCATTGGTCAGTAGGTTGAAGCGGAAAGAAAGAAGCCTTTTGGATTGATGCAGTCATTTTCCGTTCTACAGTGGAAATGGAAAAATATTACTATGGATTATGCGTACAAGCTTTTTCGTACAAGAAATGGTTATGATAACATCTGGGTGATAGTTGATCGGCTCACTAAGTCAGCGCATTTTACTCCAGTGAAGAGCAACAACCTTTCCAAACAAGTGCAACGATTATTTATTTGTTTTATGGAAAAGAGATTCGGGCTTACGGATCTGTTGAGCTTTTTGGATATGATGGTCACTTCAAAGTTTTGGATAGCATTTCAGGAGATTTTGGATACAAGGTTACTTTATAGTACGGTTTATCATCCTCAAACAGATAGGCAATCTGAGAGGACAATTCAGATGTTGGAGGATATGCTAAGATCTTCAATATTGCAGTTTGGCGACGCTTAGCATAAGTGGTTGAATTTGAGGGAATGTAATTAGAACAGCTTTCATTCGGGTATTAGCATGTCGCTATTTGAGGCATTTATTGGAAAAGCTTGCCGTACACCTTTTTGTTGGTCAGAAGTTGTCGAAAGAAATTTTGCGGGCCCTGAGATTATGGATGAGTCTACTCAGAATGTTCAAGTGATTAAGTTCAACCTGAAAGCAGCCCAGGAGTGGCAAAAGAGCTTAGCAGAGATGCCACTAATCGAGTGTATTATGTAGGTGATTGGGTGTGTTCGAAATTTTCACCTTGGAAAAATGTGATTCGGTTCGAGAAGAAAGGTAAGTTAAGTCTTAGAGACATCGGACCTTATGTGATCACCGAGCGAGTCGAGGAAGTTGCTTACAGGCTTGAGTTGCCTCCAGAGCTGTCGGAAGCGCGTGGCGTGTCCCACGTATCTATGTTTCGACATTATGTTTCAAATGCTGCACAGGTGATATCTCCTTAACCATTGGGAATCAACCCAGATATGACTTATGATGAGGAGCCAGTGACTATTTTGGATTGGAAAGACAAAGTTCTAAGAAATAAGACTGTGGGCCTTGGTAAAAAGTTTTTGGAGGAATCATTCAGTGGAAGAAGCTACTTAATGAGACTGAAGATTGGATGAGAGAGAGGTACCCAAAGTTGCTCTATGATTATTAATGGATTGTTTGGTTGTTTGAATTTCGAGGACGAAATTCTATAAGGTGGGTAGATTGTGACAGCCCGTCCCTGATTTTAAGATTTTTTAAAGTTTTAATAAAGGATTTTACAAAAATGCCCTTTGAGGCACGCGCATTGTTCGAGGTTAATCGTTGTGTCGTGCCATCTAAGATTTGTTTTCTTGACATATCCTCGTAGTACTCGTCGCTACGGACGCGTGGGCGCAAGCGGTTCGTGATTTGGAGTTATAACGAAAAAGATATTAAAGTTTGAAGTTTGGGCATTTTGGGAATTATAATAATAAAATATGGAAATTCTTTTATGGAAATGGATGGCCCAGATTAAAGGAAATATTAAATGGATGGCTGGGATTAAAAGGAATAAATTTATATGAGTTTATGTGTGTGTGTGTGTTGTGGCTGACGGGAAGAGGAAGAAGAAGAGAGATTGGGCAATCTGCCCAACCAGAGGAGAGCAGGAGCTCCGGGAGAGAAAGGGAGAGAGACTGACGAATGGGGAGAGGAGAGAGGAAGGAGCCCAGCCAATCGGAACAGGGAAAGGAGGAAACGAGGGAGAAGGTGGCGCGGGGGATCGGCCGGATCCCCTTGGCCCGTTTTTGACCCGGTCACGACCCGTGTCCATGTTCGACGATTTCCACTCGTTTTTCCGGCGAATTGCTTCAAGGAACCTCATGGGAAACACTCTAGGATCCTTCCTCTACCCATTCCACCTCAAATTTGGAGAGATTTGATGGTGAAAATAGAAGAAACCGTGCAAAAAGGGGGCGCACGGGTTGGGTCCCTTTCCGCCAAGATGTGAAGCAATTTCTTCCAATCACCACCACCCATGGCATCCTCTTGAGGCCTAGAACAAAGCCCAAGCAGTGGTTGAGGCGTTGGAACAAGTTTGGAGGTCGAATTGGAGCACACCAAACCTAGGGTTTCTGACGGGTTTTGTTGGAATTGGAGGCTTTGCCGACCGAATTGGCCTTGGCCACAGGTATGAAAGTTGTTCTACTCATTGAGATCTTCATTTATGTAAATTTTGGTAATTTTTGGATAAAGTTGGATTTTCCGGCGAGCCGGGGCGGCCGACCGCCACCCACGGCGGCGCGTGCGGCGGCGCGTGGCCAGTGGGCCGCCAATGTTATTTTTAAGCTATATTGGATGTCCTGAGTTCAGTTTTGATAGTGGCTTAACGTTGGTTGATCATTTGGACTTAATTTCGATACGATGCATGGTTAGGCCAAAATATGAATTGACGATCCGACCGTTGGATCGTCACCAAACTTTGATACGTTGTAATACGTAATATTTGAGGATTATAGGAACTTACAGATCGAGATTCCGATTTACGGATCTCCCGGAATTGGAGTTGTAAGTTCATAAAATATAATGTTAACCGTCACTTAGTTTGGTAATTGGCGGAGATCCGACCGTTGGATGGTCATGAAATTTTAGGATGTTGTTCTAGAGATTTATTGTGGACCTCTGGAAGTTACGGATTGGAAATCTGAGTTGCAGATCTTCCGGATCGAACTTCATAGTGACGTGTTTTATATAAGTGATATATTCTATCGATATGATTCTGAGGTATGATTTGATGATTGTTTTAGGCGCCGATCGCCATGACGCCTTGATGTGTTGTGCTAGGGAGTTGCAGGGCGAACTCCAGGTGAGTGGGCAGTTTTGTTTTACGTATATACCTATATAAAGGAGTTTTCCCAGAAAATCTATTTAAGTGAAATATGATTTGAAAGTGTGATTTGAAATGCCATGCATAGATTCTATGAATCATGTGATTTGAAATGCCATGCATAGAATTTATATGAGATATGTGAATTGATATTATATGATGTATATATGTGAATTGGTGCTGCGGACGCACAGGTGAGTATCAGGTGAGTTATATTTGGTGCATTGAATTGTTTGATGTGATTTATGTTGATAGCTCATAACCTGCACCCCTGGTGTTAGTGCTTATGTTATTCACCGCATCACACGCTCACCTTGGATCCAAGTAGATGCTAGTCGTACAGACCACTGGAGGTGGTTCCGACATGCTAGTCGTACAGACCTTAGAGACGGTTCCGACTAGTAGGTGACCTTAGATTATGTGCACAGATGATTGATGAGAGAAGCACTAGAGCGTATTATTACACCATCCGAGTCGTACAGACTACTACAGGTAGTTCCGACTCATGTGCAGCGTAGTGCCGTACAGGTCGCAGTTGGCGACTCCGGCAGTGCCGTACAGGTCACAGTTGGTGACTCCGGCTGGATTGGATATTGAGCTCTAGAATCAGCCGTACAGGACCACTGCAGGGTCTCCGGTTGATTTATTATTTCACCTGATTTATATTGATGCATCCATATTATGTTTTTGACACATGGCATGGCATATTTTCTGAAAAGTGTTAAAGAATGGTGTTTTGAGATTTTTGAAGCTATATATATATTTATATATGCTATTTTTCTGGGAAAGTATACATGTTTTACAGAGAGGGGTTAGAACTTTGATAAAGGAAAGTTTTGAAAAGATTTGTTTTACTGACCCACTCAACTTTGTTTTGCGCCCCTCCAGGTTTGAGATAGCAGAGCTTTGGTGGCCACGAGGAATCCAACGGTGTTCTGACAGAATTCACAATTGTATTTTTTTTAAGCTTCCGAACTGTGTAAATGGTTACGTCACTCTCACGTGACGGCCAGCATGCCCTCCTTCGGGACGGGGTGTGTCAATTAAGGTTTTAGTGAAAGAGTGTTAGAGATTAAATACCGCATTCAAAGTATTCATTGAAAAAACAAATTTGGAATAGGCCATTTTGCTTTACAGGCCGAATTGAGGATATGGGAAAACATTGGGCCTAGCCCAGCTGTCCTAAGAAGAGTGTAAACAAGACGACATCGTTCAGTATTTCGGTTATTTCACCGCCTTCCGTTGGCGTCCATATAAAAATCAACACACAACCCCAACGTCCACCTCCGCAAAACATCAACACCTCCTTCAATTTCGGAGTTGCAGGCAATTTAGGGTTAGGGTTTTTGAGGGGCTTTATGCTTCTGGATTTTCGGCTGTTTCTGAGGTCCAAAGGAGGAGCCTTTATCGAGCAAGAGATATTGTGTTTTGATAAACTTCACCTGAAAAGTAATCAAGTTTCGAAAATTTGGATTTACAGTTCATATTTTGAGCTGAATTCATGGAAACAAAAATAACCCATTATTTATTAGCTAGTAATGATCCAATTAATTTAGTTTTTAATCGTAATCAATAGCCTGTAGCTTTAGCAGAACTGGGGTTTGGCAAAGGGTAGTGTTATCTGTATACTTATTTTTACTTCTCATACATCCTGAATGACATGATCTTTCAGTCGCTTTATGTATCTCGTCCATCACATTGTTCGATGAATGACACTACTAAGAAAGTCATGAATCAAAATAATTTTGACGCTCGTGTGTTAGTAAACACGCAGAAAGTAAAAAATCATCGATAATTCTAATATCCTTAATAACCTTAATTGTTGACCGAATTCTAGCCAGCATGACACGCTTATAATAACGGTTGTTATTTTTATTTTTGGTTGAAGTTTGACAGAAGAATATGGCGGAAAAGGTGGAGCAAAATCCCCGAATCACAATGATCAAGTGCAAGGGTCAAAGCCCATACCAGAACTTAACCTAGAGGATTTAAAGAAGCATACCATATTAGTGCAAGGGTCAAAATCCCCGAATCACAAGGATCAAGTGCAAGGGTCAAAACCCCTTTTTTAATACCATATTAGTGTAACACATAATGTGGCAGATGATGCACACAACCGACATCTAATAAAATAAATTCTTAACCGATATGTCCACCTCCGCAAAATATCAAAAGCTCCTCCTTCAATTTCGGAGTTGCAGGCAATTTAGGGTTATGGTTTTTGAAAGGGGTTTTTCTGCTTCAGGATTTTCGGCTGTTCCTGAGGTCCAAAGGAGGAGTCTTTATCGAGCAAGAGATATTTAATAAACTTCACCTGAAAAGTAATTATGTTTCAAAAATTTGGATTTACAGTTCATATTTTGAGCTGAATTCATGAACCAGCATATAACCCATTATTATCAGCTAGTAATGATCCAATTAATTTAGTTTTAAATCTTGATCAATTGCATGTAGTTTTCGAAGAAGTGGGGTTTGGCAAAGGGTAGTGCTCAATTTTTTACTTCTCATACACTCCTCTTAATTTCCAGTTATCTGATCAAATGAATTGAAGAAAATTAATGGACAAAATTAACAAGGGTGTGTGAGAGGTAAATAGGGATGTGTGAATGATACTATCCAATCGCTTTATATATCTCATTCATCACATTGTTCGATGAATGACACTAGGTGAATGTCATCAATCAGAATAATTTTGATGCTCGTGTGTTAGTAAACACGCTGAAAGTTAGGAATCATCGCTAATCATTTCAGTGTGTATTCTATGTAAATAAACAAGCTAGAAATTTACAAGTATCATTGGAAATCTAATATCCTTAAGAAAACTACAAGTATCAATTGAAATCTAATATCCTTGAGAACCATTTCTCTTTAAACAATTGTCGTTGGGCTCAAAATCTCAAGTGTAGGGGTGAATACATGATATTAGAGATAGATTAGCCACCATGACACTATATAATGACGGTTGTTATTTTTCATTTTGGTTGAAGTTTGACACGAGAATATGGCTGAAAAGGTGGAGCAAAATCCCGAATCACAGGGATCAAGTGCAAGGGTCAAAGCCTAACCATACCACAACTTAACCTAGAGGATTTCAAGAAGCATATTCACATGCTTGCTTCACCAACATCACAAGATACTCCAAAATCATCAAGGTGGAAAAACTGCCTCTGCTCCCCAACCACTCATGCTGGCTCATTCCGCTGCAGACACCACCGAACTTCAAGTATTGGCTTGGGCCTCAACCGTGTAGGGGGCTCCGTTGGCTCCAGCCTCTCGGAGCTAGCGAAAAGTACAGTCTAGTCGCCTTCAACTCTCAGTCTCTGCTCAGTAACTTATGGAAAAATGTTGAGTTGAGTGAATATATGTGGCATGCATGCATTTAGCTTCTTCAGCATAAGAATAATACTATCAATGCCAAGACTAGTAAGATGCTGATGATTTTGGGTTTCTGAAATTTTGATAGAACTTTTGAGGTTGTAGTATTATTTATTGATTAGTAACATATTAAGAAGCTTCATTCAAATTGTTTTTGTTTAGTTACGATACATCACACGCATGTATTTCGTAATAAAAATGTTGATAGATGAGGATTGGGACTCTGAAACTTTGGATTCGAGGGTAAATGCTCTTACTTAACTACGTACCGAAGTTGTAAGCCATGTTATTTTCACTGTCTTGACTCCTTGATCTTCTAATTAACCACTAAATGACCAGCATCAACAAAATCTTTAATCTACGATAGGCCTAACGTTCAGCCACAACAATTTTTGGGAAGGAGAAAAGAACTTAAACATATTTGTGATTGAAAATTGGTGAAACTATCTTAGCCGTCAATATATAAATCACGATTTAGTACTATTTATTGTCAATTGAATGGCACTCTACGATTTACCTTCGATTAAAATTTTGTAATCATTCTATTAGTGCATATTTCTTTATTTTTTATAGCTCTATTCAATAATCTTTATACACCAAAATAAAGAAAACCATCCAATTTCTGTCTGCCATTCCATCACCTTTCACAAAAAGAAGAAAAGAAAGCAAGAACCAGGGGAATATACAAAAGATTAATCAAGTTCAAACATAGTTCAACAAAATTTAATCACTTAATGATACATGACCAAGAACCCCATAATACAAAGGAGAATACTGAAAATCATCGGTCTTCGAAGGCTTAGCACAAAAGAAAAATACGAGAACGAGCACAATAGTGGAAGCAGCAGCCACACCTAGCACAAGAAACCAATTCTCCGTTGCCGCCTTGAACCAAGAAACTCCACCAGAACTAACAACATCTTTCGCAACCACGTCGTACTGTGGATACCTTAGGGTTTGGAAGGCTGGATCAAAGAAGTCCTCGACCCCGTGAACAATCAGTCGTCCATTGTTATAGAGATCCCACTCAATAACTTTGACTAGGTTAAGAGAAGCATATCCATGCGTGCCGGCCGGTAGGGAAGTAACAACGAGAGGATGACCCGGCAGAAGAGTATCAACCTTGGAACCGTGACGAAAAGAGGCCTCCATAGAATCTTTGTCCATCTTGAATGGCACAGCGTGGTACTTGAGGAGCGTCAACGAAGGCTGCGGGTACTTCGAGTTAAAGAAAGCTTTGTCTTGTGGGCAAAATAGGGTAAGAGTGGCGTTAGGGTTTGTAGCATCAAGAACCATGTCTAGGGTAAGTGACATGGCATGATACCCTTTGTCGGAGAGTACGGCTGACACCAAACCGACGTTGATCATCCCCGATGGTTCTTGTTTCTTTGTTTCTTCGTAGGGTTGGACAGCTTCAGCTTGCATGGTGTTGGTATTAAAGAGAGGGGAGGTGAGAAGAAGAACAAGAAGAAAACGGAGTGCAATCTTGGGATCCATGGGAGAAGAGAGCTAGGTGTATTTAGCTATATAATTGCTTTAAACAAGAGAGAGTTCGATGAAACAAAACATGAGGCAGGAGCACGTATATATAGTACTGAGCCAGTTTCTTAATCCTACCCTAATTCTAATTGATTTCCAAATCGTAAACGGATTCATTTTTCTTGCTGGAGATATATAACAAAATTATAATTTGGCTCTTGGCGGTTTCCAATTATTTTTTTATTTTTTTGGGCCAAATTATAATGTCAACACCCGAAAAAACCGTTTCAATTTGTTAAAATCCTTCAAGTTCATCTGTAATCACATGGAATCCAAATATGATAACAACCAAGTAGGTCATATTTTTCCAGGTTGCAATACGGATTAGACAACTTACATGTAACGAGTACACCGTCACTGTGGTGTTCTGAGTGAATAACACAAGACTATGTAAAGAGATTATGCATTATTGGATACTTTAAGGTACACTATATATAAGTAATGCAACGGAGATCATTTTTTATACCACATATGACATGATAAATGATGCTCACAATTAACGTTCATTAAAATAAATTCATTAACTGATACGACATGTACAAAATATAATTTCGCTAACATTATCTACTTCAACTAGTAATACACCGCAGAGTTGCCATAGTAAAAATTTTTTAGACTACTCACAAATGCCTATGACATCAAAGAAACGTGGAAAATTCTTCAACTTGATGGATTTAAGATTGGATTTTCAAGATGAATTTGAAAGAACAAACGTGGAAGTCAGTAAAAGTGGGCCTATAGGCCCTTTTATTTTGCAGGCCGAATTTAAGATATGGGCAAAGATTAGGCCGAGTTCAGCTGTCCAAAGGAGAGTATAACTAAACGACACCGTTGGTATTTCGGTCGTTATTTCACCGCCTTCGATTGGCGTCCACAGCGAAACCAACACGCAGCCCCAACCTCCACCTCCACCTCCACAAAACATCAAAATCTCCTCCTTCAGTTTCGGGGTTGCGGGCAATTTAGGGTTAGGGTTTTTTGAAAGGGGTTTTCTGCTTCAGGGTTTTCTGCTGTTTCTGGGGTCCAAAGGAGGAGTCTTTATCCGGTAAGGAGATATTGGGTTCTGATAAACTTCACTTGAAAAGTAATTAAATATCGAAATTTTGGAATTATAGTTCATATTTTGAGCCTGAATTCATGAAAACAAACATAACCCGTTATTCATTAGCGATTAATGATCTGATTAATTTAGTTTTTAATCTCAATAAATAGCATGTAGCTTTAGGAGAAGTGGGGTTTGGCAAATTGGCCAGCACCCAAGTTCTAATGTCCGTTTTCCATAAATTAGAGTAGTTTGGAATATCGTCTTGTCAAACCAAAATAGTATAATACTTATATGTATGCATGTCTCTAGTAACATGTGCTGCTATGTATGTATGTATGTATGTATTTGTGTAGTGTTTATATTCTTAATGCGAAAAGAGTTGGTTTTTGTTTTCTCAGGTAATCTTCATCACTAATTAAGATGCCAATGTTGACTGGTGCAAGTGCAATCGTGAACTCGCCTCCATTGCCAGCAGGTACTTATGAGTATCCATTCCTAAGTTTCTGTGGTTTTGAAGGTTCACAGATTCCGTTATTTGATTTTCCCATCGATTTTGATTACCCGTTTATGACTTCGGATTTTGCAAGAAAAGATTCTCGTCGAAGAACTTCCATAAATGTGTTTGTCGCAATTTTGTTTTACTGGAATTTTCAGTTTCATGATATGGATTGGGTTTCTGAGAATGGCGTGTGATTCTTATGAGTCTCTGCTCAGTAACTTATGGAAAAATTGAGTTGAGTGAATATTTGGCATGCATGCATTTAGCTTCTTCAGCATAAGAATAATACTATCACATCAAAACTAAGATCCTGATGAATTTTGGGTATCTGAAATTTTGATAGAACTTTTGAGGTTGTAGTATTATTTATTGATTAGTAACATATTTAGAAGCCTCATTCAAATTGTTTTTGTTTAATTACGATACAGCACCTGTATTGTTTCCTTTTTTTGGTATGAACAATGTTGACAGATGAGGATCGAACTCTGAAACTTCGCAATCACGTCGTACTGTGGATACCCTAGGAATTGGAAAGCCGGATCAAAGAAGTCCTCAATCCCGTGAACAATCAGCCGTCCATTATTAGAGATCCCACTCAGTAACTTTGACTAGGTTAAGAGAAGCATATCCATGTGTGCCGGCCGGTAGGGAAGTAACAACGAGAGGATGACCCGGCAGAAGAGTATCAACCTTGGAACCGTGACGAAAAGAGGCATCTATGGAATCTTTGTCCATCTTGAATGGCACAGCATGGTACTTGAGGAGCGTCAGTGGAGGCTGCGGGTACTTGGATTTAAAGAAAGCTTTGTCTTGTGGGCAAAAGAGGGTAAGAGTGGCGTTAGGGTTTATAGCATCAAGAACCATGTCTAGGGTAAGTGACATGGCATGATACCCTTTGTCGGAGAGCACGGCTGACACCAAACCGACGTTGATCATCCCCGATGGTTCGTGTTTCTTTGTTTCTTCGTACGGTTGGACAGCCTCAGCTTGCACGTTGCCGGTAACAAAAAGAGATGAGGTGAGAAGAAGAACAAGAGCAAAATGGAGTGCAAACTTGGGATCCATGGGAGAAGAGAGAGCTAGGTTGCTTTCAACAAGAGAGTTTGGTGAAACAAAATATGAGGTAGGAGCACGTATATATAGTACTGAGCCAGTTTCTTAATCCTACCCTAATTCTAATTGATTTCCAAATCGTAAAGGGATTCATTTTTCTTTCTGGAGACATATAACAAAATAACAATTGGTTTCCTAATTTTTTTTGGTTTTTTGGGCAAAATTATAATGTCAACACACCCGAATAAACGGTTTCAAATGATAAAATCCATCAAGTTCAACTCAACAATTTCGGTATTACTTGGAATCCAAATACAATAACAAGTAGGCCATACTTCTCCATGTAGCAAGTGGACTAGAACAAGAGCTGGTTAAAGTTTTTTCTTTTTTTTTGTTTTATTTTTTATTTTATTTTTTTTTTTTGTCAAAGAGAAGTATATTATTAAATACGAATATAAAGGTTTACATCAATAGCCAGAGTATTAAACAACCACTTTGGTTCAAAGCAATCCCACAAATGAGAACCCCTTACGCTTGACATAATTCGTCACCAAATGCGCAGCCTCATTACAGGCCCGATGAGTAAAAAAGATCCACAGAACACAATTGCTGCTTAATGTGATCAACGTCCCCTAACACACGTTCAAGACTAGCCTCTGGTATTAAAAGTCCATTTAACATCTCCACAAGTACCTTCGAGTTAGTTTCAATAAGGACCCTCCCATAACCTCTTTCCATACAAGCCACCAAAGCCCCCCTCACCACTTCCGCTTCCGCCATCAGACTAGACTCACACCACACACTACCCACACTGTCGGCCCCTTGAAAAATTCCTGCAAAGTCCCTAGCCACCCATCCAAAACCACCCTTTCCCGTGTGTTTGCACCAATCCCCATCACAATTAACCTTAATTATTGGAAATGGAGCCTTCACCCATCTTTCCTGTACCGCTTCCCCTTCCCACCGATGTAGTCCACGGACAACTGTGTGCTCACCCCCGTCTTCCTCTAGTTCACTCCACTAACGGTGCATAAGCTCCAAAGCTACCTGAGGCTCTACAACCGTTTTCTCAAAAACCACATTATTCCTACATTTCCAAATGCGCCACAAACCACCCACCACCCACCTTATAAGCTTATCTGCCTCCACCTCAACACTATACTTTCTACTTATCCATTTCCAACATTCTAAGAAATCCCCACCCTCCACCGAAACCACGTCCAACTGTAATGGAGATCCAAACCAAAAAATTCTAGCAAAAGAACATTTAAAGAAGAGATGTACCTGTGTCTCCACATCTTCTCCACACTGCGGACAACAAGTCTCCAACCGAACTCCCCGGCGTTGTAAGTTAGAACGAACCGCCAAAATATTTTTACAACCCTTCCAAATAAAATGTCGAAGCTTTGGAGGAACCTGCAACTGCCACACATCCAACCAAATAGGATCCTTAGCATGACCCTCACTCGATTGTCCCGTCCCCTTGCATCCCAACTCACCATTTCTCTTCATCTCCTAGGCCACCTTATAACCTAATTTGACCGAATACACTCCGTTCCATGTATAATGCCAAATAATTCAATCCGGGCACCCAACCACATGGGCTTCCTCAGTATTGAAACACCATTCAACCACATCCCTCTTCCATTGCCCATCAAGAGTGATCAACTCCGCAACCATCTGCGGCATCTCCGGAACCCGTGAAGTGGGTAGAAACGTACGTGGAATAGGTAACCATGGATCCTTCTGAATTCGTATATTTCGTCCGTCTCCAACCCGCCACCGCAAGCCTCATTTCAATATTCTCCGGCCCTGCAAAATACCCTTCCACCCCCAAGAAGTTCCTCTTCCCGCCGGTGAATCCAAGAAAATGGAGAGAAGGTAATATTTTGCTCTAAGAATCTTAGCCAACAGAGAGTCCGGATTACAGATAATCTGCCACCCAACCTTTGCAAGCATAGCTAAATTAAAAGAAATAATTTCTTTAAACCCAAGGCCCCTCGCAGTCTTACCTTTCGACAATTTACTCCAAGCCATCCAGTGAACCCCCTTATGACTTTTTTGGTTCCTCCACCAAAAACGTGTTATTACTTGCTCAATTTCCTTAGCCAACTGAATAGGTAGTTGAAAACATGACATAGTATAGTTAGGCAAAGCCGTTGCTACACTTTTGAGAATGACCTCTTTCCCAGCAACTGATAGAAACTGCTCCGCGCACCCATTAATTCTCTCCTCCAACCTATTCCGTATATCCTCAAACACCTTCGTCTTCGAGCCCCCAAAATCCGCTTGGATACCCAAATACTTACCAAAGTTTTCCAGGTATTTTATCCCTAACACTTCTGACAATTGGATCCTCAAAGGTTGGGGACAACTCGAACTAAAGAAAGCCGAGCTTTTCTCCAAATTCACTACTTGCCATGACCCGCAAGCATATTTTTGGAGTACACCATTAAGATTTACTGCCTCCGTTTCCATAGCTTGACAAAATAGAACCGAGTCATCCGCAAAAAATACATGAGAGAGAATTAAAAATGTTTTTAGTGAAATTATTTTTGGGTTTCAAAAGAACTTGAGTTCTTCCTGCAAGAAGCACATAATTTTTAAAATAACTGGTGTTTCTTGCAAAAAGCAATTAAAGTGTTTTTTTTTTCAAGATTCACTTTGCATTTTTACTAAGGATTAGTTCCTAAAAACACTTTATCAAAAGTACTTTCAGTCACTTTAAAAACACTTCTAAACGAGCCCTTACATGTAAGAGGTACATCTCAAACATCCAAGTGAATAACAGATTCCTATGTAAAGAGAGACTCCCACATAATTATGCGTTATTAGATACTTTACGGTATAGCATCAAAATTCCAAAAATTTGTAACATCAACACGTTATTACACTTGAATGAGTAAGCTAGGATGATATTTTTTTCATACCATATTAGTGTAACACATTATATGAAAAATGACGCTTACAATCAATATTCAATAAAATATGTTCATTAAACATGTACAAAAATGTAATTTCACTAACATTACCGCACTTTAAATAGTAATAGACCGCAGAGTGGCCTTCGTCCTTAGTCAAAATTTTAAACTACTCACAAATGCCTATGACATCAAAGAAACTTTCGAAAGTTACCCTAACTTGGTGGATTTAGATTGGATTTGTCCGGATAATTGAAAAAACAAATTTGGAAGTTAGTTAAAGTGGACCTATAGGCCCTTTTGCTTTATAGGCCAAATTGAGGATATGGGAAATCATTGGGCTTAGTCCAGCTGTCCAAAGAAAAGTATAAATAAGACGACACCGTTCAGTATTTCGGTAATTTCAGCGCCGTCCATTTTTTTTTTTTTTTTGGAAATCAGGATATAGCATAATCCAGGTAAAGATGCCAAAGATTTACAGGAAAGCCTACAAAAGGCAAACAGCCAACAACAAAGACTAGAGAAAGGTAGTGCAAGGAGGTTACAAGAGATCTGGACGCCGCACCTAGTGCTAAAGCATCCCTCCTCGCACTACCAAAACTAAACTAGGGGGGACAAGGAAGACCGTCATTACATAAAATATGAATAAGGGAAGATAGGGGTCTGTCGACCCAAATAAGATCACATACTTCCTTGCAACGCCTCGAAGCCAAAAGATCCGCTGCCGAATTGGCCAATCTTGGAACCCAAGACCAGCGACACTCTTGAAAGGCCCTCATTCCCCCCAAAAACTACTACATTTCGCAATAAATGGGAAAGCTTCCCAGCTGCCATTCCTTGCTAGATTCCTTAAACAAGAAATAGATTCAGAAGAATCAGACTCAACCACAATCAATCTCTACCCTCTACTAATCCCCAGGTTACAACCATGCATAATGGCCATAGCTTCCACCATTACCACACATGTGGCCTTCACTTTATACCTGCATGCTGCCAGGAACTTGCCTTCCGCATCCCTTACCACAATTCCCGTAAATCATGTCCCGTTCATTGCAAACCAACTGCCATCAACATTCACCTTAACGAATCCAGAACTCGGTGGAGACCAACTCACCCCACCATAGGTTTCTGGCGGACAAACCACAAGTGGACGGGACAGGTTTGATTTTGCATCTTTGAAGGCAGTAGCCGAGTGAGAGATAGCAGTAATAGCTTAAGAAGGGGAAATTCGTTGTTGGTTGAACTGAAAGTTACACCTTGTTTTCCAAATATGCCAGCATGTAAAAGCCATATATGAAAACAGATGACTCATTACCTCATCCGCATCATTAGCTGATTCAAACATTTGTAGCAGCCAACGTGCCCAAGTTGTTATCTCCATTCGGTTCATCTGTAAATTCAGAATTCCCCCAAACCAAACCACTTCCACCCACGGGCATTCAAGGAATAGGTGAGTGATTGTCTCATCCCTCAGTTGGCAGATGGGGCACATAGAAGTTGTAGAGGAGCGGCGTTGATATAGGTTAGCGATAGTTGTAATCACTGCATGCAAAGTTTTCCACATGAAACATATAAGTTTAGGTGGAGCCTCCAGTTGCCAAACACACTTCCACAGAGGCCTAGGAATGTTATTTGAATAATGAGTATTAAGACTCATTTGGGACTGGACTCGTTGGTGTGCCCAATGATATCCGGATTTAACCGAAAACATCCCTCTCTTTTCATAAGGCCACACGAGCCTATCCCTTAACGTTGTTCCTCCAAGATGGGTCTCCAAGATCGCATTAAACTCCTCCACCACCATGAAAGGTTTCAAAAATTCAATATCCTACTCCTTGTTGACCAGGCAAATTAAGGAGTTAACCATTAAGTTTCGTGAAACCTTCACCGAGCCCAAGGGGGATGGTTTGCCCGATGGGATAGTTGGGAGCCATCTATCAATCCAGACTCGAACACTATTACCGTTCATAATCTGCCAGTGAGCACCCTCCTTTAGAATATCTCTTCGAACTAAAAGACTCGACTAAGCCCAAGAAGCTCTACCTCCCTGCTTTGCATCAACGAATGAGCAATTCGAAAAGTACCGGGCTTTAAGCACCAACGCCCATAAGGACATCGGCTCCATTAGAAGACACCAACACTGCTTCGCCAGCAGGGCATCGTTGAACATTTCAAAATTCCTTAGTCCCAATCCCCCATCCTCCCTAGGCCGACTTAACTTCTCTCCAGATATCCAATGGATCTGGTTCTCACCCTCTCTTTGTCCTCACCAAAATTTGGAGATCATGGCATCCAATTCGTTGCACAGCGTCGTGGGAAATTTGAAAAGATTCATTGGGTATGCGGGAATTGCTTGAGCCACCGCCTTAATGAGAACTTTTCTTCCCGCTTGAGAGAGAGTTGCTTTCTTCCATCCTTGAAGCTTTCCCAATAACCTTCCCTTGACATAGGCCAGCCCACACTTCTTTGATCGGCCCCAAATAGCTGGAACACCAAGGTATAATCCCAGATCCCCAACTCTCTCTATACCGAGTATATCCGTCAACTTTTGAGCTAATGATTCAGGCACATTAGCACTAAAGAATACACTCGACTTTTCCTTATTAACTTGTTGTCCCGAAGCCTGACAGTAATCATCAATCACATTAATTAACTGTCTGCAGTTTTCCTCCTCCGTCTTTAGGAAAATAAGAGGGTCATCTACAAATAGGATATGGGATATAGTCGGACCCGATGGGCTCATTTGAATTCCATTGATCCTTTTCCGCTCACTTTCTTTCTGAATAAGAAACGAGAGAACTTTACTGACCAAAAGGAAAAGATAAGGGGATATCGGGTCTCCTGGTCGAAGTCCACGTGAAAGAGTGAATTTGTGTCCGGGCTGCCCATTCAGGAGAATGGCAAAGTTCACCGAAGAGATGCAGCCTAAGATTAAGGTTCTCCATCTACTATCAAACCCCATTTTTAGCATCACAGCCAATAAAAAGTCCCACTCGATTCTATCGTAAGCCTTGTGCATATCTAGTTTAACACCCAAGTCAAACTTGTATCTTGCTTTCCTAGTTTTTAGGAAGTGGAACAACTCATGTGCAATGCCTTTATTATCTTGAATCAATCTTCCAGCCACAAAGGCATTTTGGGTTGGAGAAATCAAATCCGGAATAATTTGCTTGAGTCGATTGGCCAAAACCTTAGAAAGTACCTTATATGAGTAGTTGCATAAACTTATGGGCCTGAACTGTGATACAGACACCGAGTTTTGAACTTTCGGAATCAGCACTAAATGAGTAGCATTGATACGCCTTGGATCCTCAGACCTGTGCATCATCTCCCCAATTATTTCGTTAACATCCGCTGCAAGAATGTCCTAATGAGCCTGGTAGAATATTCCGGGAAAGCCATCTGGACCCGGAGCCTTCAGACCACCCATTTGCATAGCTGCTGTCTTCACATCTTCCACCGAGATCAGACCTAAGAGGGCAGCATTCATATCGTCTGATACCAATTGATTAACGCAGCTAAGTAAGTCCCCCCACTCCTGTTGTCCTGACGAAGTAAATAAATTCATGAAATGCTCGTCAACTAGCCTCCTCACCTGGTTTGGATTTACAACCCAGTCCTCATTGTTGTTCTTTAAGGAAACCACATTGTTCCTTCTTCTTCTATGCGTGGTAGATTGGTGAAAAAACTTTGTGTTGGCGTCCCCTTCCCTTAGCCATTGAACACGAGATCTCTACTGCTAGTAACACTCCTCCTGACTGCAGAGTTGGTCCAATTTTTTTGAAAAGGCTTCAATTTCTTGAGAATTCCCTCGCCAATCTTGTTGGAGGAAACCCAAATGATCCGTCATTTCCTTTATTTGCCTGCCGCGTTTTTTGAACTTTCCACTGCTCCATTTAATCAGATCGGCACGACAATTATTAATCTTGGCATTCCATCGCTCAAGGGGGTTCCCATGTCTGTCCTTGTTCCACGCTCCTCGAACAATATCTTTGCACTCCCATTCTTTAGTCCAAAATGCTTCAAAACGAAACAATTTTTTCCTCTTTTCAAGTTATAGCCCAAACTTCACCAACATTGGGCTATTATCGGATCCCCGACAAGTGTTATTTGTGACCATAGTATTTGGCCAAGTGAACTGCCAACTGGCATTTGCCAGACTCCTATCAAGTTGAGCCTCCACCAACTGACCATTTCGAGTCCCCCTCTAAGTGAAATTTTGACCTTTGAAACCAAGATCCATAATTTCGGCCTTGTTCATGAACTCCTCAAGGTATCTTGGACGGTTGTAACGAACTTCAGCGCCTCCCGCTTTCTCATGATCCCATAAAAATTCGTTAAAGTCACCCCCACAAATTCATGGGATGCAGTTCGGGCTAAATTTATTGATCATACCCCTCCAGAACTCCTCATTCTCCGTTCAATACGACGTACCGTATACACCCGTGAACCAGAAATTAGTCTGCAAGTCCTCAATACTACATCTAGCATCAATATAGTGTTTGGAGGAATCCCTCACATCAACCTGGATCGAGTTATCCCACCAAAGGCTCAGACCTCCTGCAATACCGACCGGAGCCATATCCAAACCCTTAGAGTATCTCATACGTCTTCTAACCCTTGCTATTCTATGATCTTTCATTTTTGTTTCAGATAGAAAGATCATAGATGGTCTGTGCTCCCTTATTAGCCCATAAAGGGCCCGAACTACCGTGTCCGACCCTAGACCACGGCAGTTCCAAATGAGGTGTATCATGGCAATCTTGCGGCTGTTGAAGGCCAGCCGTCACCGCCTTGGGATGAAGAGCCTGTTTTCTTTGCCATCAGAGCGATTCTCTCACCCGCAGAGGCCTCCTCCATGTAATCCCACATGTCCTTGTACTCAATCGGCACCTCTTGCAGTTCATCTTCCGCATAAATTGCCTTCTCCATCATTGAGCTCCGCTCGCGAATGGTCATCTTGTTCAATCTCTCAGAAGCCTTCTCATTCCTTCCTTTTACCCTAATAGCTTCCTCATCCGTTCTCGATTTTTTCTGGGGAGATTTAACCACCTCATGAGTTTTTGCTTCCAGTTCCCGTTTATTCATGCCTCACATTTCCTCCGCAGGTGTAACTGGATCACTGCCACTTTTCAGCCTTTCCATACTGAGCTCGAGCATTTGGTTTTGTGGTCGTGTAAGTTCCCCGTCCTGTAGTGTAGAGTTAACCTCATGGATTTCCTCAATAAGAGCTGCTGGGTTTCTTCCATATTCATTTTGGACCTCCACTTGATTGAAGCCCATAACAAATCGTTGTTGACCCATCAACCCACAGCCTTCCAAGATCCACTGAGCTTGATTTAGGTTTAGCCCCTCATTCCCTCTTGGCGTCCTATGCCATTTCTTTTTACTTTTGCTAACAGTTCGCCTGGGGTCTCCAGCCTATTGGACACTAGTCTCATTTGCAACCCCAGTCTCATCCATCCTTTGTTGTTGTGTTGACATCTTGGGTCCCGATCTTGTTGCCCCCGCGCACCTGCGCTCTCCAGCCATGATGGTCAGGGGTCTTGGGGGTTCTGTAAAGTCTCGCACCGGTGGCGCTTTTGTCCATTCCCCATACATTGCCATACCCTGCCATACCCCATTTAACCGCCTCAAAAGTACATTCCGTGTTAGCATGGCCAATTCTTCCACATTTATAACAGAAGTCTGGAAACCTTTCATAGCGAAACTCAATCCATGATTCATTGTTGTTGTGTCTCGGTAGCCAGCACCCTGTGGTTAAGGGTTTAGAAGTATCAACAGCTACTTTCACCCTTACAAATCCCCTTGCCCTTGCAGGATCCTCAATATCTTCCACTTTCCCGATCTTGGACGTTAGGCATCTTATATTTTCTTCTGAGCTCAAATTGGGCAAGACGCCCCTGATTTGTATCCAGAATGGTACAGCCTCCATGTTTACTTCCTCCAATGCAAGCTCGGTTGTCCATTTTTTTACTGCGAAATTCTGCTTCATTACCGCCCAAGGTACCTGGTTTAAGATTTTTGTAGCAGTATTCTCATCCTGAACAGTGATGATGAACATATTGCTTCTGAGCCACTTAATGTCTATCTCTCCAAGCTCTTTCCAGGACGATCTGAGAATGTTTCGAATGCCCCATTTGTTCAAAGTTTTGTTTGCCAGAACCTTGCCCACTAACTTAACTCCTTGTTCCATAGTGGATAAGTCCATATTTCTCTCCAGATGAACCACGAGTTCCTCTATCTCTGCACCAGCCATCTCATTCCGTGGCTTAGTGAAGTCCCAATCAGCTTGGATCGAAGAGCACAACAGAGAGGTAGAGGATGCTCTACCCAGTTTCTGACTTTGAAATTTTTTAACTTTTCCTCTCTTCTTGCAGCTTATTGAAAGAAGATAAAAGTTCCACAGGTTCACGCATAGGTTGACAATAGCATGAATCCTCCAATACCAACTTCCCTCATCATCAATGCCCAGAGTAATTATTCTTGGGTAGTTGGCATTTGATTTAGGTGTAGACATTAATCTGGGATATTTCTGCTTCACTTTATTACCTGGATTTGGTTGGGAGAATTTAAGGCATGAGCCCTTGCTCTTCAATTTCGATTTGCCAAGCTCATCTGGTTTCTTGATGCTTTTATGTCTGGTGGGTGGGTACCCATTATCCCTCTTGCCTGCCATTTAGTCAACCAGCGCCTCAGTCCCAGATCTAACCAGATCCGCTGTCCCAGAACCAGATCTGACCAGTTGGGGAATAAACTGACAGGGGAAATTGATGAGATGCGAATTGCGCAACAGAGAAACCTCAGAGCAAATGACGGAAAGAGTCTGGTTGGGGAAGTAATTACTTCTGTGGAAAGGTTTAAATAAGAATTTATTTCAAAGAAATGGTGGTTGTTTGAGTAAAGAAGTAGATCTGTGGAACAGTATCGGTGGATAGGTAGCTTTCAAACCCACACAAAGGTGGGACTCTCATGAAGGAGAGAACGCTCTCACCGCCGTCCATTGGCATCCGTATTAAAGATCAACACACAACCCCAACGTCCACCTCCGCAAAACATCAAAATCTCCTCCTTCAGTTTCGAAGTTGCAGGCAATTTAGGGTTAGGGTTTTTGAGGGGCTTTATGCTTCTGGATTTTCGGCTGTTTTTGAGGTCCAAAGGAGGAGTCTTTATCGAGCAAAAGATATTGTGTTTTGATAAACTTCACCTGAAAAGTAATTAAGTTCCGAAAATTTGGATTTACAGTTCATATTTTGAGCTGAATTCATGGAAACAAACATAACCCATTATTTATTAGCCAGTTGTGATCCGATTAATTTAGTTTTTAATCTTAATCAATAGCCTGTAGCTTTAGCAGAAGTGGGGTTTCGCAAAGAGTAGTGTTATCCATATACTTATTTTTACTTCTTATACACCATGAATGGCACATGATCTTTCAGTCGTTTTATATATGTCATCTATTACATTGTTCGATGAATGACACTAGGGGGAAAGTCATGAATCGGAATAATTTTGACTCTCGGGTGTCAGTAAACACACGGAAAGTCAAAAATCATCGCTACTTCTAATATCCTTAATAACCTTAATCGTTGACCGAATTTTAAATCTCGAGTGCAGAATGAATACATGATATTCGGGATGGATTAGCCAGCATGACACGGTTGTTATTTTTCATTTTGGTTGAAGTTTGACAGAAAAATATGACGGAAAAGGTGGAGCAAAATCCCCGAATCACAAGGATCAAAGCCTAACCATACCAGAACTTAACCTAGAGGATTTAAAGAAGCATACTCACATGCTTGCTTAACTACGTACTGAAGTTGTAACACTAAATAACCATCAGCCACGACAATTTTTGTGAAGGAGAAAAGAACCTAAACATATTTGTGACTGAAAATTCATTCTCAGGTCTGAAATTATATTAGTCGTGTATATATAAATCATGGTTTAGTACTATTTATTATCAATTGAATGTCACTCTACGATTTATTTTCGATAATTCTACTAGTGCATATTTCTTTATTTTTTTATAGCTCTATTCAATAACCTTTATAGGCCTTTATAGGCCAAAATAAAGAAAACCATCCAATTACTGTCTGCCCTTCCATCACCTTTCACAAAATAAACAAAAGATTAATCAAGTCAAACATAGTTCAACCTGATACGTGACCAAGAATTCACTAATACAAAGGAAAATAGGAGAAATTTTTTATTGTGATAGGAATACGCATGGTACATCCCGTATTTTTATAGGAATGGTGGGAAATTTTATTTTTTAACCTATTAACTTTTTAACACATATATTCCACCATTTGTATAATGATGACATGTCAACCTCCAATCCCGCTGAAAAATCTCCCACTGGAAAATTTCCGGCCGGAAGATAGGGAACATCAATGGTCTTCGAATGGTCCCAATAAACGACAAGAAGCACAAACACAAGAAACAAAGCGACAGTTTCCAGACCTAGCGCAAGAAACGTACCCAATGTTACCTCCTTGAGCCAAGAAACTCCACCAGAACTAACATCTTTCGTAACCACGTCGTCCTGTGGATACCTTAGGGTTTGGAAAGCCAGATCAAATAAGTCCTCAACCCCGTGAACAAGCAGCCGTCCATTGTTATAGAGATCCCACTCAATTACTTTGACTAGGTTAAGAGAAGCATATCCATGCGTGCCGGCCGGTAGGGAAGTAACAACGAGAGGATGACCCAGTAGAAGAGTATCAACCTTGGAACCAAGACGAAAAGAGGCCTCCATGGAATCTTTGTCCATCTTGAATGGTACAGCATGGTACTTGAGGAGCGTCAATGGAGGCTGCGGGTACTTGGAGTCAAAGAAAGCTTTGTCTTGTGGGCAAAAGAGGGTAAGAGTGGCGTTAGGGTTTATAGTATCAAGAACCATGTCTAGGCTAAGTGACATGGCATGATACCCTTTGTCGGCGAGTACGGCTGACACCAAACCGACGTTGATCATCCCCGATGGCTCGTGTTTCTTTGTTTCTTCGTAGGGTTGGACAGCTTCAGCTTGCATGGTGTTGGTAACAAAGAGAGGCGAGATGAGAAGAAGCACAAGAACAAAACGGAGTGCAAACTTGGGATCCATGGGAGATTAGAGAGCTTTCAACAAGAGAGAGTTTGGTGAAGCAAAATATAAGGCAGGAGAATGTATATATAGTACTGAGGCAGTCTCTTAATCCTACCCTATTTCTAATTGATTTCCGAATCGTAAAGGGATTCATTTTTCTTTCTGGATATATATAATAAACTTTATCTTGGCGGTGTCCATATTTTTCGGTTTCTTGGGCCAAATTATAATGTCAACACCCTAACAAACCGTTTCAAATGATAAAATCCATCAAGTTCAACTCAGCCATTCCGCAATCACTTGGAATCCAAATACAATAACAACTAAGTAGGTCATATTTCTCCGAGTACCAACACGGATTAAAACAACTTATATGTAATTGGTGCACCATTACTATGGTGTTCCAAGTGAATAACACAATATTATGTAAAGAGAGACTTTATACATATTGGATACTTTAAGGTATAGTTTCTACTTTTCTGAAATTCGTAATATGAACACGTTATATACACTTGAATGAGTAATGCTAGAGATATCATTTTTTAATACCATATTAGTGTAACACATAATGTGGCAGATGATGCACACAACCGAGATCTAATAAAATAAATTCTTAACTGATATGTCCACCTCCGCAAAATATCAAAAACTCCTCCTTCAATTTCGGAGTTGCAGGCAATTTCGGAGCTAGCGAAAAGTACAGTCTAGTCGCCTTCAACACTCAGTCTCTGCTCGGTAACTTATGGAAAAATGTTGAGTTGAGTGAATGTATGTGGCATGCATGCATGTACGTAGCTTCTTCAGCATAAGAATAATACTATCAACGCCAAAACTAATAAGATCCTGATGAATTTTGGGTTTCTGAAATTTTGATAGAAGTATTATTTATTGATTAGTAACATATTAAGAAGCTTCATTTAAATTGTTTTTGTTTAGGTACGAACTTACGATACAGCACATGCATGTATTGTTTCCTTTTTTCCGTAATAACAATGTTGAGAGATGAGGATTGGGACTCTGAAACTTTGGATTCGAGGGTAAATGCTCTTACTTAATTACGTACCGAAGTTGTAAGCCATGTTATTTTCACTGTCTTGACTCTTGATCTTCTAATTAACTACTAAATGACCAGCATCAACAAAATCTTTAATCTATGATAGGCCTAACGTTCAGCCACAACAATTTTTGGGAATTAGAAAATAACTTAAACACATTTGTGATTGAAAATTCATTCCCCGTTAAGGTGAAACTATTTTAGTTGTGTATATATAAATCAAGGTTGAGTACTATTTATTGTCAATTGAATGTCACTCTACGATTTATCTTCGATTAAAATTTTGTAATCGATTCTTTATTTTTTATAGCCCTATTCAATCATCTTTATACGCCAAAATAAAGAAAACCATCCAATTACTGTCTGCCCTTCCATAACCTTTCACAAAAAAAAAAAAAAAAAAAAAAAGAAAGAAAGAAAAAGAAAGCAAGAACAAGGGGAATATACAAAAGATTACTCAAGTTTAAACATAGTTCAACAAAACTTAATCACTTAATGATACATGACCAATAACCCCATAATACAAAGGAGAATACTGAAAATCATCGGTCTTCGAAGGCTTAGAACAAAAGAAAAATACGAGAACGAGCACAATAGTGGAAGCAGCAGCCAGACCTAGCACAAGAAACCAATTATCCGTTGCCGCCTTGAGCCAAGAAACTCCACCACAACTAACAACATCTTTCGCAACCACGTCGTACTGTGGATACCTTATGGTTTGGAAAGCCGGATCGAAGAAGTCCTCAACCCCGTGAACAATCAGTCGTCCATTGTTATAGAGATCCCACTCAGTAACTTTGACAAGATTAAGAGAAGCATATCCATGCGTTCTGGCCGGTAGGTAAGTAACAACGAGAGGGTGACCCGGCAGAAGAGTATCAACCTTGGAACCGTGACGAAAAGAGGCCTCCATGGAATCTTTGTCCATCTTGAATGGCACAGCATGGTACTTGAGGAGCGTCAACGGAGGCTGTGGGTACTTCGAGTTAAAGAAAGCTTTGTCTTGTGGGCAAAATAGGGTAAGAGTGCCATTAGGGTTTGTAGCATCAAGAACCATGTCTAGGGTAAGTGACATGGCATGATACCCTTTGTCGGAGAGTACGGCTGACACCAAACCGACGTTGATCATCCCCGATGGTTCGTGTTTCTTTGTTTCTTCGTAGGGTTGGACAGCTTCAGCTTGCATGGTGTTGGTATTAAAGAGAGGGGAGGTGAGAAGAAGAACAAGAAGAAAATGGAGTGCAATCTTGGGATCCATGGGAGAAGAGAGCTAGGTGTATTTAGCTATATAATTGCTTTAAACAAGAGAGAGTTCGATGAAACAAAACATGAGGCAGGAGCACGTATATATAGTACTGAGCCAGTTTCTTAATCCTACCCTAATTCTAATTGATTTCCAAATCGTAAACGGATTCATTTTTCTTGCTGGAGATATATAACAAAATTATAATTTGGCTCTTGGCGGTTTCCAAATATTGTTTTATTTTTTTGGGCCAAATTATAATGTCAACACCCGAAAAAACCGTTTCAATTTGATAAAATCCTTCAAGTTCCGTAATCACATGGAATCCAAATATGATAACAACTAAGTAGGTCATATTTTTCCAAGTTGCAATACGGATTAAACAACTTACATGTAACGGGTACACCGGCACTGTGGTGTTCCGAGTGAATAACACAAGACTATGTAAAGAGAGACTTACACACAATTATGCATTATTGGATACTTTAAGGTACAATATCCAATTTCCTAAAATCCGTTAAATCAACATTTTATTACACTTAAATAAGTAATGCAACGGAGATCATTTTTTATACAACATATGACATGATAAATGATGCTCACAATTGACGTTGAATAAAATAAATTCATTAACTGATACGACAAAATATAATTTCGACTTCATCTAGTAATACACCGCAGAGTTGCCATAGTAAAAAATTTTAGACTACTCGCAAATGCCTATGAGAAACGTGGAAAATTCTTCAACTTGATGGATTTAAGATTGGATTTTCAAGATGAATTTGAAAGAACAAACGTGGAAGTCAGTAAAAGTGGGCCTATAGGCCCTTTTATTTTGCAGGCCGAATTTAAGATATGGGCAAAGATTAGGCCCAGTTCAGCTGTCCAAAGGAGAGTATAACTAAACGACACCGTTGGTATTTCGGTCGTTATTTCACCGCCTTCGATTGGCGTCCACAGCGAAACCAACACGCAGCCCCAACCTCCACCTCCACCTCCACAAAACATCAAAATCTCCTCCTTCAGTTTCGGGGTTGCGGGCAATTTAGGGTTAGGGTTTTTTGAAAGGGGTTTTCTGCTTCAGGGTTTTCTGCTGTTTCTGGGGTCCAAAGGAGGAGTCTTTATCCGGTAAGGAGATATTGGGTTCTGATAGACTTCACTTGAAAAGTAATTAAATATCGAAAATTTGGAATTATGGTTCATATTTTGAGCCTGAATTCATGAAAACAAACATAACCCGTTATTCATTAGCGATTAATGATCTGATTAATTTAGTTTTTAATCTCAATAAATAGCATGTAGCTTTAGGAGAAGTGGGGTTTGGCAAATTGGCCAGCACCCAAGTTCTAATGTCCGTTTTCCATAAATTAGAGTAGTTTGGAATATCGTCTTGTCAAACCAAAATAGTATAATACTTATATGTATGCATGTCTCTAGTAACATGTGCTGCTATGTATGTATGTATGTATGTATGTATGTATGTATGTATTTGTGTAGTGTTTATATTCGTAATGTGAAAAGAGTTGGTTTTTGTTTTCTCAGGTAATCTTCATCACTAATTAAGATGCCAATGTTGACTGGTGCAAGTGCAATCGTGAACTCGCCTCCATTGCCAGCAGGTACTTATGAGTATCCATTCCTAAGTTTCTGTGGTTTTGAAGGTTCACAGTTTCCGTTATTTGATTTTCCCAGCGATTTTGATTACCCGTTTATGACTTCGGATTTTGCAAGAAAAGATTCTCGTCGAAGAACTTCCATAACGTTGTTTTCGCAAATTTTGTTTTACTGGAGTTTTCAGTTTGATGATATGGATTGGGTTTCTGAGAATGGCGTGTGATTCTTATTATGTTTGGTTGTATATGGTGAACACTGTAGGTCAGTGCCGTGGACAATTTAAGCTTTCTAGCTGTGGACCGAAAAAAGTACATGTTCATGGAAAAATGGTGCATCTTAAGATAGGAGCGGTGGGGCTTGGTGCACAGTTTCCGCTCGAGAGAAGAAATCCAGTCATGGTTTCAAATCAAAGGCATTCTGCTTCTGTAATATGTGCTAGCGCCTTGGTTAGTTTGTTATTTCATATAAAGTTTCATTTTTTACCTTGCCTTTACGTGGTGATAAAATTTTGAATTGTTGCATGCATCACTATTTTATACTCTTCCCTAGCAATTCGAGATAATTGAAGCATTTATATCGTGTGAATTCATTGATTTGACCCCTGAGAATGGTGACCTTGTAGCATTAGTTTTTAAAATTTGGTGAGGCAAGATACCGGCATGGGTTTTTAAAATTCTTTCACTTGAGTTATTGAGTTCAGATATCTGGAATTAATCAATTGGGAACCTGGTTCAGTTATTTGTCCAGTTTTGCGGCTTGTAAATTTTGCATTTTGGTGTGCATGTCCCTTTGATAAGCACCTTGAAATTGTTTTTACATAGATGTTTGAAACGTTATTCAAATGATGGAGTCTACGTTTTGTTCTAGGCTCTAGCTTCTTTTTTATAGTTGTTTGTTTCTTCCTTCGGAATCGATCCCTGTCTTCCTTTTTCAAGGAACAAAAAGGGAAAAAAATCTTGATTTTGCTATTTTATTTTGTAGAATGCCAGATGTGGTGCAGAGCAAACGCAGACTGTTACACGTGAGGCTCCAACAATTACACATCTTCCTGGTAAGAGCCATTATTTTGTATTAATCTCTTATTAGTGCCGAGGAAAAAAATCGTTTTGAAACATTAGAGATGAGTGTTTGCAGGACACAAGTGTAATCTCTCGCAGCCTTTGATTCGATAGTTATTTAGAATTCACGTAGAAATGTGTCTGTTTCTCTGCCTGAAATTCTGGAATAATGTCAGAAATCATCTAACAGTTGAGTGAAACTGTAGGCAAGGAGAAGTCTCCACTGCTTGATGATGGTGGGAGTGGCTTCCCTCCTCGTGATGATGGCGATGGCGGTGGTGGTGGAGGGGGCGGTGGAGGCAACTTTTCCGGAGGCTTTGCCTTTTTCGGCTTTCTTCTTTTCCTAAGCTTCTTAAAGGATAAAGAAAGTGAGGGTTCCTATCGAGAGAATAGGAGAAGGTGATGGAATTTGAGAGGATGTATTATGGAGATTTTGCATTGTATTTTTCTGTGCCAATGAATAATAATTGACTTTTATTCTTGATAAACCAAATGGTTTTCAAATGAATGCTAATTCGAGAATTTTTGCAATTTTTCTCTAGAACTATATTTTTTGGACAAACGATAGCGTTAGTGAGGTAGATGGTTAAATGTTAGTGGAGACGGGAATTGATGAGAATTGAACATGCACGAAAAGTGCATAGGCGTTGTTTTCTGCTACTACAGTAAAATGCTATTTGTCTACTTCACCTTACATTAAGTGATGAAAATAAGACATTACAACCGCAAGCGACTTTTTTTGGTAGAAATTAAGATATAATATGGATCAAATATAATTGGAGGAAAATTACCAGAACAAAAGTTTTAAGGTGCAAATTAACAATGGAGTACAAGTTCAATCAGAAAAAGAGCGACTCAAAGCCAACAAGGCTCCTCACTTTGTGAGAGTCGTAAGGAATGTCTACTCTTTCGGTCCGATTCATGGAAACAACCTATAGACGATGTTCCAACCCTCACAAAACAGGAAATCTTGTTAGCTTGGAAAATTGACGAAATCTTGAAAATTGATGAATTTTTAGCCCGATCGGTTCGCGGAGCCAAATTTGGAGAATAAATTGGCAAGACATTATTTCAAAATTGTTATTGTACGGCAGAACGTAAGTGTTACAGTTCCTAATCCAACCCTCCTCCTAGAGTACAAAATGCAATAAGAAGTCGCTACAATTAATCCTATCTACTTAAAAATCTCAAAATTTTGAAGACTCATTTTGTTGGTTTCGTCCATGTAGTTTCCGATGTCACGGTATTTCCATAGTAAACCTTCTTTGAGGATTCGTCCCAGTAGGCCTGAACAAGTCGAAAAGGAAAAAAAAATCAGATTTTGAACAAGTAACTCCGCTCCGTCTAAGCCAGAGAAAATTAATTGCTTCGCATTTAACGGATTAAACAATAAGCACATAATCTAGACAGCGAGTAAAGACTCGATGTTTAGGTTCCTTTTTAATGGGTTTCAATGTGACCAGGATCAAGTTAAACAGAAATGTCAGTGAGACATACCTGCCATCCGGGTGGGAGACCGTTTGATTGTTCGGTCATATCAGGCTGCTGGTTCCCATCAGTAGGAGCCCCAGATGTAGATGCTGCTGCGGTTTTTGCAGCTTCACGGTCTAATTGAGCTTTTCTTCGCTTCACCTTCTCACGCCTGCAGGAAACAGAACCATCAAATCAGAAAAAAGTTGATAAACATGAAAGTTGTGTCTAGAGACATGGTGAAAGTGACCAAGTCACCCTGAAAAAATAATGATATAAGCAAACTTTGGAGTTACAGTAATGTGTAAACTTAAGATTTTGGGTTACCCTACCAATCGCCACCCAGAGGCTGAAAATTGGCATTATCTTTGGCCTCTCCACTAGTAATTTGTTGTGCATACCATTCCTGCAACAATGGAACGTAAGAAACCAGAAGAAGCCAAAGCACAGTAAAGCTGTACAAATAAAGTTCAGCAAACCTCTATTCCCCTTTGTCGCTTCCTCTCCAATAACTCATATGCATTTTCAGGTTCCTCCTCGTCTTCAAGCAACTCCTCTTTTGCTGCTTTCCACTGGTTAAATTGACAGCAAAATTAGGGGATCCATAATTATACGATGCAAGGATATGAAAAAAAATTAGACAAACATACCCTGTCTACTAAACCGGAGACTTTCTTATTAGACCTCAAGGAGGAAGCAACTGCAATTGTTCGCTTTTTTGTTCGTGGAACTGATAAGAGAAAAGGAAAGTAATGAGTATGCTTATAATCATATGCGAGTCATTAAGACCTGTCATAGATTAATTCCACCACACACGTTAAGTAGGTTGCCATAGAAGAATGTCATTAAAAAAAATTACCCAATTTAATTAGGTTACAAAAGCTTTACCTTTAGATTGAACCTTGGTAGCCACTGATGTGGCAGAAATAGATGTGGCAATAGGAACAGAATTAGTTGATGGCAAAGAAACAGTTGCAGGTGCTTGAACTGTGGCTGTGGTAGAAGGAACCTCGATAGATCCCCCATCATTCCCACTATCAACAGAAAAACGCTCAGTATTCACATTTGAAGCGCTGCTGCCTGCTCCTGAATAGGACTTGACAGATCCAGTCTGATCAGATGCCGGGTTTTCATAGCTTAGAGGAGCAGACTCGCTGTGAAACTGCAAGGGCTCTACACTACTGACTACAGGAGCAGCAGGTCCTGTGCCATCTTGAAGCCCATAATATGTGACAGACTCGACAGGGTTAACCGCAACCTGAGCCGTTTCCATGTAGGTGCTAGGAACTGCACCATAGTAAAGTGGTGCCTGGGGTATTACCACTTGGGATCCTTCAGGATGTCCATAAAAATTAGTGTTAGGAGCTTCAGCAGCGGTATGCCCGTAATACCCAAAACTGGAAGCTGGATATGAATAATTGTATTGCTCTGCATAAGGAGGTTGCGTTGTCTCAGGGTAAGATGGATGAGAAGAATATGGGGGCTCAGGTGGGGGCTCATCAGGTGGGGGCGGAGGAATTTCTTCATTATCAGGTGGTGGTGGGGGAATCCATTCCTCATCTGGGAGAGGTGGAATGGTGAACGTGTCCTCTGACACTAAAGATGTGTATATTGAAGGTGGACTTGGATGAATTGGCTGCTCCGGTCGAGCAAAGTCCTTGGAATTCAATGCATATTCAATAGTTGTAACTCCTGCATAGTTTGACTCTTCAACTTCCATGTCCACATCCATGTCAACCTCTTCCCCACCAGAAAACTCATTTTTGGTAGTCGACTCATAGGGAACTACCACCTCATTGACTTGTTCACTTGCGCCACTATCCATATGTCTAGAAGGAGAGCCAGACGCAGACACATGCTCAGCATTTGCACCAGAATTTTTAACATCTTGATCTTTAGAAACTATCGCTGATGTATCAATAACAGGAGTAACATGATGATCATCCAGAGTAACAACTTGATCTACTTCAGTTTTATATCCCTCTTTTTCCTGAAAATTGTTTTTAGCCTGGGAGAAAGATGGATGAGTTGCCTCAGCATCATTTGACTGTAGAGATTTAACAATCTTGGATGTTTCATCATTAAGAGCACTCTCTAGTTGTTTAAGTTGTCTTTCAGAGTGCATCCAAAATGGAAGCAGAGATGAACCATGAGATAAAAGAGACTTAATATCAAATAGCCTTATCTCAACTTCCATAGTGTACTTTGTGATCCAGTTGAGACCTGGCAGTTGGTCCTTTGGCCTGAAACGTATAGACTAATTTATTAAACATCTCGAAGAAAAGAACAAAAACGAAGGGAAATATACAAATAAATCTAAATGAATGAGCAAACAAATAAATTTAAGAAAGCAGGATGCTTGTGTTGTGGGAGGGTTGGGGAAAGAATGGCAAAACATGTCGTACCCTTGCAGTGACTTTAATCTTCCTAATAATGCCTCACAATGTTTGATAAGACCAGAGGAGAGAGCAATCGCTGATTCATAATCTTCATTAGCCATTGTATTGTGAGTGGCTCCTTTATTGAATTCTAGATTCCACTTGTCCATTTGTGACCCACGCCCGTGCGATTCTATTCCATGAGGGACCATATTGGCATCCCCTTCAATTGTGACAGAATTAGAGAAACCATCTAACTTCACATCAGAAGCTAAGTTAGACTCTTCTGCACCACCAGTAGCATTATCTGTTGTTCCAACAGTAGTAGGCATTTCCTGGTCACTTAACTTCGTTTCCTGGGCCAAAACATCAGGGACTTCCCATGAAGTTTCCCCAGTTTCAGTATTCCAGTAATAATAGCTATTACTCTCTTCATGCATCACAATCTTCCAACCTGAACTAACATCTCCAATGACTTGTACGCTTGAGGTTTCAGGAACACAGATCTGTTGCTTCAAATCCGATTCTGTACGTAAATCACTGGAGACGATAACATCATTCTCTCTTTTATCACTGTGGTCCATGTTCTGCTCACAATCTTGCTGGGCAGAATTTGCATTACCTCCCTGTTTCTCAACCTTCAGAGAAGCAATGTCTTCACTAGCATTGGCATACAAATGCTGACGAGATTCACAAAGCGAACTCTTAACCTGAAAGAGACAAAGCATTTAGCATGTGAAGTAAATACAAAAAAGAAAGGCTTGCGAGGTGAACAGAATTTACTTTTAATACCTAGCTTGAGCATTACTGCTTAAAGAGAAACCCAACTTAGCAGATCTTGACATCTAAACCCTAGAATAGTGTAAAGACATTTATTTAATTACCTCATCACTTTTTTCAGGCGAGGAATTTTCTGCAGAAACATCGCTATGATTTGAATCATCATCCAAATCGTCATCACTATATTGCCCAAGTAACAGCAGTGGATTCTGTAAATTCTGACCTGCAGACATAATAATACTAGCATGTCAAACACTATCCAATCCATCATATTATCTACTTACTAATCTTTTAATGAGATATGTTATCCACATAGTAATCACGAACATATCAGCACCTAAACAAACAAATGGGCTGGAGTATTAATGTAGAACGGAAGTAAGAGCAACTAAAATTGAGGAGACAACAGTTGTCTAAGTATATAGATTTGAAATGAGAAGATTAGTATCTCTTCACTGCAGCCACCTGTTCACAAGGAAGAAAAATGTCAGCGAGTACAATGCAAAATAAAGCCAGGACATACGAACCGATAGAAAAAAATCCCAGCCGAACTCTCCAAAATGCTTTGCAGCTGCCAAAAAGGGCATAACGAATGGGAGTGACTCATAATTTCACTGTGGCAGGGCCCAACATGATCTGACAACGAATGTTCTCAACGTGACAACAGCCACCCTACAGTCTGAAAACAAAATCTCGAGGGGGGAGGAAAATAACATAACATGTCTTGCACATATAGTACCCAAATTCCACCGAACAACATAATGTTGAGCACACATGTCCTCTCTACAAAGTCCTTTTTGAAGAAAACTGACGGAACCCACCTGAAGAAGATGGTGAATTGGGTACCCCGGCCTGGCCCTTGGATTTAGTATCTTCTCCATGTTCATCGTGTTCTGCAGAGCCACCCAAATCTCCTATAAAAGAAAAACAAAGTTCCTAAACATAACACCCCAAAATCCAGATAAACTACACACAAACCATTTATATTACCCAATCCCGTACCACAAGATGCCACCTTTACAAAAAAAATAATGCCGTAACGATACTAAGAAAGAACCTTTTGGGACTGCTAGGTGCTATTCCAGTAAGCACTTGACTTTTGCATAAAAACTTCGACATGCTTATAAGAAAAGCACTTGTACTCACTACACAAGCAGAATATCTAAATTGTACAATAAGAGACCTTAATCCATCATTAATCTAAAAGAAACCTCTTTCCTGTCAAAATTGCATAAAATTTCACTTCAACAATTCAGCTCAATTTTCTGACAACCTAATCAATATATAACGAGATGAACAGAAAGCCATTAAAAACGAAACACATACAATTAACCAGGAAAAACAAATACATTTAAAAAAAAAAAAAAATTCCTAAACAGGGTAATGGGTAGTCTCAATAATTCAAATTATCTCATACCCAAATGCATGCATGTAAGCACACAAGCACAAATATATAAATATACATACATATATATTTTTATATATATATAGAGAGAGAGAGAGAGAGAGAGAGTACCGGAGGGTTCCGCGAAGAGATCGAGCTTGACTCTGCGACCAGCGTTGGTCTTAGCTGCAAGACGACGCTCTTTTCTCTTCCCCATCGATTACAACAGATTAACAGCTCGAGCTTCCTTCAAAGTTTGCCCAAATTCCCAAAAATTTTGAACTTTAGCTTTGATTTTTCGGAGGATTTGATTGCGTTTCGACCGTAGTGTGTGGAAGGCTTTTTTATTGCGTTTCTTTTTAAGATCCTCACGTCTTATCATTTCGTCGTATATTAGAAATTATTTTTTATTTAATTTTTAAAAAATTAAACAAAAACAGTATTTAACGAAAAGAAAGTCGCAAGATGTACTATGAATAAATAAGGGAAGTGTTATTGGCATTTCAAAAATCTTATTATACACTCCTCATAAGTGTATTTTTCTTTCCAAATATAAAAATTTTGGAATATAGAATAAGATTTTTGAAGTGTCAATAATAATTTTCATAAATAAAATGTAAAAATTCTAGTAAGATGATCCGAACATGATCCTCTTTTGTTTAAGTTAATCACAAAGCTCTCAATGTAAGGCCCAATTGACTAAAATTTAAAGAGCTCATCTGCTAGGGCCCAATTGACTGAAAATTTAAAAAAAAAATATAAAAGATAGGTGTGGAATCTAATTTCCTCTTATATTATATTTACCAGACTTTGCATGCTTTTTTAGTTTGGAAAACTACTGAAGAAAGAAAAATAGAATTCATGACCTCAAATGTTGGAGTGAATATTTTTAATCATTTGAGTTGCAAATTTTTGGCTTTTTTATGGAAATTTTTTATTTCATATTATTTAGTCATGTAAGATGAGGGAAGATTTTGGTTTAATCAAGTATGACTTAGTATTTCGGTTTTGTAAACGAGTAGTAAGGAAGCAGAACCAGAAAATACTATTTGCTTGGCCAACCATATTTCATCAGGTCAAGTAAGTTTACTTGACGAAAATATACGTTTGTCGGGCAAAGTTGGTCACTATTTAAGGTTTTGTCAAAGGCTTTGCATGACAAAGAAATTTTGCAAGACAAGATAACATTCGTCAGGCAAAGTTTTGGCGCTAAGGAAAAAATGGCACGTGTTGTGTAAAGGTTTGCTCGAAGAAAATTTAGTTCGTCAACTTAAGTACCTTTGTCCGATGATATATTTCGTTGGGTCCCGTTAGCGCTGAAACGTACTCTAGTTGTCACGTGAACGGAGTTAAATTCTTAACAACTGAACGAGATGGTAAATTGTGCACTCAAAATAGTGGAGTTTTTCTCCTCAGGGGTAAAAGTGAATAGGTTTTTCTTTGGCAACTTTTTAGTGTGATTCATTGTTATACACAAACCGCAAGGAGTTATGATGTTCAAGTGTCATTAGTATGATACGAACTCAGATACGAACTCAAACAATCGAGATATGTACTTATTATTTGTCAACACAAGCACCCGGTGGTTTGAGGATGATCCCTTCCTCATCAATACAGCAAAACAAGTATTCTACATTGATGATCCAAAGGCGAGGAGTAGTTGGAAAGTAGTACAATTCATAAAACATAAAAATATTTGGAACTTGCCAAACCCACAACAAGATGACAATGAGTATGCCGATGATGACCAAAATGTTCACCAAGAAAATTCATCTAAACACACATAAAAATTCCAAAACAAAAGAAAAATGAGTTCTTTTGGAATGACTAGTAAATAATAATAAGTTTGTTGTTGTCAATTGTCATGGCTAAATGTAGAAAGCATCCTTACCTAATTAAACCCTAATTCTACCCCTTTCTTGTAACTATAAATTATCGAGTCAACTTCAAATGCTCCCTTCAAATTGACCGTCGGCATCTCCTCATGATAAAAGCCTGCCCCTTTCATATATGCCTCCTTAAAACTACAGCCTTTCAAACTTGCCCCACGAAAATTAGCACCTTGAAGATCAGCACTCACAAAAGAAGCTCCAGCAAGATTTGCTTCACACATACATGATCCTCTCAACTCCGCATTGTCGAAGATGGCACCCTCTGCATACACCCTCGTAAACTTTGCATCCGATAAATTTGCATAGGAGAATAGCGTGTTTCTCACATATGCATAGGTGAAGTCCATACCTGACAGATCCATGTAAGAAAGATCAAGGCCAGAAAGATCAAGACCTTGAAGGTTTTTCAAGTACTTGTCGATAACACCGGCACGAGTTAAATCTGGATATGGCTTGTCCTTTTCACCTTTGTTCTTATTTAGAACATCGTGTACTCCATCCATTAACCCAACTAGCTGATAGTATTCTGCTTCTCTCAGAAGTTCTTCATATACAGAATCTTCTAATAAGGTAGGGACTTTGCCGTCTCTTAACCAGTTAAGAATGTGCCTAAATTGTTTTCCATCCCTGTCGATAAAAACAGCTCCATTCTCTTCTTGCTGCAAGTTGTGACGACCGCTAAACATTGCAGCTAGCCTCGAATGAGGCTCGCGATTAGTGAAAGTACCAACGGTGGTCCGGAATATTTTTCCTCCGACGTCCAAGCGAACTACAGAGGAGGGATTAGGGTTTTCTTCGGTCGACATTGCTTCAAAAAATTGGGAAACAAATTGAGGAACAAGTTTGTAATATTGTAGTGCACGCTCAAGCCTACTTACTTAATAAGGAGAATAACGAATACTAGGGTTTGTATATATAGCCAACAAAACCCTAACTGTGTAGGAAAAGGAAATAAAATTATGGTGGATCCTTTGGGGAGTAGGATTTTCTGGGCCCAAATCTCTTTCCCTTTTCTCCCTCGCTTTCTTTTTTGTCTTTCTCTCTATGAAGAAGTCAATACAAGATATTGGTGTGATTTAATCGTGACAGTTCAAATAAGAAGAAAGAGAACATGAGGGAGATTTGGAGGAGAAAAGAATCCTACTTCAACTTTTGAAGCCTTTACGTCAATCCACAAAGCACTCAACTCATAGGCCTAATGACCCAAATAACTTCGTTTAGAATTCTTCATAATTCTTTATAAGTTGGAAAGTGCATGCAGTTAAGTAGTGATGAACATTCATGTATTCTAGGTTCTGTATTTGATTCTTCCTCTCGCTTGTAAAAAAGAAAAGAAATAAAATATTGTTCGGTACGACATTTGGTTCAATTAAGCAATAATATACCCAAGACTTAATCCTAATATTTGTTTCATAATTTAGCTAAAATTTTGTTGTGGTCTTATTTATTTATTTTTATGCTATTAACATAAGAATTAATGGAATTTATGACCTCAAATGAGAAAGTAAGAGTCTGTTTGGTACTTTACTTGAATCCAACTTTTTAAACTCAAAAATAATTTTCAAGTTTTAGACCTTAAAAACTTGTTTGGTAGAAGAAATATTTTTAAAAACTGAATTCAAGACTAATTAAAAAATATAACATATTATCTAAAAACACAAAAAGTGGACTTTTAGAGTTTTTAAACTTAAAATTCATTCATTTCATTTCTCTCTCTCCTCCCATCTCACTCCAAATCTCTCTCTCTCTCTCTCTCTCTCTCTCTCTTCTTCTTCTTTCTCTCTCCTCCTCCTTTTTTATTTTTTTAATTTTGTCTTTGACTCTGCTCCAATCTGCTATATTCATTCTCTATGTTCTTTCTCTGTCTTGAGAAACTTTTCCTTGTGTCCATAATACAAGTGGTACATCACGTGTTATTATATAAATTGTAGGAAAATTTATTTTTTATGTTATTAATATTTTAACACAAGAATCTCATCGTTTGTACAGAGACATGTGGTGTACCATTCCGTATTCCGGGTATATTGAAAAATCTCTACTCTCTCCCCTTCCTCTCTATCTCTTCCAATCCTCTCTTTCTCTCTTTCTTTTCTCCAATCATCTATTACTTTCTTTCCTCGTCTATCCTCTTCATCTCTCTCTTGCGACTCCCTCTCTTTGAATCTTTTTGTCTAGTTTAAGTTTTAAAATTTAAAATTTTTAAATCTCTTACCAAACAAATTTTTTAGTCTTAAAAAAATTATTTTCAAGAAATGTTCTTAAGAAATGATTTGAGGAATGATGAAATTAATCTCCACTATGCATTAACATCAACAATTAGAAAATATTTAAGTTTAGAGAAGAAATTAAGAATTTGAATTTTTTTTGGGTTGCTATGATTGAGTTGCAGAGATGAAAAGAAAAAGAAAAAGAAAACTAATTAGCCTAGTACCCAAAACAAACCCACATAATGGAGTTAATAGAATTAAGACAATGTAGAGTGAACTTTGAGTTTTATGGGGTAGAGAGAGGGGAATCAAAATGAAATTCGAGGTAGCAAAGTTGAGCGAGTTTTGAGTTTCAGGAGTACAATGACGATTTTTTATTTACATAGGATAAAGTAAGATTAAAATCAGCTTCAAAAAGCGTGGCTAAAAATAAAACTAGAAAAAATTTGAGTTTTATGGGGTAGAGGGGAGTCAAAATCGAATTCGAGGTAACAAAGTTGAGCGAATTTTGAGTTCTGAAGTAGAATGACGATTTTTTATTTACATATAATAAAGTAAGATTAAAATCAGTTTCGGAAAGCGTGGCAAAAAATAAAACTAGAAAAAGGTTTCGTTTGAAAAAAAAAAAAAAAAGGGGATAAAAAAACGCCCACCGTGGGGCTCGAACCCACGACCACAAGGTTAAGAGCCTTGCGCTCTACCAACTGAGCTAGACGGGCGGTTGTTAATCACCCAAACGTTTTCCAATACAAAGAGTTGTTCAAAATCTGCGATGCGAAATTTAACAAAAGTAAAACAAAACCGCTTCAAATACCCAAATCAAAACTGACTTTTCTGTTGCCCGCGACCTCTGCTTGCTTGCTCGCTTTCTCTGTTTCTCAGTCGGCCAGTTCTCTCTCTTTCTCTCTAAAATTCAGTTTTCTAATTTTTGAAAGAAAGCAAATACCCAGGTTAATCAAATATTGATTCAGTCTTTTGATTTTATATATATATATATATATATATATATATATTTTTTTTTTTTTTTTTTTTTTTTTTCCTTTTTCCAATTGGGAATATTTTGTATCTTTGAGGATTATAAGTCTTTTAGCTCGTTTAGATATATTTTTAAAATGATTGAAAGCTTTTTGGTAAAAATGTTTTTGGAACTAAACCTTAGTGAAAATATAAGCAAATCCTGGAAAAGCAATGCTTCCTGCTTCCCGAAAAAAGCACATAATTAATGCTTCTTGTAAAAAGTACTTCAAGTGCTTTCGAAATTCAAAAACATTTTCTCTTAAAACGTTTTAAGTGATTTTGAAAGTATATACAAATGTCCTTTATCGTTTCTGTTAACGAAAACAATTGTTTGTTAATGCTTATGGTAATTTTGAGTCTTTATAGTTTGATTTTTCATGATACAATGTCTTCTACTTTATTAGTATTTTCATATTCCTTGCACCGTCGCCAAGTTAGGTTATTGTTCGCTTGATTCGTTCAGTGGTTTGTGTCCCGAAGATTTTACAAACTACATTAGGAATGAAGGGAAAAATGAAGTCGTGTAAAACCACACACTGTTTTTTCTTATTTTATGTAGTACTGTCCTTGTCAGTGCTTACCCAATTTTTAAGCTTCTTTAATATATTTGCTACTTATATTGTATCATTAGTTGTTTTAATATAAATGAGTCTTAATTAAATACTTCTGATACGGTTTACTTTTAACATTAATAACATATTTACTCTAAAAAGTCACTCCTAGAACTATTCACTTACAACACTTTTTTTGTCATTTTGATTAGAACTCAAAGTTTTCAAGCTATTTTTATTAGTTTTACTTTAATATAACGAAAACGAAAATAAATTTTTCGGACATGATTACACATTTTCATTATCTATGAATAAGTTTTGATATCGTTTTAGCTTCGTTTTTACATGGATTTACATGAGGATGATAATATGAGTGTGTTAATGGATGAAGGGTATGACAATGATCCATGAGATTCATATATGCACCTTCACAACAATTCATGCCCAATTTCGATTTCTGTTTGAATATTTTGTGCTCACTTTCTTCCTTATAAAAATACTTGCAAGTATTCGATTTTGACATTGCATGATCGTTATTTACAAATATTTATTTACAGTGATACAGTTATGGCCTTGAGAACAGTGACGAGGAAGTCAGGGAGTAAACTATTACCCTGGTTTTCTACTGCTGCTCTATTGCATTCACATGCTACAAGCTTTGGTTAGTCCCTCTCTCCGCTTACTCTCACCTTGTGTGTGCATGAACGTGTAGATTTCAATGCGTATTAATTTTATTGTTAAATAGGACGCAGTGGTTAGTGTGTTGTGTACAGAATATGAATGCTGAACCCGTTAGAAACGCCTAATATTTTGGTGTATCACGAATAGTTTTATACAAATCATTAGCTTGGTTCATTTGGCTGATAAATTATAGTCGTTAAGTGTTTCTTGTGCAGGATTTAATGATGTAAGGGAAGAGGAAAAAAGTCGAATGGTTGGTAATGTCTTCAGCAATGTTGCTTCGAACTATGATCTAATGAATGATGTGATGAGTGCAGGATTACACAGATTATGGGAGGATAGGTAAACCTATTGAAGATTTACTTTAATGCGTTGTTTTTTTCCCTCTGTTTATTTTCTTTTATAGACGAGCGTATTGTTAGCACCTTGACTTTTTTCGCTGCTCTATATAATGCCCGATCTCTTTTCAGATTAGTTTCCAAACTGAATCCTTTCTCCGGAATGAAGCATCTTGATGTGGCTGGTGGGACAGGTAAATTGTTGGTTACCTGGGCTCAGCTTTGGGCATTTTAATAGAAAGTTACATGCCTATCATAAAGTATGAGATCCAGCTTGGGTTGGGACACCATCCCATGATTCCCATCATATATTATGGAGTGGAAGGTGATCTTGCAGGTATGTTTCCTGCTCATGTTGGAGTGCATCTGCCAGATGGAAAAATAAATAACATAATTTCATAGGACAGTTTGTCTCCTTGTCTGAAACAGTACAGAAATCAATTCTTCTCATTGTGTATGTCAATCTTACCGGTAATTTTATTTTGTCAGGTGATGTTGCCTTCAGAATACTAGACTCGGTAAACAGCATCAGACGTAGAGCGATGCAAGATGTTCTCAAAGATGATTTACAAGAAGAAACTAAGATTTATGTATGTGACATAAACCCTAACATGTTGAATGTTGGTAAAAAGCGGGCGTTGGAGAGAGGTCAGATAATGCTGTGACTTTGACTTAGGTTGCATTAGGCATTCTCCTTCGATATTGGACAAACAAATTCTACTTTTGTTTATAAATGTACAATCGTGTATTGAAATTTACAGGTCTTGGAGAAGACAAATCCCTTCTATGGGTGGAGGGAGACGCAGAAGCCTTGTCTTTTGGAGTTAATACAATGGATGGTTACACAATTGCATTTGGAATTAGGAATGTTACACACAGAGAAAGTGCTGTCTGAAGCCTATCGGTAAGGTGGTCAAACCTCTGTACTGGTTAACAAATACTAACAATTAATAATAATGCAAGGCAAATTATCATGATGGTAAATGATCTATCTAAATAGGCTATCACTCATTATATATGAAGAATTCAATGGCTATTACTCCGTGTATCAACTGTTGAATGAGTAACTTATTTCAATTAGTTTTAAGCACGTCACCTGTAGTATTTTCATTTTTGTTTTTGCGTTGATAGCGCTAGAATACAGCTTGAGTAGTTAAATTGTCCATCCTTGTGACTGCTATTTTGGTTTTCTCAAATTAGTTATTCTCATGCGGAAGCTTTTAAGGTGGAGGAGAGGATTGTGAGACATACCAATTTCCTCCTTAATGTCTCTGTCAGATGTTATAGGCAACAAGGCACACTTACAAACATTTTTCCGACTCTATTCCCTGCTTTTCCATAAAGAATAATAGAAATATGTAAATTGTTTCCATTACCTTTGGTATATGGATGTGTTCCCTTCTAAACAATCATGTGGATGCGCTAAAACTGACACACACGATGAACCAATATCTAGAGCTACAGTAGGCAGAAAGAACCAGATGAAAACCTGAATAATTTTTTTGTTATGTGGAGCCGAAGCTCGTGACAGATAATGCTATTTATGTGAACATACAGTTCTAAAGAACCAACTTTGAAGCTAAAAAGGTGATATATGACTTAGGGGATTAACAGTAAGATGAAACTACCAGTATATAACTTGACCAAAATGAAACTAGAGGTATATAACTGACTTGTACTGATGCCACTGATACATATAGGAAAACCTGTGAAACAATCCTCTTCGAGGGCGTTTCTACAGCTCAATCCATCTAAAAACTTCTCTGCATTCATGATATAAGCTTTTGTGCCAATGTTAAGTTATGCTGGTCATTTTGATTATTAAAGTAGTTTGTCAAGTTGTTACACTCATCATGTTTGCTCTTTATGATTTTGTAAATAGAGTGCTAAAGCGTGGAGGAAGGTTCCTGTGCCTTGAATTGAGCCATGTAGACATTCCTGTATTCAAATAATTGTAAGTATTTGACACTTTTAGTTGGTTAAATTTGCAATTTCTAACCTACGAGGGAATCTCCCTTGAGTTATCACTGACATCATCATGTTTGTACGGGGCAATCTTATAGATTCATGGTCTGCTGCATAGATATTTCTTGTACAATTTTTTAAAATTTACTTCCGTATTGCACACCGGCATGAGCGTGTAGTGTCAATTGATATGCACACAAGTGTTACTGTGCACTCCAGCTTAGAGGAAAATCTTTTACTATAGAGATTTGAGTCATTGGCACAGATTGTTATGGCGGGCAACGGTGCATACCATTTGATGGACCCTTGCTTTCTTTCTCGTGTATTTCTTTTAGTCGTGTAATTAAGGTTTCCTCATTTCCTCGTGCAGCTATGATTTTTACTCATTCTCAGTCATTCCAGCCCTGGGAGAGCTCGTTGCAGGGGATAGAAAATCTTACCGGTACTTGGTAGAGTGTATTCGTCGTTTCCCCCCACAGGTTTTGTTTTCAGATTCCATACTTGAATGCTCGATTTTAGTATTATCCGCATTTTGATTGGTCCTGCTCGTACTTCTTTCTTGTAAATTTTCTTATATTCCCTTACATTTCATCTTATGTCCTGATTGCAGGAGAAGTTTGCTTCGATGATTGCGGATGCAGGATTCCAGCAGGTTGAATATGAGAACCTTGTTGGAGGTGTAGTTTGCTATTCATTCGGGGTTGAAAGTTTAGTAGCGTTTATAAATATTTGGATCCCAAAAATTCTCAAAGGCATCTGTTTGAACAGTTTTGGCATTGAGCTTTTTGTTTTACCTCTCTGTAATCACCTTTAAGAAATTAAATAAGTGAATTAAGTAACGTTTTGTATGTAAGTCTCGGATCAAATCATGCTCAAAACAATCAATGAGACTTAAGTAACCCTCAAACTGACAAACGAATGCCGCGGCACAAGGGGCAGCAACTACTGCCACGACAAAGGCGCGGCATTCAAGTGGCAGCAAACTACTGCCACGACAAAGGAACGCCGATTGTCATTGAAACCGATGATCTCTACCATCCCCAGTTTAGTATTCTGCAGAATTTCTTTCGTTTCTTTCTCTGTAGATTTGAAGTTTATGATTTGCAAGAATTTTTTACTGATTGAAAAGAACATTTATGCAAAGAGAGAAACCTCGAGTACAACTATTTTCAGTACAATTAAAGAGTAAAGCATTTCTAGCAATAGCGACATTAGTTGGGAAATTCGCCTCTCGAGAAATATGAGTCCAAGAATATAGAAGAAAAGGATCGTGCAAGTAATCTAATGTCCTCAAGAATAATCTTCAATTGCCAAGGCGTTATGCACTTGTTGAAAACAGATTCAATAATGAGTTTGGAGTCACCTTCGACACAGACATCCTTGAAACCTTTGACTTTTGGAGACTTCATGATATCACGTAAGACAAGTATAGGTGCTTCAGCAGCAGCAGATGTATTCTCTCCAAAGTTGCGCGCCCCGGCCAAATCATAAGCAGCATCACGCGCACCACTTCCTCGTCCCGTTGTGTTGAATCTGCATCTTTCCCAAATATTCACTTGTATGATTGTACCAAGAGTCGAAAGAAGAAAATGTTTCAAGTCATATTATTATTGCAAGCTGTCAAGACCCGACTTGTCCTTAATGTTGCATTGCATGGAAATTAGTCCAATATCAATGGTGGACCGGTTATTTTATTAGAAAAATTTGGACAGGACATTTTAGTTGAATCTGTTATAAATAGGCGAAAGAGAGAGGGGGAACCTTTGTTAAAGGTTGAAGTGGAATGAGATCAGAGTATCACATTGTCTTGTTATCTTTACTTGTTTTGGATATGGGAGATGGATGAGAGAGAGAGAGAGAGAGAGAGAGAGAGAGAGAGAACCTTTTTTTGCTAGAGGTTGAAGTGGAACGAGATCAGAGTATCGCATTGTCTTGTTATCTTTACTTGTTTTGGATATGAGAGACGAATACGAAAGAAAAAGGGTGAAAGAGACTCGTATAATGTCTTTCACTATTGTTCACCGACAAAACATATACAACCTTACAAAATCATGAGCAAAAATATTGTAGTCAAATAGTAAGAACCATTTACCCTATGCAACAATCTTCAATGAATAGTGAAGACTCACATGGCATCCATTATTACAACACTTTCCCTTGGATGCCCATGCATCATTGATTAGTTGCCTCGTTAAGATCTTGTTAGGAAAAACCCTAGTCAAAGGAAAAAGAGTACACCTTTGTTTGGATTATTAGTACAATGTTAGGAGCGCTTTTGTTGCCTTGTTAAAACCTTGCTAGGAAAAACCCAATGGGAAAAATCCTAGTTGAAGGAAAAAGAGTGCAACACGCATGTGTTTTAGATGCCCCCTAGTGGGTATCTCGCCCTGATTCTGCACTTCAATCTGAATGGTTAATAAGTCAGCGTACTCCGGTACCATGCACTAGCTTCCAGAATGTACACTTTGGCAGATTTGGTGAAACAGGTCTACCAAATTATCGTTGGATCGAATTTGTTTGACTTTAATAACTTTAGCCTTCTGAAGATCATGTGTATTGAAAAACTTTGGAGATATATGTTTAGTCTTGTCACTTTTGATGAATCCTTCATTCATTTGAGCAACATATGTTGCATTATCTTCGTGAACGATAGTTGGAGCGCTTGTGTTTTAAGATAAACCACATGAATCTCGAATATGATGGATCATTGATCTTAACCAAAAACATTCACGGTTGGCTTCATGGAGAGCAAGTATTTTCAAGTGATTAGAGGACATAGCATCTAGTGGTTGTTTCGTTGAGGGCCATGAGATCAATGTATCCCGATAAGTGGACACATGTTCGGTTTGTGAGCGTGCTTTATGCAGATCGTCGAGAAAACCAACATTTGCACATCCAACAAGATTATGGTCATGTGCAGATTTCTCAAGGTAGAGTAGGCTCATGTATGTTGTCCCACGAAGATATCGTAAAACATCTTTGACTCCCTTCCAATGTCGAATTGTTGGAGCTGAACTATATATTGCTAACAAGTTGACTGAAAAAGCTATATTTGGTCTAGTATATTATGCTAAATATAATAAAACACCTATTGCACTCAAATATGGTACTTCTAGACCAAGGACCATTTCATCATGTTTTTTTTAGCGTAATGGATCTTTCTTAATGTCAGACAATTGAAAAACAAATTCCGAAGTTCTCAATTGCTCATTGTCAAAAAATGATCCCTTGTACAACCTACACATATCAACCTGTCTTGACGCTTTAAAACCCGAGTCAAGGAAAAAAAAAATTGAAGTACAATGCACGATTTCTTTGAACACTATTGGGTGGAACTAAAAGTTAAACCTTCCGGTGCAATGGCCGTGGTTTATAGCTTGGGTCTTGAAAACCAGCATAGTTATCTTTCTCCGAGCAAGAGTTACTTACCAAATTGAAGTCACCGATGTCTCGTCTCGTGTTCTGCATTTCTAAAGTCTTCAAGAGAAGGAAAACATTTTCATTTTCGATGTCAACATTCTCTTCGCTGAAGCCAATCCCACAATTCTCTCGAGCTGAAATGCAATAAGCGAAAAACAAAAATACACTTGCATATCAGGTTTTTCAGTATTCATTGGTCCGATAATCAAACAAACAAACATAATACAGAATCTAATTCATATTCGCAACATCAGGCAGTGTAAAACGACAACAGGAGATTAACAAAGTTCATCATATCAATCAGACTCACACAATTCTGACGTTAGGCGGTTTCTTTATTCAATTGATGAGAACCATGCCAGTTAAAGGATCACTAAGTTGTTAAACATTCAAAACTTCTAGCAAAGTTAACAACTACCCTATCTCATCCTCATAATCAAAGAACGATCTAGCACATTTTGAAGAGAACAAAACATTACCCGAAGGAGATCAAATTGAGAAAAGAGCACCGTGCATGCCATGTCATTGGACCCATCAAGCATATTAACAACCTGCAATTAAATAAAAACCACTTTTGGTTTACGAAAAGAAGAATACAACTGTATCTCAAAATGAATTATATAAAGTATCAAAGACACTTCATTATTATTACTTTTTAATTTGGTAGCTCTCCAATTGAGCTTCTTAAAGAGAATGACTATTTGTATCGCGCTCACCTCAGGGTAAAATTCCTTTCTCTCAGGCAGAGAATATATGATTAAATTCTGAATGCCACGAATCTATTCACCACAAAATAATCGTATGTCAGCAACGAGGCTCAAAATACTGATTTTAAACTTCCGCAAAATACTCTCCAAATTAAGCAACAATATCCAAAATGGAAGGACACAAAATTCAACAGCATTTGGACAAGAAAAGTATGCTCAAAGCAGTCTAAAGAACCTTATATCTGTGGTAAAAATGTGATCTCTCAGTGTAAAGCATTATCTTCCGCTTTCCTTCAAAGAACCGAACCCGTGCACGAGAAATATCACTTTGCTCTGCATATCTAACGAGCCACAAAATATTTATTGTGTCAGTACATTTACGACCACACAATCATCACAACATAAATAGGACAGGTTCTTACTCATGAAGTAAACAGAAGGATGCACTCTGTGACTTCAAAAAATTCCGAACTCGAACATATTCAAAGTAAGAACTGATAAATATCATAATCCCGCCCTGAACGAAAGTTTCTAAGTAAAGATATCATGAAAAATTCCAAGGATCATTTAAGGACAATTTAAACAAAAATTTATTAACAACTGCAATTTTAAAAATATTAGGCCTCAAATAATTACCTCAACAGAATCTTTTATCTTTGGGAAGACCTGAAAACAGAAAAAAAACACCAAACATCTCAAAATGTGAGTAAAAAGATGCTAAAAAAATCAAGCTAAACTAAAACAGTCAAGCGCAGAGTATTTATTTCAATTTCTTAATACGCAGCAAGTTCAATGACATGATGAGTAGAATTTGGGTTAAGATATGGAATATTTTTTCTTTCAAAAAAGACTGAATTTATATCAGAAACTTTTCATATTCTCTTCCAACTTCAAGTACAAGTTGTTATAGCTAGTTGCCCCGATCTTCCTAAAAAGGCTTGACACAAAATTATTTAATTCCATAGATTTGACAACACAAAAACTGCAGGAACTATAACTTGAAAATTAAAACTTATCTTTCAAAGAAATTAAGGGGTTGTTTGCTATCCTTCTTGAACTTTTTGTTATTCAAACTAATGGTATTAAGTAATTTAGCTACATTCATCATTTTTTAAAACAAAAAATTAAATCCAAGAAGGATACCAAACAGGCACTGAAGAATTCTTCTTCAAGATGGTTCTATCAAATTAATAACAAAGTATCTAACCACAAGTTATAGAGACCTTCTTTAATAAGTCGAACTATAGCAATTCAGAAATCAAATTATAATTGTTTAATAACAACAAACTATAAAGTCTCTTGCAATTAAGGACACTCCTGGAAAACAGAACAAACCTTTGTAGTAAAATATTCAAAACGAGCATCATCAAAATGTTCTATTGAATCAAACTATAGCAATTCAGAAATCAAATTATAATTGTTTAATAACAACAAACTATAAAGTCTCTTGCAATTAAGGACACTCCTGGAAAACAGAACAAACCTTTGTAGTAAAATATTCAAAACGAGCATCATCAAAATGTTCTATTGAATCTGCATCAAACCGCTGATAAATCTGGAAGGTTGAAAAGTAACAAAGTGAATTAGCTGAGGAAGTTATTCCATCTGAAACATAATTAAGGAATCAACCTAATTCCTTACACTTTAAGAAGAAACTAAGTACAGTGTACATACATTATATTTTTTTTTTTTCTAGGTAGCCACTTCTCCTAACATAATAAATATTCAAATCACACCAGGAAACGTAAAAGAACAATTCAGAGTCTCAACGTTGTGTGACCCATATTCCCGACAGGTTCTCAATGAATGAAGTCAAAACATAAATCAATAAAGTGTTGAGAATGAGTCCCACATTGATGGGAGGAGGGACCTTCTATGGGCTTATACGAGGGCTACTCCCTATATTGCCAATTGGTTTTATGGTAGAACCTCAACTTCCTTCATCAAGTTGTCCCACGTGTGAAGCCCAACGGCCACACACGCTCCACGTTGTTGTACTTTTATGCGCAAACGGAAGCGAATTCTAACAAAGTACCAATATCAACGTCGTAGGTGAAAGCTAAAACAAACAATCTCAAACTAACACAAGAGATTTACGTGATTTGACGTAAAGCCTACGTCCACGGGCAAAGCACTGCGAGGAATTTCACTAAACAAACGGAGATTACAAAAGAGTGTTTAAACTCTCACAACCCAAATCCCACAAATTACAAACCCTAAACTAAACGAGTAGAGAAGTCAAACAAACGGAGAAGATTCTCCCAAATTGCTCTCTAACTCACAAACTCACAAATTGACTCTCACCAAATTGCCACACGAATGAGCCACACAAAATACACTAACCCTAAGGTCCTATTTATAGTGCATAGGACTTAGGTTACAATAAGAATCCTAATAGGAAGTAAATACAAATCCTAATCAAATACGTAATTATCAACTAGGAAGTAAATACAAATCCTAATAGGATGAGGGACCTTGCATGGGCTTATAAGAGGTTGGGCTACTCCCTATATTGCCAATTGGTTTTATGGTGGAACCTCAACTTCTTTCACAAAGAACATCACTGATTCCATGTTTTCATTTCAAATCCACCTTAACCACTCAAAAGCCAATTATCAGCAACAAGAAACAAGGAGCAGCACAGAAATTGATATATTATTTAGACAGTACATTTCGCATCCTAATTATGTGAAGAAAGGGAAATAAAGGATGACAAATAAGAAAATTAGAAGATAGACAGTTAAGACCTCCAAACCAGACAAATTAAATGGTTTTACAAGCAAATACACTCAACTTGAAGGAGAACTGTTTTAAGTTTTGACGGTATTGTCAAATGATTCAAGAGAATAACTAGAATCTAGGAATTTCAAGTAATGAAACACAAACATAGAAGCTAAAATAATCAGAAAAGAAAAAACCCATGGGACATTAGTCACATGAGAGATAAAAGGTATACAATGAAGAACAATTGAAGGACGACATTCCAAATAAATGTGTGGGATGCTCACAGGACCATATGCAGCTATTTTCCGTTTACATTGCTTTATAATCCAATTACAATCCACTTTGATCCATATATTTTCACTGTAACAGTTACATTTTTTTTAATGTTTTAATGCAACATAAATTAATAGAAGCATCAACACATCTCAGTGGGTGAAAAATATCACAAAACCATCCACAAATCAACACAAATTAAAGTTTTATGCCTATACCTGGCGGACTTGAAGAACCACCTTAGGAAGAACTCCTTTATGTTCATGTACCAGCTTCACCTATAGTTATCACAAACTCAGTGTTTAAGAATTTTTGCATTTTGTGAACCATAAAATAAGCATTGCCAATCTGAATATTTGAAGGAAAACAGAAATTAGAGTTTTCCTTTTGCATTGTGTTGGCAAACAGCCATTTTTTATTAATTTATATAGTTTTTTTTTCATTAATTTAATATTTTCTATTGATATCATTTAATCCATTGTACGATCAGTGGACAGTAGAGCCCAAAAGCATAGGAGAAGATATAAAGCTATAAAAGATATTTTATAGTCCAAAAATATGTGCAAACTGAACAAATAATCATGCTATAAATGTTAATTTTTATACATACCTTCCCATGGTAATTACTGCAGTGCTTGTTGAACAAATTGTTTATATCTGCAGTAAAAAGCATCGGGTTAAAGGCTGATCAAGAACTGGAATGCATATATTATTGATTTTCTTATAATTTTGAATTTTATCACAAGTGAACATCAATATAAAAGAAAGAAAAAAATTTCACAGTTGCCATCAATGAAAAGGAGAAATCTTACCTGGATTTGAATAATAACTCAAAAGTATTGTTTGCCTATAGAAAGGTGCATATCCATCCAGGTACCTGACCATGAAAAACATTGTTGAGTTGGTTTTCATGACATGTGATATAGATTGTTAGGTTTTTCCAGCCCATGATAAGCTGTCCTAAGTCTATAAGGAATTATAGTCTTAGAGGATTAAATTGTTTTCCCAATTGGAGTTGTTTTCCCAATTGGAGTTAGTTTCTCAATTGGAGTAGGATTCATAACTAGATTCCAATTAGGATTAATAATCCTTATTGAAGAAGACCTTTATTATGTCTATATAAAGGGGCTGTTGTACTAGTTTTGAATTGAAGGGAGCAAAACAATAAATTGTATACCACTCAAGGGATTAGAGTGAGAGAATATTGTAAAGTGTGTGCGAGAGAAAAGAAAAGAGATAGTGTATTTCTTGTTCTTGTTCTTTCAGGTTTTTCGTCAAGTCCTAGTTCTAGAGATTTGGCAAGATAATTGGTTGTAGTCATTATTGATATAGTGAAAGATTGTTGTTGCTGTCCCGTGGACGTAGGCACATATTGCCGAACCACGTAAATTCTTGGTGTTATTTATCTTGATTATTTGTTTTTCAATTTCCGGAGTTTGTTCTATTTTTCCCATTCTTAAACGCGATATTCTCATCATAGATCAGTAGCTTCACAATCAAATTTCCATTCGGAATACAACACTTTCATAATGAGTTCTACTTCTTGAGACGTTCATAATAATTTAGGTTGTATAGGAAGCACTTTGTTACTAATAGTGTGAGGGAGGAAACTATAAGGATAAATTGCCATGCCTAGCACAAAACAATGTTAATACTTGAAAAGATAGACAGCAAAACATACCACGGTCTTATCCGCATGACATCAGTTCCATGCTGCTTAGATGGTATGTGGTTCAATTGTTCAACAACAGACTTCAAAAAATCCCAGTTCTGGATATTTTATCAGAAAAGAGAAGATTTAAATTTTGCAAGCACCATATATTTCAAATAGATAATTGATCACACTATTACCTGCATCGTTATAACATCTGCATGATCAATAACTAGAACCTGCCACATCAGAACAAATATCTCCATCAATGGAAGGGAACCATCAAAGCATAGGAAAAAAACCCCATAATAAGCATACAAGCGTACTTCCAGACACTGACAGGTTGGTCAGATAGATTACCTCTATGGAAGAAAGATAGTCGACATCTTTTTCTTTACTTAATTTAGCCTCATCAATTTTCTGTAAAAATAAAGGTCCAGACTCATTATAATAGATATAAAGGAAGTGTAAGCCAATCACAAATGTAAACAAATGACCAACCTCCAACCTTAGAACACATAGATAAAGTCCACACTCCTATATTTAGAAAAAAGTATTTCATTTTACAATGATTCTTGCAAAGGAGTTGGTGGCTTCAATAGGAAAGTTGGTTACACAAACTGGAGACAATTATATAATTATCCATTCTTTTTAGTTTCTTTCCCAGGAACCTTCAGTTTTCTTGTTGTTATTTAGAGGCAAGAAGGCCAAATGTGTCATTTTAACAAATCTTAACTACTTTGATATAAAATAAAGTAATTTTTTAGAAGACAAGCATGCCTGCATATATCCAAATAATTATGGGAAATTAGATAACCAACTGTAATACAAAAGTCCAAGTAATACGTCCGTTCCAAGCATGCTAAGACTAAAAGAAATCATAGCTAGTTCGTGTGTCCCTTAAATACAGAATTCAAAACCTTATGTACTTATTTTGCCTCTTAAAAATTATTATCACTGTTCTGCATCTATTTAAATCAATAAGTGCAATAATTTCCTTATCTAAATCTTCATCCATCTACAAACAGTAAGTTGACCAAAGGTGGTCATGTAAGCCTTTACATTAACCATTGATCGGCACTTCTTAATTACCAATTAACAAGTAACAAAGAAAAAAAAAGGCAATGCCTCAAAGAAATACATTGGAAGATATAACAAAAATGGACTTCTAGGATTAGATTAATAATGGAATTTTTTTTTTGGATTCTGGTGTATAGTAGTAGTTTCATAACAGGTCACCAGTGGAAAAAAATCAGATTAGGAACTTTGAAAGTGAAAATAAAGTTGATCACTTACTTTCAACAAACCAACTGAAGAAGCAACTATCATATCTGAGGTATAGAAATCACTGTACAGCTTTATGCTCCTCCTACAATGCAAAGATTTAAAACTGAGTTGAAATCTCAATCAATGTTGTCTCTGTTTAAATGTCCGCCAATAAATTTTTTGAACAAGAAAAAAAAATAAGTATGAAATTCTAAAATGATTCAGTAAAATATTCAAGTGACGGGAAGAGACATGTGCCTTGCTGGCCGCTAATGTCGCACTAACTTAAGAAGTACCCATACTAGATTACACAGATATGACTTCCTGAATGGTTCACGTTGCATAATCAATGTTCTGACGTGAGGGTTGCCGCCTCTGTTTTGAGGGAGTGGGTGGAAGGTGTTGCCGGAGCCGCCTAGGCGGCGGAGGCGAGCCTCAGGACGTCCAGGCATCTCTGTTTGGCTGCCTTTTTTTTTTTTGTAACTCCCAAACCCAAATTTTGGGCATGGTTTTAACTGCCTCATACCTCTTCCTTGCACTATCGTCTCTCTGCCTTTTTTTCTGATTTTTTTTTTATATATAATAGATGTGTGTGTTGTCTGCGCCCATTGTTATATGTGTGCTCGTTGTGCTTTTCATCCTCTATTTTATATATATATATGTGTGTGTGTGTGTGTGTGTATTTATAACATATGTGTGTGCTCAGGGTGATTATTGATTAATAATCTCTTTTTTTTTAATATAATATGTGTACGCTCAGTGTATAAATTAAAAAATTTAGGTCCCGTGAGGCTTCTCCTCACGCCTAGGCGGGGCTATCCATGGGACGCCTCGCCTACACCTTCGCCTTAATACACATTTCAACATAATAAGTTAGAATTTCGACCAAAAGAAAACAAAAAAAAAAACATAAAAAGGACATCATAA